>JARJCP010000111.1:0-333993 GCA_029281795.1 Mycena crocata | reverse complement strand
AAAAAATTGTACCCCACCGAGGAATTCGAGATGTACCGCAACAATGCGGCGGCCCTCACGCACCCGCATTTCACCAAAATTCCGCAAGACGAATATTTGGCGAACCGGAATCGTACACGGCCCAGCTACCCCCGCCCTACCCCGTCATGCTTGACGAGACGCCGCACAAGTTGATTCCCCAAGTCCCTGCGCAGCCATTCCAAGGGCGCCCACACCTCCCCCTGTCCCACCTCGAGCCGGGCGATTGGACGCTGGTCCCAAAGCACGGGCTTGCCTTCGCCATCTCCGCAACGGAGATCCTTGTCCCCAACAAAACTGCCCAACGTCCACCCCCCAGTCATTTGGACGGATCCAATGACCCACCAGCGCCGAGCAAAAAGCAGAAAAGGCAGAAAAAGCCGGAGAAGGTCGAGATCGCGCCTGTTCCGCGCAGGAAGCGAGACGAGACGGAGAAGCCTCCGCTCTCGAAGAAACTCACGGCGGAACAAGAAGCAAGGAAGGAGAAGGAGCGGTACTGGGAGTATCACCAGGTCGAAAGTGAGCCGCTCACACGGGAACAACTGGTGGCAGAGAGCCAGCAGACGAGCGCCCTCGTCCTTACGGCGTCCAAACCCCGACTCTTGCGTCCAGTCGTGCCCTCCATCGACGATCTCGTGCCCTTCCAGCCACTGCGTCCCCTATTGCAGTTCCTGCTGCCTCGGAGGGGCGAAGTGCACGGGACCGCTTTGGCGCCAGGAGATTTCGTTGTGGTTATCAACGACAAGCGCGAGAACTCCTTCGGGACCATCCTCCTCATCCGCGATACCCCACAATACGGCCGCGTGGTCAAAGTTTCCGGTTCCCGCCGTCTCACACTCGACTATCAGTTGGGCCGTTCTCGCGAGCAGTTGGAAGACTTGTCTCCGGCCAGTCTGTTCAAGGTCAAGGGCAGCAAAAAGGCAATTTGGAAAGTGAGACGACATCCCCTCGACCCCACTCCTCCCCTGCGAATTGGGGACCGACTTTGTGTTGTGGACGACAAGCACCTGGAAGGGGCAGTGGGTCGCATTGAGAAAATCGACCTGGAAGAACTTCGCTACCGCGGCGAGATGATCACCGTCCGCACCACCAACGGCACCGTCGCACGTTTGCGCACGGATTCGTTCCATAGAATTTTTTATGCAGGGGACGAAGTCGAAATAGTGCGAGGGCCCCAGCGTGGGCAATGCGGCATCGTCATGGAGGTATTGTTCGGCGGTTCTTTACTCAGGCTGCTGGTGGACGCAACCCCAACGGAGGCCGCGACGCAGGAAAGCGTCACCGCATTTTTCGCCGAGGGGGTGCCATTGGAGGGCAGCGAACAGCGAGTGAGTGATTTCATGCCATTATTCTCCTCTGAATATTTAGATTGCTAAATTCTTCAGTATCAACATTGCTCGATGCGGGCCAAAGATGTCATTTTCCGGTGGACGGACGCAGCTAGTTACGGCAATTGGACTTCGCCTGGCATTGCGAAACAACGCCCTCAGGCCCCCAAGACGATGACCCCCTACCTCCAAACGCCTCCAAGAGCGAAATGATTTTTCATCAGATCGACCGCGACTTGGCAGCTTCCCAAATAATCAGGGAGTTGCTTAAACAACGCCAAGAACAGCAATCGCTAATCTTCGCGTCCAAAGGCGTCGAAATGACCCAGCTCGAACATGAAAAGCGACTGCAGGAGATCGACAACGAAATTCGCGTCCATGTAGGGCTTGCCGAAGACCGAAAACGTGAGGCTGACAGCAATCGCATGATGGGAGTCGGACGACGTTTCGAAAACGTCACCGTTTTCATTTACAAAGGGCCGAACAAGGGGTTAACGGGGAAGATAATTGGGGATCACGACACCGAGGCTCGACGAGACCGGGAGAAGGACCTCCGCAAGCGCAAAAATACGATGGAACTGGATGATACCGCGGGTATCATAGTCACCGTACGTGTGCCCAACGTGGGCGACTTGCAAGTCCCCATCGAGAAGTGCACGCGTGGCCGGAATCGAGTCCCACTGGCGTCTACGGTGACTTGACCCCGAGAGAACTTGCCACGAAGGCAATGTTTCTCAGTTATCGAGGACCACTTCCACCTCGACCTTCAACCCCCCGCCGCCGCCGTCGGCATCTGGAGAATCTGAGGAACTTTGGGCGCCAGGACCTTCAAGACCACCGAGGCTCGCACCGAAATGGCCTGAAACGCTTCCAGGTAAGAAATTGCATCTCATGAATTCTAAGACGCTAATGCAGTATTCGATGCAGCCGAGTCCGATGGAACGTGGCTCGCTTCATCCAAGCTGCTGCATAAACGATTGGACGTCCACATTTTCGGTGTGCTGGGAGCACCGGGTGCAATTTCGGCGAGGGTAAAGACCTGTGAGCAGGGAATAGGTTTCGTGCTGCTCGATAAGAAACCGGCTGGAAGGTCTCCCCAGAGAGAAAACGTCAAAGTTTATGCTGTCAACGGCACTCTTCCCCCGACCGCAATCCCGCTGTTTGCTGTTAGGCCCGTCAGATTCGGGCCAGACTCTCGAGTGGGAACGACAGCGCAGAAGGCACTGACGATGGCGGACTCAGCTGCGAGCCTCTGCGACATCAAAGAGCGGGTGGTGATCATCGGACCGAACATCGACGGGAAAAACGCTGACTTTGGGGAATATGCTGAGACGATTCCCGAGGAGAAGCTTGATGGTGAGAACCTGGTTCGTGTGAGGTTGTGGCCCTCTCAGCGCCGGGAAACATACCACATTTCATCTCTTTGTTGCTCGCGAAACATACCCACTCAGACGCCCGATAGTCCAGAAGTGCCTGCCATCGTTTTCGACTGACGTACTTACTTCCACGGCCTTTACCTCCAAAATGTATTTGTACCGTACAAAAAATTGTATAATAGCCCGTGCATGTAAAAAAACGTAGCACTGTAATTATATCGGTTTCCTCGTAGCCGCGCGAAAGCGCCAGGCCAAGGATGTAAGATGGGTAGAGGACCGGTATGTTTTTCTCCTTTTTTTCTTTTTTGTCTCAGTTTGAAAAAGCGCGACGAGACGCGTCAAAAAGCGCGACGAGACGTGTTTCTCGTTCGCGAACGTGCCATGCCACCTTTAGTAGGTGTGTCCGACCCTGGAACTGCCCAACCAGCGTGGCATGGCACTCTTGAGAATGAGATGCGGACTTAGGTTAAATCGCATAACTGGAACCAACATGTGACCAAGTGAGACGCGTCGCGTGTCCAAACTAGTACAAACAACGCGATCTCATTGTTCCGGTACGTGCCATACTGTCCCCGCTCTCCAACTACTAGCTGATCCTCCAACATCCTAGACAGCTCCTCCAGCTCAATTACACAACATGCCCCTGCTAACCAAAACGCGGGGTGAAAAAAAGCGGGCTCGCGAACGTGAAAAACACACAGTGGCAATCGTGGAGGGGCCGCAGCATGCCCACTACCTCACGAAACCGGCGGCAGGGCAGGAGCCTCTGGTTCACCTGCCCAATAACCGCACTCTGGTGCAGAAACTGGTGCCCAGGTCTTCAGTGCAGGACTTCCCGCAGCACTCCATGCCACCACCATCGGAGGATTTTGCTGCAGCTCATCACTTCGCAGAAGCTGCAGCAGTTGACAATTACGTCACTCCGCTCTCCCCCAGCAAGGGAGCGGGTGCATCACCATCGAAACGAGGGCGGCACCGAGACGGCTTGCAGTCTCAATGGGCGACATGGGACCGGGAGCTCATACCGCGTCTCATCCCCGATTTCGTGAGACTGTGGCACAAGACACAAGGTTTACGACACGCGGATAAGCTATCGCTGCCAGTCGCGAAGACCTGCCACTGTACCTCGGTTCTGTGCAAAATTACGGTGGTTAGATTTACAGGTATGTTACGACGACCGATCTTTTTCTTTTACTGATATGTGACTTCAGTGATGGAGGACCTGGAGCTAAGGGTCTGCGACTGCAACCCCGCGGCTGAGCAGCTGCTGAGCGCGGGATTATTTCCATGCGCCCCTCGACGGCCAACTTTGGCTGTCGATCTCAGACTACTGGAGCTGGCTAAGAAGCTTTTCGTCCGTATTGCTCCCAACAAGACAGCCTGGACATCAACGCTGGAAGACTTCCTGGGCTCACTGGGATTCACACTCGCTCACGAGGTAAGCTACGGGTCGTGTCAAAAGAGAAAACAATTGAATTAACGAATACATGGCTCTCTTCGGCGACTGTTTTCCAGTGCCTTAGAGTGGTACATCCACCTCCGACACATGGTGGACAAGCATTTCGACGACAAGCTGGAAGACACGCGTCTGGCGATCTTGAAGGAGTCCGCAGAGGCAAGAGGAGACGCCACTGTGACCCCGACACTGGCGGAAGACAGCTCTGGAGCGAGCGATTCGCGGGTGGAGGAAGAGGAGGGGGCGGGACGGAAACGCGGCCGCCAGCCCAGCCGACGCGCCACGTCAAGGGCGCGCTCAGCTTCTCCAACGCCGGCACCCAACGCAGGGCGGAAACGCGCGCGACAGCCAACACCCGAACCAGCACCGAACCCCTTTACAGACCCCCCGCCGATGAGCCGCCCGAGCGAATATTTGAGGAAACGCTGCCCGCTCTGTTTTGGCGGAGCGACTCACGACCCTTCCGTTATGTGAGTGCCGAGCTCCGTGCTAATGCAACGTACCTAATCTTGACTATCAGCGCTGATTTTTCGTCTGCGTGGATGCTTGCTTCACTCAGAAGCGGAATAAAGCAGCTCCCGACCCCCCCAAGAGGCACCCCGGGACGCACTTCGTGTCAGAAGACCTGAGCGTAAAGATGGAAGCCTATGTGGAAGGCGTGCGCGGGAGTAAACCCGGTGGCACCAAAGGGGGAAGAAGGCCAGAGTTGACGTGGAGGAGAGCGACGACGAAGATGAAGACGGTTACGAGCATGCTCATCTGAAGCTGCCAAAGTCCGTGCTGGATGAGTGCGAAGCATCGTTCCAGGCTGCCGATGAAAAAAGGGAGAAGGCCAGCACGCAGTTCTACGACGACACTGCCTTGATGGCGCTCCTGTGCCGCCACGACCGCGTACTTTGGTTGGTAAATATGCATTCCGCCGGGGAGAAGCAGTTCAATGTGCTGCTTCTGGCGGAGATGCTGTTCCAACACTTGCCACCCAAGGTGCGGGTGGGGCTTTTATACGACATTGCCTGCCAGCTGGAGCGGTCCGCGCGCAAGTGGGGTTTCCTGGAGCGATACATCGACCGGCTAACCTTCGCCGTCGCGGTGTTTCACGCTTTCGGGCACGACTGGCGGTGCCAACTGCTAAACCACCCGCGGAAAAGGCCTGGCTTTGGGTTCACCAACGGCGAGGGCTGCGAGCGCTTTTGGCATTCGGTCAGCCATCTCATTGCGCACCTGCGTATTTCTAGCGTGGGTTTTTTTTCCCTCTCACGCAGACAGGCGGCCAAACACTCACGAGACCACAGTACCATCATCGCCTTTATACCCTGGATACGCAAGTTAAGCACGCCGACGAGGCTAATTTATTCAAGCTCGCGGAGTGGATTCGGCGTCGAACGTTGCACAGTGCCAATAAACGAGTGCAAGCCGAGGCAGAGCTCAGACGCTGCGGACACTCGCGGGAATTCCTGCGGGAGCAATGGAAGCAACAGGTTAAGGCTCAGACGAAGCCGCTCGCCCGTGAGTGACGTCTGAAAGGGCCACGATTCCGTAGTTAAAAGTGGTTTCAGGTCGTTCAAAAAATAAAGGACAAAAGGCTGTAGATGCCGTCCTGGCCTTGCGTTCTGCGCTGGCCACTCACAAAAGCCGGGCAAGCGTGTGCGAGGCAGCCGAACTGGATGCGATACTCAGCGGCGTCGAAGAGGATATAATCGACACGAAGATGGCGGCGCAGGCAGCACAAGAAGCCGTGGAGAAGCTGAAGAAGCAGCTAAGGCGGAAGGAATCCGCGCTGGGGTCGGTTGCACTGGCCGAACTAAAGAAAGCGCGCAAATTAAAATATTTTGATCTGCGCATGAATCTCAGCGCGATCTACAGTCGGATGCTAAGCAGGCTGCGAGCGGGAAAGTTTGAGCGGGAGGCCGTGGACCGACCATCACGTCGCCAGGGGGCATCGGGTAAGTGGCATGTTTTCCATTAGAAACAAGGTGCTGATGACTCTGGAAAGAATTCAAACTACGTACGCACACCCACTCGGCTGTTCAAAAGAGACAACCTGCAACCGCCAAGCTAAATGCGGAGTACAACAAACTCTGCACGCAAATTGCGACTGAGATCCGTGAAAAGCGCGCGCCACCGAATGCCATCGCGCCGAAACGCATCGATCCGAAGACCCTATTCAAGCTTGAAGTCGATGATCCGATCTGGCAAAACGCGGGGCTGCATGACTTGGAAGAGGGGCAGAAGCCACCACCGTGGTTAAGCAGCGAAACGGTGCGGAGCGGCATCAATGCCATGTTGGAGGTGGATCGAGCGGACGAAGAGGATAGGATATTGCTCAAGGAGGCGAGGTCGATGCGCGTATGGTTTTCGGAGGATTGGAGAGTCGTGAATCGAGGGATGCTGGAGAGCAGTGAGTTTCAGTGATCTCTAATTGGTATGCGACTAACACAAAACTATAGGTTCGGAGCCCTGAGCGCTATCAATTCTTCCTCCGGCGGGAGCGGTTGGTGCGTCTGTGCGCGACATGGAAGAAATCGTTGCCTCGAACTGACGACATTGATCTGCCATCCTGGGGGCCCACCGACCGGGAGCTGTTAGAATGCAGGATTCAAAGTGTGACGGCGGATAGGGGGGAGGATCAATACGAGGCCGCGCTCAGAGTCAAGTGAGGATGAGATGGAGGATTTCGACACAGTAGACTCCGAGGAGGCGTACAGTGCTTCATCGGACAGCGACGACAATAGTGACCTGATCGAATAGAAACTTTACACGCACTGACACAAGGCGCGTCAATAGCACGTGGGCGTGCGCACTCGGCCCGACTACAAGGGCCGAGATTGATTAGATTGAGATTGGCGCCCGTGATTAAGCGCGCGTCTATTTCCCTGAAGCCACGCATCCCTAATGTAGTTAAGTAGATAGATACAATGAAAGCTACTGTGGCGCTACAGGCCCATTGTTCCGTGGCGCAGACATAAATAAACCCAGGTATGCAATTCACCGCATAATCTTTCCCAAAATGCCCGCTCAACGACACCAGACCCGCCAGCATCGCAAAGCGCGCAAAGTGCCACCACGGCCGTTGCCTCGTATCACAGACCCCTACGCGCCTCCTGAAGATCCCGAAGATATCGCGGAAACAATGGAAGAGCTGCGCAGCGAGGAGGCGAATCGAGTTATCCAGAACGCCACGGTCGCTCTGCTGAAGCAGTTGTATGGTACGAAAACTGCAGTGTCTTTACTTTGGTTGAGCTTTTTGCTGATACAGGTCCAACAGAGAAAGCTTCAACCGCCGACGCTGAAGATGCTGATATATATTTGGATGCATACGAAACGCGGAGTACGCCCTTCATTCCTCCGCCGTTCCTTTTTTTTTTACATCGCACTGTTGCCGTAGAAATCAAGTACGAAGATAGCTTCGGGAAAATTTGTCCCAGACGCAGAAAACGCCGCATGGTTCGCTCGCAAAAGCGCCTCGGGCCGAGGAACTGAGGGTGGCACGGATGGCGGCAAGTAAGTGGTGCTAACACCGCAAAGATATAAATTGTGACTAATACACGCTGTGCAGTGGATGCCACCGATCATGACGACCCTGCCATGGCACTGGCCCTGGATCTCGGTGCGTTACATTACCCCTGCCGCATAACGACTGACCTCGACTGACCTCTGCACTCTCAGGTGAGAAATTCGAGGAGGACTTTGGGCAGGCGTTTTCCGACGACCTGAACTTCCATTTCGAACGGTTCGCTTCGCACGCCGCATCAGCGCGCTGCTTGCACTTCGTGCACGGCGACGACGTAACCAAATGGGCGGCTAGGGCCGAGCAGCCGGTAACTTTTGATATCTGCAATCCATATCCTGAGGGTCATCATCGGCGGGGGGATTTCGACAACAAACGTACGTCACACACACTTGCTGGCCGTAGTCGCTGCCTCAACCGTTTGCAGTGCGTAAACTGAAGGCGTTAGCTGACGAGGACGCGCACGGACATGCACCGCACGGAGATGAGCCGCCGACTCCGCCGAGCGGAGTTGTTACTTTCCGTATTGTAAATCCATACGCGGGTCGGTCGGGGGGGGTGTCTGCAAGCGAGGTCCTCCGCGGATTTTACGACGGTGCGTCATTCATTTATGAGGTCACGTATTATTGTACTCAATTTTATTTTCATTTGTGTGCAGCGGAGTACAGCAGGCAACGCATACAACGAATGACGTTATACCACTGGGAGGATGTGTGGGATTCTGTTGGAGAGAAGCGGGAGAATCCGCACTCCCGTTCGTACGGCGGTATCCTCTATGGTAGATACATAGCGAGCGGGATTAATAAATGGATGTGACGTCATCGGTCAAAGCGAGGGATATCGGTAGATCGGTGGCATGGCATTGCATTGCCCTCAACATGTTAGCGGTGAGAACGACTTGATTGAGTCCCCAGGTGTGTAACCTAATTTTCTAACGATATCGCATCTTACTGACTCAAACGAGTCTGGTCAGCTTGTACGCCGGTGTGATGTAATTGGTCAAAGCAAGAAATTTCTGTGACGGCATGGCAGAAATTATCATTGCCGGCACGTTGGGCCGAGCATGAGTTCTTATGAGATCCCCATGCGTATATATTTACGAGGTGTTTTCAATTCTTACTGACTTGATTGATTCCGGTAAATTTGTTACTGATTTGAACTGGTGAACCGAGGGATGTCTTGGATGGCATGGCAGTGATTATAGTTCCTCTGGGCAGGTTAACCGAGGACGAGTCGAATTCCCAGTGCGTCTAGATATTTACGGGATTAAGCTGAATTTTACTGACTGAATCGACTTTGGGCAATTTTCGAACGAGTGGTGACGTCATCGGTCAAAGCGACGAATATCGGTGACGGCATGGCAGAAATTACAATGGCATTGTCCTCGGCACGTTGGCCGAGGACGAGGGGATGACCAAGATCCCCGGAAGATCCCCGGTTCGTACCCAAATTTACGAGAGAAACTCAATTTACGTGACTGAAATGACTTGGGCATTTTTAACGTGCTGTGACGTCATCGGTCAAAGCGACGAATATCGGTGACGGCATGGCAGAAATTTAATTGCATTGCCCTCGGCACGTTGGCGAGAGGAAGGTCTATGGTGCGCAAACAGATGTACGACGTATTTTTGTTACTCACTTGATTGACTCGGCTAATCGATAATTCTTCTTGGTGCAACGTTATGGCGGTGCCCTCACGCGGAGGATTATTCGATGGGCGTTCTTGATTATTGGGATTGTGGTGCGTGATTCCAATTATTGTGTTGCTAATATAGCGGCGAATTTGGTGATGTCTAGAGATATTATAGTTGAAATGAATATATTATTTAACGGTCCCAGGAACGACTCCGACGGAGGACCTGCGGAGGAAGCTGTGGATCAAGGCGGTTCGGAAGGGATGGGTGGATGTGGAGGGGAGCGCGGAGAGCGGCGGGATTCAGTTTGTTTGACTAGTTCTTACCTTCGTTCGATCGCGCCTTGCCGGGCCCTTAGAACTCACTTCGTTACTCAATTCTCCATAACGCATTCGCTCCAAGACTTGACTGACCTATTTTGAATAGCCTTCGGTACCGTGTAACCACTGCACGTCTCACCCTCCGAGTATGATCAAGGTATGTTGATGTTGAAAGATCCTAGCAATCTTGACTAACTTCGACTTCAGTTACTTGCATGGCCATATGTACCTTATTGCTCCGAGGTAAGCCACCGTTGCGGTCAAATCACCAAGTACCAGACTGAATGGCTCTACATAGTTCATTTATCCTCGAGTCCTTGTTGCGTTGGTTTGTTTCATTCTCAAAACAGGATCGAGTCGCAGGTAAGACCTGTAAACTTGTTCTATTTCATGTCCCCTCACAAATTTGTGTAGTTCCAACTTCAAACCATGTTATTCAATCAACAAAATATCGAAACGAGCCAATTCCCAATTAGGCTTTTGAACACTTCCTCCCGCCGACTCGCCCTATCCAAGTCCTCCGCCGCTCTTTCGCCACAATTCACACGCAAACCTCGGCGCACGATCGCGTCAAACGTTCCTCCAAGCCACAGGTTAGTATTTCACACTTGCTCCGGTTTTTTTGGACAGATTCTCACCAGGATGCCAGGTAGCAGGACTCCTCCTTCTCCTTCTCCTTCCGACTCCGACTTGAGCCCGGTTGCAGGCGCGCTCGTACGCGGATGAACGGTGTACACAGAGGTACGTCCGGGTCTATTGAATCCGATTCAGTTGCGCTTAATCATTTCAGCAGTGTAGAATGATTTGAACGTCGTACCTGTTTCCGAATGCGGCCGTCCTTGTCCTCGCACCACCGTCGCCCGAAATGCGCCAGTTCCACTCTGCGGAGGGCCGTATGCACCCAGCGCAACGTGTCAGGTACGCACTTTCACTTCTGGCGCGAAAATGGCGTTGATGCATGCTCCTTGCAGAAGACCAGTTTCGACATTGAGGAAAAGCCCGGCCGTGCGAACGTAGCGTAACGGTGTGTTGCGTTGTTCTTCGCTCCTCGAAACGAAGCTGAAGCTGATTCGCTTGAAAGGGATTAGAGATGCGGCGCAATTGAGTAACTGCGACACATACCGGGATGCCATTCGCAAACGCGCTATCCCGGGGGAGCAAGCATGAATTGCGAGCGAGCGGGGAAGCTAGCTGGGGTATGGCTCCCCGCGTTCGCAAATTCAAACCTTACACTCCCTTCCATGCGACACCGATATTCACCAATCGTTACACCACTAAACATGACTTGTGGTTTTGCACGAACCGCCTGAGTGATGGCCGAACACAGCCACTGATTTACTCGGACCGGGCTCCGTTGATTACCGGCGGGGATCAAATACCCCATCGGTGCGCTGAAGACAGAAGGGATAAAGTGTTGCTGTGCACATGATGGAATACAAGGTCCCAGAGAATGATAACTATCATTAAACACTGATATTTGTCGTTACCAAAGGGATCCCCGTGCCAAAAGTCGAAGAAACGATGAGAAGTAAAAAATAAACCGCGTAATGAAGCCGACTAGGACCTCCCGGGGGAGAAAGACAGATAGTAAGATGAATAATAACCTCCGAGGAAACATAGCGAGCGGTTGTACTGATGCCGGATAGGGTTTACTTCATTGAATTACAGAATCATACATAATGGTGGAAAGTAGCGATCGAAGAAGGCGATTCGGAGCGATAAAGGTTTGCCCAAAGTACAAGTCAAAGGTAGGGATAAGGCAGACGTTCACAGTACATAATGTAGATAACAGGTGCTAAATTTTACAGTGATCGGGCAAGATCAGGTC
Source organism: Mycena crocata (assembly GCA_029281795.1). Taxonomy (NCBI): domain Eukaryota; kingdom Fungi; phylum Basidiomycota; class Agaricomycetes; order Agaricales; family Mycenaceae; genus Mycena; species Mycena crocata. The sequence goes on along the minus strand of JARJCP010000111.1, from coordinate 322,525 downwards.
AAGTAGTAGGCCAATCGCGAATGTTATAGCTGGAGCGAGTGAGAAGGAGACTTGAAACGATCAGAGGAACTCACAATTTCAGGTCCACCTCTTGTGCAATTACCATCTCCTCGCGAACGATGCGGAGCAACCGGGAAAACCGACGAATGAGCAACATTGGAAAGTATTCCTTGTGATCCGTATTGCAGTCATCGCCGGCGCATTCCCCGCGGACAGGATGAATGCCGCGTCGTTCAAGCGCCATATGAACGCGGCGTTCTAGTAACAGAGGTGAGCAGCAATCAGATCGCGAGGAAATTGACTTACCAACGTGCATACGGCGTTGAGCGGAGAAATAGCCATACCAAACGATGTTCTGGGCGTCGGACCGGCAACCACGATACTGGGTGACGCGACGGGGTAACCAGTTCGTATGTCCGACCTTGACTTCCAGCGCACGCAACGCCGCTAGGTGGTTTTGGCGTCCGGATCGATATCGCATCCAGCGCCGCCGACGTCGTCTGCCGTTGATATAGACGGCGCCCTTGCCCTCCTTCTTGAAGTTCGGGATGGGAACGGGTTTGGAACGCTTGGAACGACCCCTGCAACGTCCGCGTTCAGCGAAAAATGCGGCAGAATGGGGACTGAAGTCACTTACATCGTGGTCAAGGGAAAGGTCTGGAGGATTGTGTGAGAGGGTGGATCGGTTGGAAAGCGTTCGAAGTTTGTGGTATAAAGTCGCTGGAAGATCTCCGACGCTGGGTGTTCGCGGAATGGTGGTGAGGGAGTTTGGTTTGGGTGAGATGCACTGATCGGAGAGATAATTGAGCGGAAGGTAAGTCACCTGAAGGTAACGAACAGAATTTTGAACTGAATGAGAAGTGAAAGACGTGAGAAGTGTTTATGCGGAAGAATCAGAGAATTTAAAACTGTGGTCGACGAGAAGTAATGTGGATTGGTATCGAAAGATCGTACATGGGGGCGCATTCGTAAACGACTTTGGCAAACGCATCGGCGCTAACGGGCGACGGTGACAAGCCCTCAAGGCTGATGAGAACCGGGCTTCTGTACTTACCGGGGTTCTGTACTTCAGATTATAATCCGGAAATTTTGCGCCTCTCGGCTTGGCACAAACATGGGACAACAACCGCTACGGGACGTATATGGTAATTTTGCGAAGCGGGTCGAAAGCCACGAGAAAACCACGTTTCAAGCGCCGCTGTGGACATGTACTAAGCTAAGTACTGCCAATAGCATCAATGTTTAGATGTCATCGATTGTAGCTGAATGGGTTTTGAACTTGGAACATAATGGGTGCACCCACGGGTCATTCGCTGACGGGTGGATGCATCCACGGTAGCGGTGGGAGCATCCACGCTGACGATGGGTGCACCCACGCGTTTTTCTCCGCCGGTGGATGCACCCACGGTAACGGTGGGTGCATCCACGGTTATGGTGGGTGCACCCACGCGTTTTTCGCTGCGGGTGGATGCACCCACGGTAACGGTGGGTGCATCCACGGCTATGGTGGGCGCACCCACGGTAACGGTGGATGCATCCACGCTTTTGTCGCTGCGGGTGGATGCACCCACGCTTCATTGGGTGGGTGCATCCACTATGACGGTGGGTGCGTCCACACCTATCAGCGGTGGGTGCGTCCACGGCGACGATGGGTGCATCCACATTGTTCGGTGGGTGCATCCACATTGTTCGGTGGATGCATCCACATTGGTTCCACGGATGCACCCATGTTATACCGCCATTTTGATTATACGTATTTCAAAATGTATACAAATGTTAGTGACCTAAATTTTCCGTGCTGTGCAGAGGGGGATAAATAAGTGCTATTCGAGAATACTTTTTGCTCATGGTATCACCCAGACCGGCCCAACCACCCGCGAACAGTCACAAAACCCTAATTTTTCTTCTTCCGCGCTACGCGCGGAATGCAATAGGACCGTACCGCCCCAGGTACAACCCAAACCAGCTGCAAAATGCGCCCCAAACGGCCGCAAAACGCTAATTTTTTTTCTTCCGCGCTACGCGCGGAATGCAATAGGACTGTACCGCCCAGGTACAACCCCAAACCAGCCGCAAAATGCGCCCCGAACAGCCCCAAAACCCGATTTTTTTCCGGTCCGCGCTACGCGCGGGAGGTGTGGCCATACCTACCACTGCTTTTGGTGTGCAAAACCGCGCAGGAAATGGCCCCCGCGCGGCCCAAAATCCCGAATTTTTCCCGCCCCGGCGGGGTGTGACGCGTGACGCGGTGGGTGCACCCACCGCCAAGACAATGGGTGCACCCACGCAAACATTCGGTGGGTGCACCCACGCTTTTAGCCCCCGGTGGGTGCACCCACGGTCGGTGGGTGTCCCTGCCAAACTGGGACCCCTCTGGGGTAGTCATTCGATTATTGAATGATCACCCCATAGGGGTACCTATATATGTCTGCCTGAAGTGAAAAAAGTTCAATCTGCCCTGGAACCACTTTCAACCAACACCCACTAATCCCCCACGCACCTCGGTATAATAAGGACCGAGTGCAAAGTGGTTCACAGTAGCAAATAATATCACTTCCAGGGCCAACATTGTATCTGCAGCTCTGCCCGTTCGACTCGGGATCGGTCCATTCAGCAAAAATGCAATGTTTTTGCTCTCCGATTTTCATTCACAAATTCCGTGCTGCAAACTGTGTGAGGAGGCTGGTGAAAGACAGAAGCTTCGTTTCGGGTCTGCTATATCCACAAAAACTTTCTGGGTGCAGAAAATCGAACGGAACATATACAAGCGCTTGGTTACCCCCCAAAGACTTACATAACTTGAAGATGCCAGTGATTTGATGAGGATCCTAAAAATCCACCTTCAAACAATGCACACTAATCCCCCATGCAGTTGCCATGCAGCTCAACACAATGAGGACTGTGTGCAAAGTGGTTTGCAGCTGCATTAATCAAGTTCGGAAATTCAGTGCGCCTGCAGCTCTGCCCGTTCGACTCGGGGTCGGTCCATGTTGCTAGAAGTCACATCCTTTCATTTTGTTGCCTCACAACAGAATTTAATCCACCCCCATTCAAAATCCACCTTCCAACAATCCAAACAATGCCGACTAATACCCCACACACCCCAGTATATTAAGGACCGAGTGCGAAGTGGTTTGCAGTTGCAAACAATGATATAGAAGAGGAAATATTGTGCGTGCAGCTCTCCCGTTCGACTCGGGCTCGGTCCATGCTGGGATATAGTCTCCTTTATTTTTATGTTTTTGCTCCGCGGTTTTTATCAGTGTTTTATCATTAAATGCTGTGTCACCAAGTTAAATGCAGATTGGTGCACCATGTACCATCTAAGCACACATCTGCTTACATCTCGTTCATATCTCAGAAATTTGAATTTGAATCCAGCCTTTTTTGTTCCAAAAACACCTTGAAACACCTTTGAATTACGCACATTAATTCCACTACAAACAACACCCACCAATCCCCCTGCACACCCCAGCACAATACAGACCGAGTGCGAAGTGGTTTGCAGCTGCAAACAATATTGCTTCCAGGGCCAACATTGTATCTGCAGCTCTCCCTGTTCGACTCGGGGTCGGTCCATCAATGTATGGATTAGGTATTTATGCTCTGTGGGTTTTAGGATAAATTGCACGTCGCGGATCATCTGTACGAACACCTTGAGAGACAGAATCAAAAGCTTATCCACCTTCACCTTCAAAACAACACCTACCAATCCCCCGCACACCCCAGTGTAATAAGGACCGAGTGCGAAGTGGTTCGCAGCTGCAAATAATGGCATGATGAAGGTAGAGACAGTATGTCTGCGGCTCTGCCCGTTCGACTCGGGGTCGGTCCATATCAGAAAGATGATCGTTGTTTTTGCTCTGCGGTTTTTATGGCCGACTCTATGTGGTGAACTTTGTCCAGGAAGCTGGTGGAAAGACAGCAAGAGAAAAAAGACAGAGAAAGGAAAAAAGTCAACCTGTTCTTGGACGACTTTCAAACAACACACACCAATCCCCCGTGCTCTTCAGTGTAACAAGGACTGAGGGCGAAGGGGTTCGCAGCTGCCAACAATAGTGTATCGGTAGGGGATATATTGCACCTGCAGCTCTCCCCGTTCGACTCGGAGTCGGTCCATAGGGTATTCATGCTCAGTGCGTTTTTGCTCTGTGGTTTTAATCATGGAATGACGGGTCGGAAACTATCATAAGCAGGCCAGTGAAAGACAGAGTCATTAATTAATCTTCCTAGTGCAGGGAAACGAAGAAAAAGCATCCAAGTGCTTGACTACAGTTTGCTACGTCCTACCTCTGAACAGAACAATGCTCCCTGTTTAAGTGCAGGTAGGTGCACCATCTACCCATAATTTGGTGAGCATCCCAAGTACATACTTACTTAAGTACATCCTGTATACCCCACAATCCTGAACCCACTCCCCTTTTTAGAATCCACCTTCACTGTCAAACAACACCCACCAATCCCCCACACACCTCAGCACAATAAGAACTGGGTGCAAAGTGGTTCGCAGCTGCAAATAATATTGCTTCCAGGGCCAACATTGTATCTGCAGCTCTCCCGTTCGACTCGGGATCGGTCCATTCAACAAAAATGTAACGTTTTTGCTCTCCGATTTTCATCCACAAATTCCGTGCTGCAAACTATGTCAAGGAGGCTGGTGAAAAATGGAGTCCTCAACTTTCTGCAGAGAAAACAAAAGCCTCAGAGCACTTGGTTATGCCCCACTTGCGAGATTAAATTATTGTGCCGTGTATCATCAGGACCACAATTCGCTGAGCATCCCATACCCAACAAATTCGAGTCCACTGATATACCTATTCAAAATCCACCTTCTCTGTCAAGCAATGCCGACTAATCCCCCATGCACCTCAGTCCAATGAGGACTGTGTGCGAAGTGGTTTGCGGCGGCAGATGATACCTGATCCGTGAAAATATTCTGCCTGAAGCTCTGCCCGTTCGACTCGGGGTCAGTCCATGGCGCATGTGCTTTACAGTGTTTTTGCTCTGCGGTTTTTATTATGGAATGATGTGTCGCACGAAGATAGGCTAGTGAAAGACAGAATCAACATCTTTTTCAGTGCAGGGGAAAAAAGTCAACCTGCGCTTGGCAATATCTTGCCTCAGAGTTAAACACCGTGCTCTCTCCGGGATTGAATACAAACAGCTGAGCATTCCAAGTATACTATTTTAAAAATACACCTTCAAACAACACCCACTAATCCCCTGCGCACCTCAGTATAATAAGGACCGAGGGCGAAGTGGTTCGCAGCTGCAAATAATACCTGATCCGTGAAAATATTGTGCCTGCAGCTCTCCCGTTCGACTCGGGCTCGGTCCATTCTGCAAAAATGCATTGTTTTTGCTCTGCTGTTTTTATCGACAAATTCCGTGCTGCGAATTATGTTTAGGAGGGTGGTGAAAGACAGAAGCTTCGTTTCGGGTCTGGTATATCCACAAAAACTTTCTGGGTGCAGAAAATCGAACGGAACATGTACGAGCACTTGGTTACCCCCCCAAAGACCTACATAAGATGCCAGTGATTTGGTGAGGATCCTAAAAATCCACCTTCAAACAATGCACACTGATCCCCCATGCAGTTTCCATGCAGCTCAACACAATGAGGACTGTGTGTGAAGTGGTTCGCAGCTGCATTAATCAAGTTCGGAAATTCAGTGCGCCTGCAGCTCTGCCCGTTCGACTCGGGGTCGGTCCATGGCGCATGTGCTTTACAGTTTTTTTGGTCCGCGGTTTTTGTCGCAGTTTCCGTGCTGCGAACCACGTTGCCCAGGCCAGTGAAAAGACAGCACCAAGAAAATCAGAAAGAGAGAGAGAAAAAAGTCAACCTGCGTTTGGCTACGTCCTATCTTCAGATTGAACAGCGCTCCTTCTGTAAGATTACCTGAAGATCGGACATACTATTTGTATGGGCCATATAGTGTCCAACAAATCAGACAAAATTGAGATGATATTTACTTCAAAAAAAGTTGAAATGACATCGTCGAAGTCAAAAAAAACTGAAATGACAGCAACTCGAAAATGGTTGAAATGACAGCATCCGCAAGGAAAGAGTTGAAATGGAGGTGCTTGATCACATCAGATGCCATCAGCTGGCTATAAAAACGATTAACTGTCGCTTGACCTTATGGTGTTTTGCGTCGGGCCGTTGGGTGTCATGTTTGTATTCATGGGGCCTATTACCTGGTAGGTAAATAATCATTGCCTTGTATATAGACGGAGGAGGCATGTAGGCCTTGCTACCAACAATGATGGCGACTGATGGCTAAATCAGGACACTATGAATGCATACTACATCAACCTCATCCTTGCTACCTGTCTCCCTGTTTCCGGAATTCAATGGTGAAGGCAACAGAACTGGAACTGAGTTGAATACCAAGGCCAGGCGGCATGATAGGCAATCACTTTGTGATCCCGAAGTGATCCCTGATTTGATGTGCAATCCAGGTTGGTTCGAATGTCCCTGTTAACCTAATGGCCTTCTGACGTGTCATTTCATCTACCTGCCGTACATCTGCATCTCAGTTTTTCTTGTCATGTCATCTCAATATTTCTTGTCATGTCATCTCAATATTTCTTGTCATGTCATCTCAATATTTCTTGTGTCATTTCAACATTTTTTTTCAAGGTTTGTGTCATTTCAACTTTTTGTACAAGATAGGCCTTTGCTACGCTCCGGCCCAACCACATGTACGGCACTTGACAAAGTGAAAATGGCCGAGCGACAATCCCGACTCATTCGGTAGTTATTGCGGGAAAAATTGCTGCGTGAAGTTGCAGCCTCAATTTCACGCAGTCGGCGGAGGATTACTACCCGATCAATAGCACGGTTTAACAGCCTGTTGAGTCTTGACCATGTGATGGTCTGCGAACTGCAACTGCTGTTCAATTCAACAGCTTTCAAATGTGATGTTTGCCCAAAAACAGAAGCCAAGGAAAGCTGTAGCTGTTGGTGAGAGTAAAATTCTGAAGACAGACAAGAAATGCCTCCGCTACGCTCCGGCAGGCAATTTCCTCTGAAACTATAAGTTGAGGAGACAGTACGAAATTAGTGGCTTCAAGCTATCTTTGCCAGAACGACTGCGAGGCTAGCGTTCTTTTTTCTCACCTGCGGCGCAGTCGAACATTACAGGTGTGATGCCGTAACTGCTGTTCAACTTAACAGCTTTGACTGCCCAAAATAGAAGCCAAGACAGAATTGTAGCTGTTGGCGAGAATAAAATGCCAAAGAGAGCTGTTTGGTAGGTCCTTGACATAGTCTTGGCTGAATTTTGGGTGAATCAAAAGTGATGAACAGTAAACACAAGCCCGACATCTCATTAAGAATACGAAGTATGTTTGGTTTGTTCTTGGCTTGGTCTTGGCTGGTTTTTGGGTGAATCAAAACTGCGGAAAGGTAAACAAAAGCCCCTCATCTCGTTAAAGAAACGAAGTATTTATTGGACAGTATATGTGCCATAGATTTGAAATCCACGTTCACCGTCAAACAACACCTACCAATCCCCCACACACTGCAGTATAATAAGGACCGGGTGCAAAGTGGTTCGCAGCTGTAAATAATGATGAGCCTGAGTGCGTCCAATAGTGGTGTGCATGCAGCTCTGCCCGTTCGACTCGGGGTCGGTCCATGGGAAATCTACACGGAAATTTTGTGCTTTTGCTCAGCGGTTTTAAAAGTTTCTATGCATGGAATGACATGTCACAAACCACGTCTACGAATACCTTGAGAGACCCAAAGCGCATCAAAGGATCAGAGCGGGTTTGATACGCGGATTTTGGATCTTGATGGCGAGGATCAAGCGCGGGTATAATTGCAAGTCGAGCCGCCAAAGCGTGGGTGCGTCGCGGACGGGTCCAAGCAAGCCAACCGGGCTAGCAACAACAGCCCGGAAGCAAATTCCAGCCGGCCCGAGCAAGAACAAGATGAACCACACAAAAAGACAAGGCACATCAACAAGATCAAAATCACCAAATGGGAAGGTCCAGCCAGGTCCAGGCGAAACGAACCGGCTCGTAGGTTCCCCAGAAGTTCCGACAGCAAGTTTCAATCAAGAGTGAGCTCAACCAACATCCAGAAAACTAATCAACCTAGCGTTCGAGAATCCCGGAGTTGAACGTCCGAATCAAGTGGGAGAAATCCAGACCCAGCGGAAAGGAAGTCTCGCCCTCTCTCGCCCCGAGGATCCCCTGGGCCCTCAAATTGCAATCAAGAGTAAGAAATTTCTTGCGTACGCTCCCAACAATCAATCTTATATTGAGGATCTCTGGCTCAGAATCAAGTATCAATCGGTGAACTGGTTTCCCAAGCAGTTTCGCACTCGGGTACATTTCCTGAGTCAAGAAACAGGCGCAGCTTGTGGCAGCGACGAGAATGTTATGCGAGCGTTTGATTTCAGGCCAAGTTGGTGAAACTGGCCGGCGACTGTGGCCCGAATCGATTTTGAACCACGCAGATACGCGAAGTTTGTGCGAGCGTATTCGGATGGATCGAACTTACATGCAGGGAACGCGAAGATTGAATTCAAAGTTGAACTTCCGACTCGTAACAGAAGAGACCCTTCTCATTTCTCGAAAATGAAGAGAGGATAATAGAGCAGAACAGAAGCTGTGGGACGCCGAACGCCTGCGAGTCTTCACTTCATTCCTTATCATGAAGCACGCCCAGCCTCGCTCGAGCCACTGCCGATTCAGCGGCACCTGAGCTCGAGCAGGCTCGAGCGGCTCGATCCTGGCTCGATCCTGGCTCGAGTGAACTGCGCTTTTCGAGTACTACGATACAATTGTATATTTAACGTACATATTTTGTTCAAGCGGTGTAGCGGTGGATTCGGGTCAGCGAGGTTTGGCTTGGCAGAGGTTGCGAGGATCGAGGTGTTTGGTCGAGTTTGGCAAGGGCATTAGCTTAGTGATCCGCGTAGCACAGCCTCAAGTCACCGCTCTGCTTCTGCGTCGTCGCATCTTCGCAGTTCTCAGTGCCAGACTCGCCGTCTCCATCTGGTGATTGGAGTGTGACCGTACCGCTACCGCCATACCGCTTCTGCTTACCGCTTACCGCTTACCGCTTCCGACTTACCGCTTCCCACCGCTCCCGAAAATCCCGCCTAAAAAAAAACCGCTACCTTTTTTTTCTTCGGCGTTAACACACTGGCACATTATCCCGAGCGACACGAAAACGGCCTCTACTACCGCCGCAATCTCGTTGTTCATCCAAATGCACCGTTCACAGTCAGCTATTCGCCGCAGCGTAGTCCCTCCCCGAGCGCCCCCAGCACACTTTCTTCAGACGATTTAGCCCCCCTTGGGCCAGCTGATTTCGAAGAAACTCCTCGCTATATCACCCCCACTGTCCCCGACATCCACACCACTCTATCCTCCACGCCGCCGACCCCACCCCCGGTCACCGACGACGATACCGCCGAGATGACAGGTTCCGGCGACAAGATGTTCTATGGGGACGGCCGCATTGGCGATTACAACCCCCGCGACTATCTCAAAAAAGTCAAGCGAGACTTCTTCGGGAAGACCGTCAGCGAGAGAGGCAAAGTTGATCTCTTCGGCTACTTGCTCGCATCTGGCCATGTGGCGGAATCTTGGTACGATGGGCTCGACGACGTTCAGAAAGCGACTTGGGCCGGGCTCGAGGCAGAGTTCGACAAGAAGTGGCCGAAGGAGGCGATGGAGGAGAAGTCGGCCCAGGAACTGTCAGATGACATGATGGCGCTGGAGATGCGGGAGGACGAGATGGGGAAAAGAGTTGATGTTGACGGGGTCCTGGTGTTCTCCCATGTGCGTTGGGCAAAGCAGATGCGGCTCCTTTGCGACAAGGATACGGCGGGTCTTTTGATTCCGCAGGTGCGTAGACAGCTTCCGCTGGCGATGCGAAGTTCACTGCACGGCGCTCGATGCGCCGCCAGTCTTCCCTTGTACGTGGCTGCCTGAGTTCACTGTGCGGCGTATCAAGCGCCGTAAGTCTTCTCAGAGCCAGCTCCTACGGTAACCTGGTTGGGTTCACTGTAGAGCGCTCGGTACGCCGTCAGTCTCCTCTTATGCAACTGATCTCGCAGTAAAGGCCAATGTGGCTTGTGGGATGATGTGCTGAGACCGCCGCCAGACATAGGGGCTGCGCAACAACACCGACGAAAAGGTGTGCCGTGTCGCACAAGGATGGACGGAATGGCATAGATGTCCCACCCATATTGCAGGGCAGAGCCTGAATTGCGGTGGGACTAGCCAAGTTGTAGCCGGTCCTCGAAAATCGATGATGGTGGCAGAAGAATGGGGATGGTTGTTCCGTACCGCTGCCCATGTGTCCGAATCCGCTTCGGCTTGGACCACCGTAAGGCATCCGATAGTCTTCCAAGCAACCGGGGATGACAGGATGGCGCTACAGACATGCAAAATACACAGCGTGGAATCGGTACCCAAGAAGGCAAAGGTGCTTCAGCTCTTATGCTCAGACCGAAATGGGAAAGCTGAACGCACCGTCAAATTACTGTGTGGCACCATCTGAAAATGTTGCAAGAGGAAGCAATGACCCTGGAAGATTGTCAATGGGAGTGCGGAATGCAACAGAGACAGACGCACACGCTGAAATGGTACATGCCGCACTCGACAGGTCTTGCCACTGAGTGATAAGTGGCAGTGGCACGGTTGCAAACTTTGTTCGCACCTGCTTGGTCGATATCCGGAGAGCGCCAGCCAGACCAAGGTGTAAAAAAACGAAGCCCAGAGAGCTAACAGATCTTGCGGCCTTGTCGTGGAGAGAAAGAAAGAAAAAACGGTAAACCAAAGAGAAATCTTACATCAATGATCTAGATCAAATTGCCAAACAAACGCTCGGCACGTGAATCAGTGCTCTTTCTTTCCAACTACCACCATCTCCGACTCGCCACTCAGTCTGCTCAGCAAAGTTCATTCCACGGTACTCCGATTTACTGGAACTCCATCATCACTTTTTCTCTTTGCAATAGTTCAGCGCCGGCAAAAGGTGTTGATTGTAAAGGCTTCAGTGAACTTGAAGTTGCCACCGTGGTCCACCGTGGTGGCAGTGGCAGCATCGAGTTACATGCCACCACCACCATTTATGCTGACGCGATTAGCAAGGTGCGTAATGGACTACGTATATTGCATGAGCTTGCTCAACTTAGACTCGAGTCTTCAATGGTTTTCAACACTTTTTAGGTTGTGTTTACTTAAACTCCAGGTGCGTTGAACACCTGAAATGTAGACCCGAGTGAACTTTTATGTGTGGTTGGATTTGGATTGTTTATGGCTCGAGCCTGTGTCACCTAGACTTGTATTGAAAAAAATCAGAATGGCACATGCAGTGGGCTCGAGCTCACATGCCGCTGAATCGACGATGGCTCAATCGAAGCTAAGCTGGGGACAGCCTTATCACGTAGATATGTACATAAATACCATTAGGCTCAACATTTGTGGATTCGCAAGTAGTCAGATACAGATCGCCTCTATCCTTCTTGACGCTGCGAGACCGGCTTTGTGGTTTGACCCTCGTCTTAAAGAGAGAGGCCGGGAGCGCTGGCTGACCGGCTGTTCAATTCTGATCGAATCTTACACAGCAGGAATCTATAAGTAACTTAGTAGCCTGAGGTTTTCACGTACACGTACCACCGTGAAATGAATTTAGGCCGGGGGATCGCTGGCCGACTTACTTAAGATGCATTAAAGGTGGGGGATCGCTGCTCTCCGTTGTTCGAGTTTTTCTGCCAGAAAACACAACTTTTCTGTGTAGAAAGGACCCAGGAAGCATGTCTACAAGCTACTAATGGCGATTATATACTTACCGGCCGCACACTTTACATTCTAGTAATACATCTCATCGCGTCCATCCTCCCGCGAAGTGGGTTGGAAATGCAAGTCAAGATGGGATCGCTGTACTTTCCAACCTCTTTCAACTGAGACGGATAGGAACATAAAGCATGCGCAACCAAGACAATTATCTGGTTACCAACCGCACACAACCGCACATCCTACGCCGGTACCTGCCTTCCCTCCCGCGAACTCGCGTGGAAATGAAACTGGAATGAGGGCGAGGGAGCCATGGAGGGAACGCTGCACGATTATTAAACGATGGGGGTGGCCCAGGTTATTTCACTATCCTCGCGAAGCTCGATGGTAGAAGCAGGTCGCATTCAATTGTAAGTGAGCATTCAGTAAAACCAAATTATCATCGTAAATCAAGGCAGGACGGTGTACATATCGTGCGCGAATCCCGCCCTGACGATTGGGTTGGATTATTATTTACGATTCTGCCAGCATCGACGTCTATTTACGTACCAGAGTTTCAATTGCCGTGGACTGCACATCCATTTCGTGATGAAAGAGGCGTGGACATCCATTTTGTGCGAAATACGCGTGTATGCAAGTGTAAGAAACGAACTTGGTGATTATGAAGTCAACCAATTGCAAGACTCCGATAAGTTGAACACCATACCAATGCCGGCGTATATACGCACCTCCCTCCTTGTCCCGCACTCGTACTGACTGACACGATTATTCAATATTCAATACCCGTGGGGGGAGATAACACAGCCCGCGTGGGATCGACGCGACGCGTTAATTTAATTGAGCGTGAGGGGAACTGGGCTGGAATACAAATGCTTCTCGCCGCGAAGTGCACACTGTGCGGAAACCACGCATCTCCGGCGCTCGAAACGTGCGTGCGTGGGTAGCGAGGACGGTGATTGAGTTGAGGGACGATTACGGGGGTTGTGTGGGCGCGAAACTCACGCAGGGCGTTTCTTGTGGGGGTTCGAAAGATCGCGCCCAGCGTTTCGTAGAATTGCGCCGCCCCCTCATGTTGGCGGCAAGAAGAGCAAACACACTGCGTTCTTGGATAGGAGACAGACAACTTGGCCAACGGAGGGGGCGATAGGGTAGCCCGAGGTGGGCATAAGGGCCGAGAGAAGGCTTCCGATATGCTTGAGCATCGCGCAGAGCGCAAAAGCCTCGTTGGCGAAGCAATCCTCCGTGTACGAGAAGCAGGTAATGGTCTTCGAGCAGACTAAAGGGGGGCGCCTAGTAGCAACCACGTAGTCTTGGAGGCAAGTCAGGCAAGTCCGAGTCCCGAGAAGCTATAGGTAGACGAGTGTGAGAATATTAGAAGCAGCAAGTCGGTGAAATGGCACTGTGGATAGTGAATACACTCAGCCTGAGTGTCAATACACTCAGGATGTGAATTCATCACTCAGGGTGAGTGAATTGATCCTGAGTGTATTTTGACCCACTCAGGATGACTGTGAGTAATAGAGTGTTTGTGCATGGGCCATTCGAGCCACCAGATGGCTGTTTTGCTGTGTGCAAAATGATGGCTAATGGCTGTTGAATGGCTAATGAATAAAGTGATTTTTGCACACAATGATACCTTTATTATTCCTGGAAAGCCACCCTTCTCATTGGGTCACTCAATTGGAACTGTAGCATAAATTATGGCTGCTTTTGGTTGAAATCAGATTTTGCTGTGAAAATGGAGACAGTACCAAATGATATGATGGTGTACCACATACCAGGGTGATCTATGCTACATATTCTCCCTCAATTCAAGCACTTTCCGAGAAAAAATTGAAGCCATTCAACAGCCATCAGCCATCAATTTGCACACTGCAAAACAGCCATCTGATGGCTTGAATGGCTCGTGCACAAACACGCTAATACACTCGGCTATAATTCACTCATCCTGAGGTATATAGTGGTTGTTTGGAGGTATCTTCCGAACTGTTACCTGGTCAACTTCAGGTGTTTAGGATAGTAGTTTACTATGAAAACAATCACAAAATGGACGGATTTTGGGCAATATATTCCATCGTCCCACAGAGGCTATAGTAGAACTCAACCACCCACATGATTATTCGAAACAACTAAAAGTTGGCGTGACATAAGCAAGTCGTACACGCCATTTCTATTTGTCTTTGTTTCGTGCCGATCATTTCAAGCATCTCCTCCGAGTCCAGCATAGCAAAGTGCTTAAATCAAGTCTGCACACTTTATTTTGCATTGTTGAAATGTTGGTGAGAAGATGTTTTTGCCCTTGAAGTCCGAAAAAGACTAACAGTCGGAAAAAAAATTGCGGGATCCATACAACATTCAACCAACATTCAACACATGGTGACAAGCCTCCTGGTGTAAGTACAGTACTATTCCAAAACTGTGTATGCGACCATCGCCAGCGACCCTGCTTGGATAATACAGAACCCACCCACAAGTTGACCACATAAACCCGTCTATGGCTCGGCCGGGCCTCGAACCAGGTGTCTTCCAAGTTCCATTTCAATGGTATAAATAGGCATTATTGTTGCGCGACATAGAGCACAGGAAATTTCTTTGAATGGTATTCCGTCTGATAGCTGTGGCTTCCCAAGTCGAACGTTCTCAGGGTGAACCACATCGCGTGAACATGGTCGTAGTCCGAATTGACGCGTGTCACGAGGGCCGAATGTTCAATAAGACTGACCAGTTTTTCTTCAGATAGTCGTGTGCTGCAGTTTTCAAGAATAATGACGATCCAAACTGGTTCTATCCTAAGTATTGCCCGTGTATATTTGTCACTCGATTGTCTGCTGGTGCACAAAATCGGCTGCTCAAAATGTAGATGAGTTCGCTGGGGACATTATGTTACCATGACGCGCTCGCGGGTTCGTAGGTTCAGATGACTTATGGTTACAGGTTGGTGATTGGTGTGCTCAATGCTTTCGAAGCGCTGCTCGATTCGAAGGCTGGAGGGTTTGCAGCCGTGCATCTTATTGAACAAGAAACTGAGAGGGGACGAGGTTCGCTGAAGAACTGCTGTAATATTTCGAAGTACTACTGCTTAAATACATAGACGGGTGCATAGCTAAAGTGTCCTGGAGATAGAAACTAGGTAAAAGTACGTATTGGCATAGGTAAGTATCGATGATACGAGGCTGGTAGGTACAGAGACGGTAAGTAGAGAAACTGTAGGTAAAGAGATAGGCGCGGTAAAAGGAAACGCGCCTAGGGAACCGGGAATGGTTCCAGAATAGGCGCCAGGTAGGCGCCCGGGCCGGCTCGGAGGTTTGCCGTCCAACACATCTTGCTGAGGAGAACCCGAAATATGAAAGCGAGGAAGACTATTGCGTTTTACCTCCTCCGAGTCGGAAAGCATGAGGATGATATCATCATTTGATTGAAAAGTTGAACTCTGGTCGTCAGTTCAACTAATAAGAAGCAGGTTTATTCACTTCAGGTATTTGTCCATCCTCTAAGTATATATATAAAGCTGCGGTTGACTGAGAGTAGAGTGCGCTTTGACTCAACCAAAGGGGGCTTGTACGTACTTTAAGTACTTATGATTTTACTCGCATCTCTTTGACGTTTTTTCAAAGGCAGCTTCAGCATTCCTGTCAGTGATGTACGGACATTGTGAAGAAGTCGGGACATCCTGAGACATGATCTTGAAGGCCACCCACATTCCAACAAATCTTCAGCACTCGGTGCAGAGGTTCGTTGGCAACGTCTCGGTCGTAGTTCGAGTCACCTCGTCTGGGATCCGTGGGATGACCATCAGGGAATTTTCCTGTGATGTTCCGAGGGCGCGGTTAAAAGGTCCTCAGACATCCCTTTCGATATATGGGACACGCTCCCACACGAAAGTTGAGGTTGAAAAATTAAGCCAGCCGCTCAGATTTGCTGACATTGTAGAGGGCAGGATAAAATTAGACTTGTACTACAAAATTTCCGCAACGGTCCCTGGTTTATGTACAATACATTATATGTGGTGGCCGACGCTCTGGAGGCCTCTTGGCTACAAGGCACTGTATGTTGCGGAAATTGTTGTATTGTTTCTGCGATGTCACACGTGACATGTAACGTCACTATCTTCCTCCCACCGTCGTCGCACGCTCTCTGCTGCCACTGCGTTCCTAACCCACCTCGCGTGTGTCATATACCTTTTTTAACACATTCCTGCACGCTTTGGGTCTATTCCCAATGCAGTTTGGATCAAAACTGGACGACCAATCGGCAAAACACGACAATTTGGCCCTTTCCACCAACAAGGGCGTGCCGCGGCATCCTTCTGCCCTCAGGTGCCTCAAAAACGCGTTGAAAGACCTGTATGCTATCCATCCTCTCCCCCACAAGTGTTTTTATGACTCATTAAACACCCAACGTCTCGATATGTGCCATTCGGCCGAGGTGTGGTCTTTCAAGCATTTTCTATGGCGTAACAGCTCAATCAATTCTTTTTAAACCTTCAACAGGCGGCCCTATCTGGTACTGCACCTTAATCTTTGCGATAGAACACCAATTGGCGCAGGAATGATGTTCAGAGCACCTTGCGGAAAAAGTGAGTCCATTTCAATCTATTTCATGTCCGTCATTTCCAATCGCCCCTTCCCGCGTCCATTCATGCATTCGGTCCTCCCAACTCCCTCGTGATCAGGCTGTAACCCTACACCATCCCTGCTTACTCTTTCATGGTTCGTATCTTCTCTCGCAACACCAAAAACCTCACTTCTCCTTTAGAATTGGGTGGCGGAATGCTGATTCGGTGGCCGAGTTCTGCTGGTTGAGTACTTTGGTATTGCACCGGTCGCTTACTACTTATTCCACAACTCACCCATTTTACGCATAGCATTCATCACAGCATTACAGCTTGTCCTGCGCTCACTCCTCGCGATTGACTCTGTGCATGCACGAAACACAGAGATCCCAGCGGATGCAAACATGAGGTCTAAATTTATCCCACAGTGCGCAACAGAAACTTCATCCCACATGCTTTCCACTAATTCTCATGTGTCCTGCATGGGCGAACCAAAGTTTATCCGGTTTCTAAAATAAAACCGCGAGGTAGTCCTGTTGAAGTCGCAAACACGCAGGATCGAGGTAGATGCCATCAGGTATGCGTTGCACTGACCACCTGACGTACTTGAAACAGTCCCATTCAGCCCTACGAGCTATAGCGGCAGTGTCTTCCTCCTGGCCCTCGCTGGTGCGTCTCTTCATCCAAAACATCAAAATACAAGCATTTACCTTGTTGCTCATCGCAAAGGAAGTTTCGTTTCGACATTCGGTGCCCGGACGCTGCTAGGTGAGAATTTCAGTCCCTCAATATTTCATGGCAGATGGCATTTTATTGATCCACTCCTGTCCCTCCGTTACTCTCCCATGCCTAGTGCTCGAGCGCTCAATGGTATGTATTTGGTACGCAACCAGAAATTCCAAATCCATGCGCTGATTTTTGTTTGGCGGGTACAATTACCAGCTACCTGCGTACAGCGGTGAGTCGGGTTTTCATCCAATTCAAACCCAACCTTATGATCCACTTCGTTCCCCTGTTTAAATTCACCAATCCGTTTTCGCTGTCTGGCAATCACCGATTTTACTTCACAAACGGTGTGACCTACCACCTGTGAAGTTGATATCCACCGACTTGGTGTGTTCACCTTAATCGATGTGATTCCTGCATCGGATTATCCCACTACCACGCCTCAGTGGTGTTTCCCTTTCAGCCTCATACCGCAATGACGTATGCGACTATCCAAGTCTAGCTGTATGATCTTTGTCACCCAGTCCCTTCTCGGCTGCTCGTAACGAAACCCACGTTCAGGATCCGGTGTGTCATATTGTTCGTTCTCTTTCGTCTCTTTCTTTGACATTCAACTTTGTTCTTTTCCTTCAACCTCCCAGAATTGAACCTGCGTATTCAGTGTTGGATCCATTTTTCACTCCCACATGTATGTAATGTTTATTCTCATCTCGGGGTGAGTTGTTTTACTTTCACAATTACACACTGCCTAACGGGGCCTTTTTTTTCTCTCGGGTTTTACACTTCAATAGCTCTCCTGCCGGTGGTAGACGCTCAAAATTAGTTAATACAGGTGCGCTGTCGATTTCGGCGGTTGAACTTGTCTTGATTGGAATCAAGAATATCCGAGAGACAAGAGTCGACTCGTTCTAGTAGCCAAGGTGAGCCTCGATTATCTGCCCAGCTTTGATGACGATGGGATTACAGGTGGCACTACCACTCGATGCACTCGACATTGTTCATATGTTTGTAAACGGTTTTGTATCGGCTTCTCTACCATTGTTTAGATAGCTGGTCAATAGTATAATTTGTGAAATTTTCCACTGCCTGAGTGATACAATCAACCCGATGGAAAGCAGCGCTCAGGACAATTGAACGAAATCACCCAGCCTGAGTGATATATACACTCAGGCCAACGGAGATTTCTGCCAAAACTCCATCAAGCTGAGTGTATAGACTCGCTCAGGTTGATTGGGTCAGTACCATCAGCTTGAGCGATTTCATACACTTCAGGTGAGTGATTTCAACCAGTCATGCTGATGGTGCTCGCTCCCCACAGTGCATATGGGGAGTGCGAGTCGAGAAGCCGGCGCCGCAGTTAGCTGTGGATTGGAAGGTTCAGACGTTGTCGACTTGAAGTGATCATGACGGCGAACCAGCTTGAACTTGGCGGTGGGGTGTGAGTCGTACAGCTGTGAAATGGTTTGAACTTGAAGGGAAGGGGAAGCTGTGAACGAGAAGTGGGCCGAATGAATTGTGGTGTTGATGTTGAGGGAAAAAAGGAAATTCACAGCCCCGGAAAAGGAAGCCACAGCCTCCCTCGTCGCCGAAACAAGAAAGGCGAAAGACAACACGTCCATTTTCAGACCACAGCTGTGGACTCGCGTAAACAAGCATATTAGAGTGTTTGTGCATGGGCCATTCGAGCCACCAGATGGCTGTTTTGCTGTGTGCAAAATGATGGCTAATGGCTGTTGAATGGCTAATGAATAAAGTGATTTTTGCACACAATGATACCTTTATTATTCCTGGAAAGCCACCCTTCTCATTGGGTCACTCAATTGGAACTGTAGCATAAATTATGGCTGCTTTTGGTTGAAATCAGATTTTGCTGTGAAAATGGAGACAGTACCAAATGATATGATGGTGTACCACATACCAGGGTGATCTATGCTACATATTCTCCCTCAATTCAAGCACTTTCCGAGAAAAAATTGAAGCCATTCAACAGCCATCAGCCATCAATTTGCACACTGCAAAACAGCCATCTGATGGCTTGAATGGCTCGTGCACAAACACGCTATTGTTTACGCGACCAGTTGCCAAGTATGATGTAAAGCTGAAAAGAAGAAAGTGAAGTGAAAAGAAGGAGGGCGAAATGTGATGCGCCACCCTGGACGTGCGTGCGCGCCTTGGGTGTGCGTGCGTATTCCGGGTTGGTTCGTTGAGAAAGTGAACATGCTTGCCACGATCCACGCAGAAAGCTGTAAACAAGTAGAGGGTGGACGTCACAAAACAAGGGGATTGTGTGTGCGGACTCACGAGTTGCCACGCCAAGTATATTCACGGCCAGCGCCACACGTAGCTGTAAACAGGTGGAAGATGAACGTCAGGAAACAATAGGTTTGTGGGCGTGGCCACCCTTGAAAGGTATGATCCACTCACGCGCGTGCGGCACCATCCCAACAATGAGCGAAAATGATCATCTCAGTGGGATGTAAAAAATGCACAGACGCGCCAGGCCAAGTGTCAGAAAACAAGAGTCTTGTGGGTGTTGGTGGGCGCACCACATTGAACCATCAAATTCACATGCTGAAGTCTGCTGAAGTTGTGATTAAATAAAACGCCGGGTCGGACTGCTGCTGACTCAAGTTGGATGCCCGAGGACGGTGTTCATACAATAGAGACGCCCGAGGAACTATCCGAGGAGGGCGCGTTGGGGGTGTCCGCACAGATCCGCCCACGGATGGCCACACTATTCTGGAGAAACGATAATCAGCTCAACTCGTTTCAAGAATAGAAACGGCGTTCAAGATGAATGAAAATAGAAAGCATGCCCGACGCCGCCGCACGCGATGTCGATGCCGATGCGACACATTGACTCGTTGGCTGTTGGGCAGTTTGCTGGGGTTGTTGTGCGGAGTGTTTCAAGGTGCGCGTCGCGTCACGAGGGGCACAGCGTTCCAAACTTGAGATAAAGAGCTATATCCTGCGCTCGTGGATTTGAGCATTGGCCACCATAAAACACTGTGCATAGTTGAAGTGCGGCTGAGCGCAGACAGGCGGTGCGAGCCGGAAATCTGCGCATGTCTACTGAAGTCTGGAGAAAGATGGAAATCAGGATTGAATAGATGAAATTCACCGCCTGGGGAACACACCTAGGCAGCATGAACGCGGACGCTCTATGTTGAATTAATTTCTGCTTTACACGAGAATGGAAGAAGCGCTGCGCTAAAATGGAAGCAGAGTTTAACGTTGAACTTAAACGTGTTGAGTAAAATGCTGAATTCACCGTGGGATCAAATGCAGGGTCGTGGACGGGGGTTCTACCCGCCCTGTTTGGAAAATTGAATACGTTGCGGAAACAACTTGAAGAAGGCCAAAAACTGTCCGAGAATTAGATACATTGCGCGCCCACCGACCGACTCAGATTAGGAAGTTTGAACGCTTCGCGAGGGATATGCGAGGCGCGCTCTAAATTGGACGGAGCTGAGGCGCCCACCGATCCCTATTCGGAAGGAAACGAGGCGGATCAAAATAGGGACTGTGCGTGTTGAACGCGAGGCGTATCGCGGTCGGCCGACGTGAGTGCCCAGATATGAACAGTCAGTGCATGCTTGCATGGGAATCGGCCCTGTGGCATACGCGCGTCGAATATGCTTATGCGGGTGTCCGAATGTGGGCGTAAGCGTCCTCGCGAGGGATGTGCGGTATCGGCAGTTGAAAATGTCTGGGGCGAGGCGCGTCCAAATCCAAATATGGACTCCCGCCCCGAACATGCGAGTTATTTGTGTGTGTTCTCAGGCGCGTCTCCCTCCAGGGATGGAAGGAGAAGCGTGAAAGAAACGAACCAGCTCGATCGCCTTGCACCGGCAGGGAGGTTGATACCTGAGAAGAGGACAAAGCGCAAGCGTCGAGTCATCCGGAATCAGAAATCAACACCTCTGTAGTCAGGAATCAGCACGTCTGTAATCAGCAATCAGCACGGATAGACGGGACGTGAATGGGACGACAGGATGAAAGGCGGAAATTGAATATTGAACGCGTATCACAGAATTCGCAGCACGCGGCGTTTTCAAAGTGGTAGGCGGTGGGGCGTGCCAATGATTCGCGGGATCTTGGGAGGGGTGAAAGAGGGCGTGCTTTCGGCTATCGAAAACCAGAGAGATCTCGAGGAGGGCGTGGGTAGATCTTCATGAATATCAGTGAAAGGGAACGTGGTGGGGGGCGGGGGGCGCCTATCCCAAATGAGGAAATACCGCGGCAATGAGGACGGGGAACAAAGACAATCTAATCTCACCTCTTGGCACGAGGATCCTCGCCGTGACAGTGCCAGTGTGGGGCAGGGAGATTAAAGACCGGCCGGCCCAGTATACGTATTCCGTGCCTCGTTCTCTTTCATGAAAGATCGGCCCGAGTGATAAATTATAAACCACATCGAGGTGAATCAGAAAATCCCCACCGACGCGAATCGCGATGAATGCGATGGGATGGATTGCAGTCTGTACGCGGTTGATGGCTCGCTGCGAAGCGTGAAATATTGATATTGGACTGGTAAAGTGACCTATGAATACCGAAGTAAATTCGAACTAGAGCATTTGAACTAGATCACCTTCCCTCTGCTTTGGCCAAGTTCAAACCCCAGACCTTCTGCAAGTCACTCGGAATCAGCACAGAAAACAACAACTGTACATGTTTACGGAAAACAAGAACCGGCAAAATCCCGCCCCACGACCCACGACCCGCCATCGCAGCGTCTTGGACGTCTCGAGGATTTATTTGACGGTTGAACACGCGCTGGGGACAAAGACGCGAAGTGCAGAGAAATGCGCTTGGATACAGAGACAATGGGAGGGAGTGGGATATGTGAGATGCGATATGGGGTTCGGGCCCGGGAGATCTCGAGGACGGATGAAAGGGAGGAGGCTCCCTCTTGTGTTCCGTTATTCACGATTCGCACTGGCAGGGAAAAGAGAATCTAATCTCATCCCTCTTCAGCTTGAACAAAGAACTTGAGGATAAGATAAGATTGTCGATCTTCCCCAGGCCTTCTTTGTTGCCTCGGGCCCTCGAGCCTTGGCACGAGGATTGACATGAAGGACCCGTGCCTCGAGTTGTGGGGAAACCGGTCCACAAATAGCCTACGCCCAGTGCCGCCCAGCTCGATGATCCTTGCGATGAGATCGAAGCGATGAAAGGGAAGGGAAGGAACTTGGCCGGTCCGGTAACTTTAAGAGCATGAAATTTAAAGACCATCGTGCTCAACCTGAACATGCATATGAAAGACGATCACGTCTATCTCGCTCGGGTCCACATCCACAAGCCGAGAGAATAGAGAGTCGCCGAGATCAGGCCTGTGTGCGATCCGGCTCGGATGGAGAACAGGTGGCCATGGATGGAGGTGGATGGAGGTGGATGGATGAGAAACAAAGAAAGAAAGAAAGAGACTCCCTCGAGGTCAGATGCATGTACGCACCCCAGCTTCCCTCCGATTCGGAAATCGGAAATCGGAAATCGGAAATCGGAAATCGGAAATCGGAAATCGGATGGACCGAGGTTCGGGGTGTTCAAGGTGTTCTGGGTGCTCTAGAGGGCTCGGTCGCGGTGTTTGTTGGTGTCGAGAAGAGAGACAAAGAAACTTGAAAGACAGGGGCATGGAAGAAAGATCTTAAGAGAAGGAAAGAAAATGTATTCTTAAGAGAAGCGGGATAACGGTGGATGTGAAAGAGAGTTTACGGGTGGATGTGAAAGACACAGTCAATCCACCGAGCTGCGCCGGTCGCCGATATGTGGATCCGATGAAAGCTGGAGGAACATGAGAGTGAGAGCCGTGGAAGAACATGTGAGTGCTGGATCACCTCGAGTCCATGGCCATCCAACAGCAGGTGGGCACGATGAATCGGACGCGATTATCGAGCTGCGTCGAGTCATCCCGCGCCCGTGCCGTCCAGCGAGCTGAGCACGACGCAGTCGAATCATCTGCACGAACCGCAGCAACGCGCCGCTCGCACACGTCGCGTTTCATAGTCAAAAGGACGCGTCCTGCCCACACACCCGCTTCGTAATCCCGCTTACCCGCCGGCCCGCCGGGCCGTCGCGGACAGAAGGGTGGCGGTGCCCGAGAACCAAATCCAACGCGATGGAAAATCAGCGAAAACTCACGAAAACTCACGAGCGGAGGGTCGGCGACGGCGTCGGTGTATTCTGGAGTCCTGAGAAACCGAGCATGCGAAAAACCAACGAAAATCCATGCTCGGTCCTCCGCCTTCAACGGACATTGGTCGAGGCGTGTCAGTCCTCGGAATAGTGGCAGCGAAGAATAGCAGAGAATAGCACGCGAGGGATAGCAGAGAATAGCACGCGAAGAATATAGCACAACTTGAAGAGGAATATAGCACGCAAAGAAAATAGACGCGAAGAAAATAAACGCGAGGAATATACATAGACGCGAAGAATATATGTAGCACTCGGTCGGGATTCGGTCGGTGAGTCGAGTTTAAAATATGCGAATGACCGCTCTCAGCGAATATACGAATATCCGTTCTCAACGAATATCCGAACATCCGTTGGAATTCGGGTGAACACTTGGTGGTGACCTTGCGAGTTTCTGGCGGTGGCGTCGGGACTGTGCAGTCACGATTGAACACCGCCGTGCAGTCACGATTGAACACCGCCGTGCAGTCGTAATTGTACACCGCCGTACAGTCGCAATTGAACACCGCCGTTCACGACGCGGTAAAGGGAACAGACGAGGTGGAGAGAATACTTGTCCGTTGGAATGCGGGTGAATATGTAGTGGCGACCTTGCGAGGGGCGATGTGGGTTTCCCGTTCGAGGCGTCGGAATTGTCCGTAGGTGGCGTCGGGTCGGGATTATGCAGTTAGTCGGAATTGTGCAGAAGAATACACGAAGCGGGAAAGGGACCAGAGGGTGGAGAGCGTAGTGGAATATGCTGTCAGATACCGGAATATCTGAGAATATCCTCGAAGCAAGTGGAAAGCAAGCGAAAAGACGGGAAGGAAGTGGAAAGCAAGCGAAAGTATTCGTCACGCCCCGCCGAGTAAGTACGCCGAGGTCGCTGAGTGAGCTTGGAGTGAGCAGTAGTCGGGATGTCGACACCCAGCATATAGCAGCCAGCCAGTCGGGACAGTATCCGCCCGCCAACATCCGTATTTGACCGATTACCGTGACCCACTTACTGCTGAGTGAGACATCCCTGACTCAGCGCTCTGAGTCCGACTCCCTCCCTGCCTCCGAAATTGAATGCCTCGAGCCTGCAGCTTGCTTGCACGCAGAACGCCACGAATGAATCCCTTTGACCAGAGGCCTAGCAGCTGCAGGCAGGCTGTAGAAGAAGACGAACACGCGGTGCGATTATCGCGCAGCTGAGTCGGGCGTTCGGGACATCCTGCCGTGCCGTGAGCCAACTCGGCGGTTCGTCTCCGGTGACTCAGTTCGGTTCCAGATCGAGTCGTTGTGGACCCGATTCGCTCTTGCTTCCCCCCTCCCAATCTGGACTGTGTACACGGGCGTTCTTTATAAAAGCGATGATCGTCCGACGGTGCACAACCGCAGCAGCCCCCGCTTCATTCCAAGCAACTCCTGCGAATACCCGCTACTTGTACTTCTGCTAGGACGAATACTACCAGCGACACGATGTCGTCTTCCACACAACGACAACGCGAGCTCAGCTACGACTTCCCCGTCCCATCCACCTCCGCCTCAGCCTCTACATACTCATCACAAAGACGCACCTCCTCACCTCGGAGAACAACGAAACCGCGCCTACCACCTGTCCCGCGCTGGGAACTCGCTGCGCTCGACGACGAGCACGACTTGGAAGGGGAGGAGGAGGAGAGGGACTACGCGGCGCTGGGGTACCCCACCCGCCGCGCACCGAGCCCGCATGTGTATCCCTACACTAGCGCGACGAGCGCGTATAGCGGGTATCCTTACACATCAACGTGCACGAATGCGGGCTACACTTACGGGTACTCCACATCCACATCCTCACCATACACCCCACCATACGACTACGGCGTCCCCGTCCCTATGACGCTCGCGCGTTCCTGCGACTCTGCTTGCTCCGCGTCGTCTGCCTTGTCGTCCTGCTCTTCGTCTTCATCACATCACTCGGAGAAGGAGAGGCAGAGCCGCTGCCGCGCGAAGAAGATCCGCAAGCAGCAACCGCACGGCGGGGCGCGCTCTGTGTCCCCTTCCGCCCCATCATCGTACCCCGCGTATCCCTACACCACCACCTATAGCTACGACTCGCCCTACTCCTCACCCTACTCCTCACCCTATTCGTGCGACGACCTCGAGTTCGAGGACGCTGCCTCCACCCACTCCCACTCTTCCTCATCACCACGCACAGCAGAGCAGGAGTCGAAGGAGGAGTCGCAGAACGAGGAGGAAGTCAAGAGGGAGCCGACATCGCTCACCCTGCGCCGACAATGGGCCGCCCTCTCCCTGCGCGTCCGCTTCGGCGTCTTCCGCGCGAAGAGGAGGATGCGGGATCGGGTTATGAGTCTCTGAATCACCCTTCGCTCGCCCTCGTCTGTTTTCCACGCGCGCCTCTAGAGGAGGCGCACTGTATCCATATCACCCGATTCACTCTCCTCTCCTCTCGTCGCGCTCATCATCGGCTTTCACTCTCATCCTCATCCTCTTGTTATCACATATCGCGCTACCCATTCGGCCCTACATCATCCTATCGCGACGCCTCTCCCGCATTTCTTTGTTTTCGAGCATACTTTCGCGCACTTTCGCCCACTTTCGATCTGGAGAAACAATCTCATTATGTAGCATTACCATTCGTTATCTGTACAGTATCTGTATGTAGCATCACCGACTCGGACACAACGATTCAAATTTCACTCTTCGTCTCTAAATTTGCTTGCGATATTCGTTTATAACTTTGCCTGCGATATCAGACAACGACCGATTTGAGTGTCAGAGTGGGGGGACGCGTGCGCGTTATCGCGCCTTGTTTGCTCAAGACTTGGGGAAGTAACTCAGATAAACTGTGCACGGCTTGCTCTCTCGCTCTCTCTCTTTCTCTTTCTTGTCAATTCCTCTCTCTTGTCAATTCCACTTACTCAATTAATTACCCAAAGTGACTCCGAGTCTCGCCGCCCTAAGTGGGTCCCCGCATCCCCGTATTGCCTAGTACACACTCTTGTCGTCGTCGTCGTCGCTCGTTCGTTCGGCGCCTCGCGCCGAACTCGCTCACTCCTCCTCCTCCTCCGAATTCCTACGCCTCCTTAATATTAATACAATATTAATATGCAGCGAATCTGAACTGAGCTATCATCTCTCTTCTGCCGATGTGGTCCTGTGGACCTCAGGCAAGTTACCGTCGTCGTCCCGACTATCCCTGACTGAGGACTCCACCCATCGTCGTTCCGTCATCCCGGAAACTCCCGACGTTGCAGTGTCCCGAAGACTCCGAATTTCCGAATCCTCCCCAACTCCGATTCCTGCCAGTTAAAAAACGACGCACACTAATCCCCCACCCGCCCCAGTGTAATAAGGACCGAGGGCAAAGTGGTTCGTAGCTGCAAATAATGGCATGATGAAGGTAGAGACAGTAGGGTCATTCACAGTTGCCCTTTTTCTGGCCCTTTGTCTTTCCCTTTTTCTTCCTCTTTTGCTTCAAAATTGAAACTCTGGTTGTACTTGATATTAAACTTTAACAATTCAAGGGAGAACATTCTTAGGTCCAGGGTAAGTGCACTGCTATAGTTGTCATGCACCTGAGGGAGTTCAACGAGGTAACAACACCAACAGATGAAAAAGGGAAGCAAAAAGGGAACAAAAAAGGAAAACCGGGAGGGGGGTTTCACAGTAGCCCTTTTTTCTTCCCTTTTTCCGTTCCACTGTTGTTCCTTTTTAACCAATTTAGCACCTAGGGTCGTTTTTTCTTCCCTTTTCAATCCTTTTTACATCTCTAAGTTGAAAAGGGAAAAAAAACCCGGAAAAAAAACCGAAAGAATCCAAAAAGTACGAAAAAAGGGAAAGAAAAAGGAAAGAAAAAAGGGCTACTGTGAACGACCCTAGTATGTCTGCGGCTCTGCCCGTTCGACTCGGGCTCGGTCCATGGGATGACAGGCTTTTTGTATTTTTCCTCTCCGATTTTCAGTGACAATTTCCGTGCTGCGAACCACGTTGCCCAGGCCAGTGAAAAGACAGCGCCAAGGAAATCAGAAAGAGAGAGAAAAAAAGTCAACCTGTTCTTGGACGACTTTCAAAGTTCAAACAACGCCCACCAATCCCCCTTTCCCCTCAATACAATAAGGACCGAGTGCAAAGTGGTTCGCAGCTGCAAACAATATTGCTTCCAGGGCCAACATTGTATCTGCAGCTTTGCCCGTTCGACTCGGGGTCGGTCCATGTCAACAATGGTTTAGGTTTTTGATTTTGCTCTGCGGTTATGATGGCGAGTTTGGTGCCGCAAATCATCTCTACGGAGAAGGAGTTGAAAACTTTCTCAGGGAAGGGAAAAAAATTAATCTGCACTTGGACCACTTTCAAAGTTCAAACAACGCCCACCAATCCCCCTTTCCCCTCAATACAATAAGGACCGAGTGCAAAGTGGTTCGCAGCTGCAAACAATATTGCTTCCAGGGCCAACATTGTATCTGCAGCTCTCCCCGTTCGAATCGGGCTTGGTCCATAGTCAGGATACAGTCTTCTTCGTTTTTGCTCCCCAGTTATAGCATAAAATTCGGTGTCACGAAACATGTCTACCGACTCATTGAAGACTCCTTCTCAGTGCAGGGGAAGAAAATTCAATCTGCTGCCAGTGGACCGCTTTTAAAGGTCAAACAATGTCCACTAATGCCCCACACACCCCAGTACAAGAAGGACTGAGGGTGAAGCGGTTCACAGCTGTAAGCAATATCACTTCCAGGGCCAACATTGTATCTGCAGATCTCCCCGTTCGACTCGGGCTCGGTCCATAGTCAGGATACAGTCTTCTTCGTTTTTGCTCCCCAGTTATAGCATAAAATTCGGTGTCACGAAACATGTCTACCGACTCATTGAAGACACCTTCTCCGAGAGTGTAGGGGAAAAGATTTCAATCTGCTGGACCACTTTCAACCAACACCCACTAATCCCACAGACCTCAGTACAACAAGGACCAAATGCAAAGTGGTTCGCAGCTGCAAACAATAGATAGGCATGTTGGGATATTCAATATTGTGCCTGCAGCTCTGCCCGTTCGACTCGGGGTCGGTCCATCGATATATGGATCAGGTATTTTTGCTCTGTGGGTTTTAGGATAAATTGCACGTCACGGATCAGCTGTACGAACACCTTGAGAGACAGAATTAAAACCTTTCCAGTGCAAAGAAAGAAATTTAAACTGCCCTTGGACGACTTTCAAAGTCCAAACAACACACACCAATCACCCGCACAGCTCACTCCAATAAGGACCGGGTGCGAAGTGGTTCACAGCTGCAAACAGTCACATTTCATCATCGTGCCTGCCAAGTGCCTGCAGCTCTGCCCGTTTGATTCGGGCTTGGTCCATACGCGCAGTTACATCGATGTTTTTGTGTTTTTGCTCCACGGTTTCCATAATGTATGCCACATCATGAACTATGTCAAGGAGGCTGGTGAAAACCTTCTCAACGCAGGGGAAAAAAGTTCAATCTGCCCTGGAACCACTTTCAACCAACACCCACTAATCCCCCACGCACCTCGGTATAATAAGGACCGAGTGCAAAGTGGTTCACAGTAGCAAATAATATCACTTCCAGGGCCAACATTGTATCTGCAGCTCTCCCCGTTCGACTCGGGCTCGGTTCATATTAGAAAGAGGATAGATGTTTTTGCTCTGCGGTTTTCATTACCGATTCTATATTGTGAACTACTTAAGGAGGCTGGTGAAGGATAGAGTCACCAATTCTTTCTAGAGCAGAAAATCGAACAGAAAATGTGCAAGCACTTGGTTACCCTGGAGACAAGAATCAATCATAATTCAGTGAGGATCCTAAAAATGCACTTCAGAACGATGCACACCAATCCCCCGTACGCCCCAGTATATTAAGGACCGAGGGCGAAGTGGTTCGCAGCTGTAAATAATCAGAGGAACATATTGAGTCTGCAGTGCCAGCTCTCCCCGTTCGACTCGGGGTCGGTCCATTCTGCAAAAATGCATTGTTTTTGCTCTGCTGTTTTTATCGACAAATTCTGTGCTGCGAACTCTGTTTAGGAGGGTAGTGAAAGATGGAGTTGTCAACCTTCTCAGTGCAGGGGGAAGAAGTCAACCTGGGTTTGGCTAGGTCCTGCCTCTGGGAGAATCAATCATACTTCGTTGAACATTCCAAGTACGTATTTATTTTATCTCACATCATGCCCTGGAAATCACCCTCAAACAACACCCACCAATCCCCCCACACCTCAGTCCAATAAGGACCGTGTGTGAAGTGGTTCACAGCTGTAAGCAATATCACTTCTAGGGCCAACGTTGTATCTGCAGCTCTGCCCGTTCGACTCGGGGTCGGTCCATGGCGCATGTGCTTTACAGTTCTTTTTGCTCTGCGGTTTTAATTATGGAATGAAGCATCGCACGGACCATATCTGGACCTTTTGGAAGACAGCTAGCAACCTTGACAGAGAAGAAAAACAAAGAACAAATAATCCAAGCACTTGGTTACCCGCAAAGATAAGAATTGATCATTATTCGGTGAGGATCCTAAAATCCACTTTCGAACAACATCCCCTAATCCCCTGCGCACCTCAATACAATAAGGACCGAGTGCGAAGTGGTTCGCAGCTGTAAGCAATATCACTTCTAGGGCCAACATTGTATCTGCGGCTCTGCCCGTTCGACTCGGGGTCGGTCCATGGGGAAATTTGTTGTGTTTTTGTTCTACGGGGTTTATCATGGAATTCGGTGTCGCACGGATTGTCTGTATGAGCTAGTGGAAGATAGAGTCAAAAGCTTTTTAATTGCAGGGGAAAAAAGTCAACCTGCGCTTGGCAATATCTTGCCTCAGAATTAAACGCCGTGCTCTCTCCGGGATTGAATACAAACAGGTGAGCATTCCAAGTATACTATTTTAAAAATACACCTTCGAACAACACCCACTAATCCCCCACACACTGCAGTATAATAAGGACCGGGTGCAAAGTGGTTCGCAGCTGTAAATAATGATGAGCCTGAGTGCGTCCAATAGTGGTGTGCATGCAGCTCTGCCCGTTCGACTCGGGGTCGGTCCATGGGCGAATTCATTGTGTTTTTGTTCTATGGGGTTTATCATGGAGTTCTGTGTCGCACGGATTGTCTGTACGAGGCTAGTGTAAGATAGAGTCAAAAGCTTTTTAATTTCAGGGGCAAAGCACACATCTTGTTCATATCTCACAAATTCAATCATCCCATTCAAATATCCATTCTCACTTTCAAAGAACGCACACCAATACCCCACGCAACTCAACACAATATTGACCGAGTGTGAAGTGGTTCGCAGCTGCAAATAATAATGTGGGGAAATATTGGGCTTGCAGCTCTCCCGTTCGAGTCGGGCTCAGTCCATGGACTTGGGATGATGTGATGTTTTTGGTGCCCTGCCGATGTTGCTCGACTTTCAATGAACCAGTATCCAATCGACTGGCTTCAAATTTACAACCAGCATCCAGATCCGTCCAAGACTCGGAACGAATGATAAGTCGGTAAGCATACCCAGTATAGGGTGTTTCAAATATCCCAACTTCATGTCCAACTTTGTGTACAACTTCGTCCCCAACTTCTTGCGAAGTTGGAACATGAAATAGGTCGGAGACATAAGTTGGATGTCAAGTCGTGGTCCGGATCCCAAGACTTGACATCCAACTTCGTGTCCAACTTCATGTCCCAACTTCTGCCATCCGATTTGGAGGACTTCTCGTGCTTCCCGGTGAGGAATTTGAGAAAGTTTGAGTCGAAGTTGGGAGTTAAGTTGACACGAAATTGGACTGTAAGTTGGACCGAAATTTTCATATTTGATACACCCTTATGTGACATATCTACCTTGAGTATCTCTCCAATCCTGTTCAAAAATGCACCTCAAACAATGCCCGCTAATCCCCCATGCACCTCAACACAATGAGGACTGTGTGTGAAGTGGTTCGCAGCTGCAAATAATCAGAGGAACTATTGAGTCTGCAGCTCTGCCCGTTTGAGTTGGGGTCGGTCCATAGGGTATTTGTGATCATTGGGTTTTTGCTCTGCTGTTTTTACCGCTGATTCTGTGTTGCGAACTGTGTGAAGAAGACTGGTGAGAACGGCAACAAGGAGAAAGGAAAGAGGGAGAGAAAAATATCAAAGTGTTTGGCTATGTTCCTGCCTCCAAATCGAAAGTTGTTCCCTTTGCGGGATTAAAATTTACTTTTTGGGTCCTTTTTTTTCTGTCGCCAGAAAAAGTGAGCACCCCAAGTACATATCTACTTATTTTTTTCTCATTTCTATCTCACAAATCGGAATCCCTCTCATTTAAAAGACCACCTTGACTGTCAAACAGCGCCCAATCCCCCTTCCCTCTCAATACAATAAGGACCGGGTGCGAAGTGGTTTGCAGCTGCAAATAATATCACTTCCACGGCCAACATTGTATCTGCAGCTCTGCCTGTTCGACTCGGGCTCGGTTCATCTCAGGAAGATGATAGATGTTTTTTGCTCTGCAGTTTTTATGGCCGACTCTATGTGGTGAACTTTGTCCAGGAAGCTGGTGGAAAGACAGCAAGAGAAAAAAGACAGAGAAAGAAAAGAAAATCCAAGCGCTTGGTTACCCTCAAAGACCTACATAAGATGCCAATGATTAGGTGAGGATCCAAAAAATGCACTTCAGAACAACGCACACCTCGGTATAATAAGGACCGAATGTGAAGTGGTTCGCAGCTGAACAATAGGTAGGTTGGGATATTGTGCCTGCAGCTCTGCCCGTTTGACTCGGGCTCGGTTCATATCAGAAAGATGATAGATGTTTTTGCTCTGTGGGTTTTAGGGTCAATTCAGTGTCGCTAACCATCTCTACGAAGAAGGAGTCAAAAACTTTCTCAGCGGAGGGGAAATAAATTTAATCTGCCCTTGGACCACTTTCAAACAACACCCACTAATTCCCCGCACACGTCGGTGTAATAAGGACCGAGTGCGAAGTGGTTTTCAGCTGCAAACAATGATATAGAAGAGGAAATATTGTATCTGCAGCTCTACCCGTTCGACTCGGGCTCAGTCCATGGCACATGTGCTTTACTGTTTTTTGGAGTGCGTTTGGGAGTTGGAAATAACGTGGATTTCGGAGCCCACCGGTGTGATCGGCGGTATGAGCCCATACGTACTCTTTTTTTTTTTTTTCCTTCTTCTCTCCCTCTACTTTACATACAATAATTAATCTCCCACTCACGTCATCAAAACCTTAAAGTATACCATTCACCACACCGATACCCAACTCCCTCCCCATACCCGTATTCTCGACACAAATCGTTTCCCCTCTCTACTCTATTTTCTTTCTCTTACCTCTCTCTGAAAACCACGAATACGTAAAACAACCCGTAGTGTTACTTATATTGCCCCAATCATACTAGGTAGATGTAGTCTACATAGTGTACTGCCGCGTAGCCCTTAGGGCCAGGTACGGCGTAAATAGAAATTCAAATCAAATCAAATCAAATCGGCGGTATTTTCTCAAAAGAATGGAGTGATCCGCGACAACGGCACGATATGGGCGACTATTCCAAACAGAGGTCAATACCCCCTGAGTCGTTGTGTTCAGACGGTTGTGAGCCGCATACTGTACTGTAGTGTTTTGACCAACTGTTCACAGGGTGTGACGTGTGATGCAAAGTGTTCACAAAACCAGGTGTTCACTGGCCGGAAACTCACTATAAATGGTGCGCCGGGCCGGGGAAAAATCGGTTTTGCCCTCAATTCAGACGATTTTTTGGCGTCCGTGACGGGTACGAGTGTCCCAAGTGTCCAGTTCACGGGTCTCCGTGACGCGTGATGTGAACACTCGGTCGAAACACTACAGTATTGCCATAGTCCTATACTCATAAACTAACTGTGATTTTAACATTGCCTGATTGCACTAGTAGAATAGAGGTCGCAAAATGACATGCACGTCTATGAGGGAGATGAAACAATTTAACATGAATTGCGGGTGGGCATCTGTCCAGCTCTTGCAGTGCAATGTCCACATAGATTTGAAGGGTGATTAGCTGGTCGCTATATTTTTTGTCCTGCCATCATGGTGTGAACTTGGTGTGCACCGTTTTACATGTAACAGCAGCCGCTTACCGAAATTCAAGCCATGGTAATGGGCAAATTCATCAAGCAGGGCACAGTAGGCCATCCATAAACTCTTCAGAATGCATAAGAAAGAAGGCACGTTACACATTAATTTCACGCAGGCGAGAGGCGGGGAAACAAAAAAGCTGTTTAAACTCCGACCGATCGGTGCCGAAAATGCCGCCGGTATTGATCGCGGTATCATTACCGGTATTTCCAACTGCCAAATTTCCTGGTTTTTTGGTCCGCGGTTTTTATCGACAAATTCCGTGCTGCAAACTATGTCAAGGAGGCTGGTGAAAGATAAAGGCACCGACCGTCCCAGTGGAGAAAATCGTGGAAAATGTGAGCTACATACTATGTACATCTCTTATCCCACAAATCCAAATCCCTCTCATTCAAAAACCAAGCTTCACCTTCAAAACAACACCTACCAATCCCCCACACACCTCAGCACAAAAAGGACCGAGTGCGAAGTGGTTCGCAGCTGCAAATAATGGCATGATGAAGGTAGAGACAGTATGTCTGCGGCTCTGCCCGTTCGACTCGGGGTCGGTCCATATCAGAAAGATGATAGATGTTTTTTGCTCTGCGGTTTTCATTACCGATTCTATGTGGTGAACTACTTAAGGAGGCTGGTGAAGGATAGAGTCACCAATTCTTTCTAGAGCAGAAAATCGAACAGAAAATGTGCAAGCACTTGGTTACCCTGGAGACAAGAATCAATCATAATCCAGTGAGGATCCTAAAAATGCAGCTTCATTGTCAAACAACGCACACCAATCCCCGTGCGCCTCAGTACAACAAGGACCGAGTGCGAAGTGGTTCGCAGCTGCAAACAATATTGCTTCCAGGGCCCACATTGTATCTGCAGCTCTCCCGTTCGACTCGGGATCGGTCCATTCAGCAAAAATGCAACGTTTTTGCTCTCTGATTTTCATCGACAAATTCTGTGCTGCGAATTATGTCAGGGAGGGTGGTGAAAAATTGAGTCCTCAAGTTTCTGCAGAGAAAGCAAAAGCCTCAGAGCGCTTGGTTATGCCCCACTTCCGAGATTAAATTCTTGTGCCGTGTTTAACTTTCATCAGGACCACAATTCGGTGAGCATCCCATACCTGACAAATTCGAGTCCACTGATATACCTATTCAAAATCCACCTTCTCTGTCAAGCAATGCCGACTAATCCCCGTGCACCTCAATACAATGAGGACCGGGTGCGAAGTGGTTTGCGGCGGCAGATAATACCTGATCCGTGAAAATATTCTGCCTGAAGCTCTGCCCGTTCGACTCGGGGTCGGTCCATGGTGCATGTGCTTTACAGTTTTTTTTGCTCTGCGGTTTTTATTATGGAATGATGTGTCGCACAAAGATAGGCTAGTGAAAGACAGAATCAACATCCTTTTCAGTGCAGGGGAAAAAAGTCAACCTGCGCTTGGCAATATCTTGCCTCAGAATTAAACACCGTGCTCTCTCCGGGATTGAATACAAACAGGTGAGCATTCCAAGTATACTATTTTAAAAACACACCTTCGAACAACACCCACTAATCCCCCACACACTGCAGTATAATAAGGACCGGGTGCAAAGTGGTTCGCAGCTGTAAATAATGATGAGCCTGAGTGCGTCCAATAGTGGTGTGCATGCAGCTCTGCCCGTTCGACTCGGGGTCGGTCCATGGGAAATCTACACGGAAATTTTGTGCTTTTGCTCAGCGGTTTTAAAAGTTTCTATGCATGGAATGACATGTCACAAACCACGTCTACGAATACCTTGAGAGACAGAATCAAAACCTTTCTCAGCGGAGGGGGAAAATTCAATCTTTGGACCACTTTCAACCAACACCCACCAGTCCCCCACACACCTCAGTATAATAAGGACCAAATGTGAAGTGGTTCACAGCTGCATTAAATAACTTCGGAAACTCGGTGTGCCTGCAGCTCTGCCCGTTCGACTCGGGGTCGGTCCATGGGATGACAGGCTTTTTGACATTTGCTTCTCCAAGTCGTTTTTATCCTGCTGATGTTGCTCACCTTTCAATGAACCAATTTCTAATGAACTATCTTTAGAATAACGCGAACGGGGTTCGGAGAGACTCTTCATATCTCACCAGTTGAATCCACCCCCATTCAAAAAACCGCCTCCACTCTCAAACAATCGCATTAATCTCCCACACACCACAGTATATTAAGGACCGTGTGCGATGTGGTTCACAGCTGCAAACAATGATATAGAAGAGGAAATATTATGCCTGCAGCTCTGCCCGTTCGACTCAGGGTCGGTCCATGGCGCATGTGCTTTACAGTTCTTTTTGCTATGCGGTTTTAATTATGGAATGAAGCATCGCACGGACCATCTCTGGACCTTTTGGAAGACAGCTAGCAACCTTGACAGAGAAGAAAAACAAACAACAAATAATATCCAAGCACTTGGTTACCCGCAAAGATAAGAATTGATCATCATTCAGTGAGGATCCTGAAAATCCACTTTCAAACAACACCCACCAATCCCCCACACACCACAGTACGATAAGGACTGAGGGCAAAGTGGTTCACAGCTGTAAGCAATAGCATGGTGATCAGGTGGCTACAGCACCTCTGTCCGTTCCATTCGGGGTCGGTCCATAGGTATTTGTTGTGTTTTTGTTCTATGGGGTTTATCATGGAATGACATGTTGCAAACAGTGGCTGGCGGGCTAGTGAAAAGACAGCACCAAGAATAACATAAAGAGAGAGAAGAAAGTCAAGCTGTTCTTGGACGACTTTCAAACAACACCCACCAATCCCCCACGCCCCTCAGTGTAATAAGGACCGGGTGTGAAATGGTTCGCAGCTGCCAATAATGGTTTATTGTGAATGGGGGATATATTCTGCCTACAGCTCTGCCCGCGATGATAAGGTGTGCACCAGTGCACGCATGGAAATCCCATTTTTCATTCATTTCAAAGACTTATCAATTGATTATGTGAGGCTTAGTTGCGGAATGTACGTTCTCCTCGGAATGGTACATTAGATCTTTGAAGGCCGAAAGCCAATAGGACACTACGATGTAGCGGCTGAAGACGGTTTGTTATCAACCAGAATCAGTACACTATACTTACTGTTGGGCGCTGGGAGTCAGCTAACCACTGGATTCCTTGTGTGCTGGAGATTAAACAAGAGGGATTATTGAAGTTTAGAGTAGCCGCTACTTGCGGCTCGGACCGTTATTGACACAATCTGTCAGAATTGAACTTGGGTAATGACTTATGGGAGTAGCCGCCACCCGGCTACTGTATTTTTTCATTCAGGTCGATAGTCACGCGTCACGCACCAGCGTATCGATATCGAATTTTGGTCGATGTCACGCGTCACTCAGGCCTTTATCGAACCGAAAATTCGGGTCACGCAGGCCAAAATCTCCCAAAAACACCAAAAAACGAATATTCGTGTCGAAAATTTCGAAAATTTTCCAGTGGTCACGCAAAAAATTCGGTGGTATCGAATTGTCGAAATGGTCCGAGTATGTCACGCGTCACACCCCGTGTCGATCTGAATGAAAAAATACAGTACCTTCATTCCCGTTATCCCCAATTGAATTATGAATGACTACTGAATATGACTTCACTGGCGGCTAGACTTCCGAAGTCGGCTAAACGTAGATTATCGAGTAGCCGCCACTGAACTGAATAATGATCAAGTGGTTGGAGCACCAGCGGCTACTTCCCTTGTGACTCCTAGAATTGAACTATGAAGTGTTGAAGCCTCAGAACCGTCTCTGGCGGCCAGTGCGATACTGGCGGCTGGTGAAGCAAAGGTCCTAACAAGGGTCTTCGGACTGGCGGCTAGACTTGGCAACACATGAAATATTGATGAGAATGGTGTCAGACTGGCGGCCAGACCTGGCCGCCATGACTAGGCACCCACGGAATTGAATAACGACTCTGCCATTGGCCGCCAGTCACTATGCCAAGCTGGCGGCTCGGTGAAAACTAACCACCGAGGTTTCATATTATCTCCGTTTGTCAAACCAAGTTGTATAAAGCTAGTAGAATTACTCTTGTAACAAGTAGACTGTGGATTTGATTGATATTGAATTTGGGTTGCCCGTAATAAGAATTGGATTCTCGTGACGCTCAAGCTCCGAGTTTCTATTAAGATTAGCTAGCCGCCAGAGTTCAACTCTGCCTAGCCTCTTCTCTTGAAGTGAATCCCAGATTGAGACTTCGTTGACGCTTTAGCTTCGAGTCGCACACATTATTAACTAGTGCACCCTTGTACTGAGACGTCCAACCCTCCGAGCGGAACTATTTCAAAACGTAGTGAACTTTGTTGATGCTTTAGCTCCAAGTTCCTTGAACATTTTGAAGTCCCAGTTGAAAGACACCACTTTGAGTCTAGCGGCCAAAGCATTCGAAAACCCTTGAAAGCATTTCTGTTGAATTGTGGCTCTAGCCGCTACTGCATCTGCCCGCTGAAACAAACCTTTGAAATTGAAACTTGACTATTCTTGAAGGACGATACACCTGTCCTACCTCCCCAAACACACACGAGACATTTTGGTATTGAGTTGTTGAGATTTGATTAGTGTTTTTGAGTTGTTTAGTGTTAGTTGAGTTCGCTCGCTTTCACTCGCTCTTTAGCATAGCTTTCGATTTCACGGCTGCACCCGAGTGCACCGTTTCAGCGACTTGGGCCCGGTCCATGATAGTACACTGTTTAGGTTTTTGGTCCACTGGTTTTTTAAGTACTGATCCCCAGCGCACCTTAGTTAATAAGGACCGAGTGTGAAGTGGTTCGGGGCTGCCAATAATAAGAGGTGAAACATCTTGTGTCTGCAGCTCTGCCTGTTTGACTCGGGGTCAGTCCGCTGGAGTAGTATTTTGTAAAGCTTTTTGGTCCGCGGTTGTCGCTGGATTCTGTGGTGCTACCTGTCTCTCCCACTCTTTTGAAGCAAAACACATTAGGGGGAAAAATGAATCTGTATCTGGCTACAACCTGCCTCTGGAAGAATTGATGGTGAGCATCACTGGTTGAACATTTCAGGTTTTTCACTGAAAAAATGGATGAATTTTGTTTTGAATATTACACTGAGTTTTCACTGAAGAAGTTGGTGAAAAACTTGAAACATTCTGGTGAATTATTTGAAATGTTTCAAGTTTTTCACAGCTTTTCGACCTAAATTCAAATAATTCACTAAAATGTTTCAGGTTTTTCACCAACTTAACCTAGGTCAAGATTTTGCTCTATTGGGTGTGTGAATGGTGCCCCCTCTCCAGGATTAACTGCAGATCGGGTGAGCATCCCAAGTACATACTATTTACAAATCCACCTTCAAATTCAAACAATGCCCACTCATCACCTGCACCCCTCAATACAAGAAGGTCCGAGGGGGAAGCGGTTTGCAGCTGCAAACAATAGCTATGTGGTTAGGATGTTGCTGCAGCTCTGCCCGTTCGACTCGGGCTCAGTCCATGGACCATGATAGGAAGAAGTATCCTCTTTTTTGGTGCCGGATTTTATCATGGAATTCCGCGAGCGTCACGAACTATGTCCAGTAGGGTGGCGAAAGATAGAGTCACCAATCCTTCTAGTGCAGAAAAATGAGGATAAAATTCAATGCGGTTGCCTACGTCCTGCTGGGAGAATCAATCATAATTTGGTGAGGATGCCAAGTACATCTCTACAAATTTGAATGCATCCCGGGCCCTGTCTTTTTAAAGAAACACTTTCACTAATCCCCCTGCACACTGCAGTATAATAAGGACCGAGGGCGAAGTGGTTCGCAGTTGGAAATAATTCAATTTTCAGTAGTGTGTAGGCAGCTCTGCCCGTTCGACTCAGGCTCTGTCCATGGGGCATATTCTTTATGTTTTTTTCTCCGCGTTTCTTCTTCCGATAGAAATGCATGAGAACATAGAAACAGGGCGATAAAAGGGAATATGCTCGTTCTGATGTCCTGGCCTGAATCGAACGGAATGCACAAGGACTCCGTATCGAGTGGAGGTGTGCCCTACACCCCGGCAAGGACTTGATCCACCGGCTCGGAGGTGCACCTGATATCCTTCATGTACATGAATTTGAATACAACAATGGATGGTTACATTCCACGCGAAAGGCCGGTGATTTGTTCAAAATGGTAAGTTGTGAGTCGTGAGTGATGGAACCGAATAAATGAGGTCCAAAGGTCCAGGGGGACCATCTTTGAACATCCTTCCTTTTAATTATCAACTCCTCCTTAGTCAATAATGAAACAGAAAACGGCGACGACCAAGGCGGTCGGCGAGTGAAGCAGATTGAAACTCTGAGAGGCGAGCTCAAATTTGCTTCATTATGATTGGGACATTAAGTACAATACACTTGAAGAAAATGCAAGG
Organism: Mycena crocata; assembly: GCA_029281795.1. Classification (NCBI taxonomy): domain Eukaryota; kingdom Fungi; phylum Basidiomycota; class Agaricomycetes; order Agaricales; family Mycenaceae; genus Mycena; species Mycena crocata. The sequence goes on along the minus strand of JARJCP010000111.1, from coordinate 282,880 downwards.
ACACAGATGCTTCAAAGCGCCAAAAAGAATCCGTGGGGATGTTGGTTTGAATGAAGAAGTCGTGTTTTGATCCGATCCTAACCCGTATGATGGCCAAGATGATGGCATCATTTCGTGCTTCTCTTCCGACCACCATGTTGTGCGACGCATGCAAGCACCCTTTACTGCCCCCAGACGTGCTTCCTACTCCTACCCAAATTCACGACCTCCGAGAATTTCTGAGCTCGGGAGCCCTTCCTCTCGACCCGTCACAGTATCACTCTCAAATTGCCACGTCGACCGCGGTGCTCGCGCAGTGCGATATTCAGATCAAGGGACTCCAAGAGACCCTCGGGATTTTACTCGCAGACCGTTTAAAGCTGCAGGATCATGTGGATGGATTGCGGGCTGCGATGTCTCCCGTCCGCTCGCTACCATCCGAGATTTTGGGCGAGATATTTGTGTCATTTTCCCAATCACAGAGGAGTGGCAATGTCGAAGAGGAGCTGGATCGTCTCGCCAAATCAGACCTTTTGGAGGTCTCCAAAGTGTGCTCCCGTTGGCACCGAGTTCCTTTGGGAACCCCTCGACTTTGGTCCGACATTGCCGTGAATTTGGATCTGTGGGCTGATGAATTATCCGAGGACAACTCACATCTGAATCTCCTCACAACTTCCCTGGAGCGCGGAGGGAATCACCCATTGACGTTATCGTTGACTCTCGAAAACCCTCTAGAACGTGAACACGCTGTATCCGCACTCACCGTTCTTGAGCAACATTCCCAGCGATGGCAGCACATGTATTACTGCGGGCCTTCGTCAGGCCTTGACCATATATCCCAAATCAAAGGGAAGCTCGATATACTCGAAACCCTTTCCCTCCAAAGCTGGCAACGTGAAGAGGAGGCTGTCGCTGATCTCCTCGAAATTGCGCCCAGATTGACGAAAGTTTCTCTCGAACTCGGGAATATTCAATTCTGTCTAAAGCTGCCTTGGAACCAGTTGCGGTCATTCACCTGCGTTGGCGCAAACTCAGAAGAAATATCATATGTAACTGCTTTGATGCGGAACATCACCCATTCCGAAGCCGCTGTAGAACTTCGTCGCTTCAATGGATTCGAGAGCCATCGAGATTTGCCGACAGTCACATGCTCGATCTCCTCGTTCCTGGTTGAAATGGGTCGGAGTTACCATCCCGCTTATGACTCAGGCCTTGGTGAAATTTTCGCTTGCCTCACTTGCGGAAATTGTTCGTTGTCCGCTTCCATCGGTCCAACGGAACTTCTTCCTGGCCCGTAACCCACTTTGAGTCTCTTTCCTTACGGTCATCATTCCGCGACACGCTTCGAGTTCTCGAGATCCCCGGCGTTGCCATCACAGAGGACGAGCTCCTCCGATCCGTCAGGTCTTTAGGATCTCTCGAGCGTCTGGTCATTTCCGACCACCTACGGTTCAGAGACTTTCTGGACCACATCTTGATCACCGACACCCTCCTCTTGCACCTCACCCGTACAGCTGACTCCCAGCTCATACCCAGATTGACGCACCTGACTTGCAGATCACTTTTCAAGTTCAGCGCCGACGTTTATTTTGATTTTGTCGTGTCGCGTGTCGCACCCGGCGAAGAACCGTTCCAATGTGGTCTCCGCTATTTTGCAGGCACTCCACCTCAATATGACCCTAACACTCACCGGAAACTACTCGAGTTGGTTGAAAAGGGGGAGTTGGAGTTCAGTATTGAAGAGGAAGGGGTCTCGTGGGAGTGATTTTTTAATTATACTCTGGTTGTTTAATGTCGTGAGTGGGATGATGAAAATCTATCGTTGCCAGCCGCGTTTTCGATGCCTGAAGTCAGCGGGACGCCTTTAACAATTTTACGCGCCATGTAACAAGGATATTTAGTGGTCAGCAATTCAATGGAACGTCCTGCAGCTGATGGATCCATACCCAATTTTATTAGCCATGAAGCCGATTTTCGAACGTGACCGTTCGGGGTATGCTGGCCGGTGCGTCGACCTGATTGCATGTATGTATATATATATAATGAGGTGCTGGTTCGAGTTGGAAACGAACAGAAGGTACAGGGGTGGCTCGGGTGGCTGCATCGCCAGGCCAGGCCAGCGCAGTTGCGGGCGTTACTACTCCCCAATTCAAAGATCCTCCCAGAGAAGCATCCAGAGAATGATGCGCACCACAAAAAATTAGCGGCATCAGTCTGGTGGAGCAGGGGAAGCAATGCCCACGACCCTTTGACGACATGCTTAACAACGATTCAGAGAAAAGATCGGTATTGGCTAAGGCTAAGGTGTGATTTTGAGTGGCGCATCTGTGGTGCATCCTTTGGGCGGCGAAAATGCTAAACTGTTAAGATATATAAAACACGATATTTGAACCGCTTGGATCACTTTCAGAAGAAGCGTTAATAGTGATTAGATATCGGGGTCACTGTGCAGGGATTTGGGAACTTGGCTAAGGCGATTTTCCTCATTAAATCCTGAGATCGTGGTTGCAAACCAATCAATCTTGACACGCTTGTGGGGCCCTGTGTACGCGTTATTTGTGCGTTGCTTGCCGCTTACTTCCGAAATGCCTTCGCCTCATGTCTTGGCGTGGATCCTGACTTGAAGAAGACTTGAAAAACCTTCTAAAGAACGGAACGCGCCGATAGTCTGTATCGAATGCAGGAGCCACCCAGCACCCTGCGCCTCCGGTTCATTTTCAACTCGAACCAGCGCCTCATCATAATCAGCCCGTAATCGCATTGAGCAGAATACGGTGGACCAGCTCGACTTCCCGAGTTCGACCACACACGGCGGCTCCAACGGACCTACGGTGAAGAATCCCGGACGTCCGCAACGTCGTAGTCAAAATTGGTTTCCTGTCTGTTCACAGCTGATCGAATAATATGGCATCTATGTATCAGCTGCATGATGTTCCATTGAATCTCGGACCAATAAATATTGCGGCGCTGCCGCGAAGCGCGCAAAAATGGTTGAAGACGCACAGGTATTGTGATTAAGTCATGAAATGAACGGAATTTTTGAGTCCGATACATAATATGAGCTTCTAGTTTTGCTGGACTGTTTACGCCATTGCGCCACTCGGAGCTAGGTGTTGGACTTGAACTCTTGTCAACCAGTGGCATCTAGAATGATGCGGCTCGACCGCATTCTAGTCGAGGTACGAAACGCGGTCCCGGCCCGGATATGCCTACGTCTACCGTGTCCCGCCAAAGCGGATCCAAGCAAGGAGCCAAGCAACTCTTATCAACCAACGCAGAACTTCGATAACTCGGGATATTTCCGATAAAGGTAGAGGTTGTAGCATGTGCGATTATAGGCTCGGCTCTCACTAAGTCGAATCTGCGAAGATTCCTACCCAAAGGCCAACGTTGAATCTCTCGTATGACCTACGATTTTCTTCGACAAGCCACGATCACGCAAGTTGCGGGATCCTCCGCGAATTGTCAGCACGGCCCGCCGTCCGTTGTATAAATCCTACCACATGAACAAAACAAGTCGCCGCTCCAATTTAAGTCACAATTGAACCTGTCGGAATTCGAATAGAATGAGCTGACATCTCGAATTCTCATCCGTCAAATATGCGAGCACCGGCCGTTAATCAATGCGTAGCCGCAGTGGTTTGCAAAGTTGAGGAGTATCTTCGTCCGCATAATCTGCGCCTCCGTGGTCTACGGCACAAACGTTGTGGATTTAGACCACATGCCCTTTCATTTCGATTAGAAGCCTAAGGCACAGATGCGGTTCAGGCGGTTCGTTCAAAAGTCACGAATGATAAGGATGACTTTGTGAGGCAGCGAATGCGACATTGAATAACAACGGCAGGACTCGGTACGTACTCGCAAGGAAATTGTTGTGCACCGTGCACCGGCAATAAAATGAGACGCCCACGTATCGCTGTCAGTGGTTCCCCAATACAAAACTCCAGTCCCCGGGTTTCGACTAGCCCAAAAGCCCTTTCATGAACGTCAGGATCAAATTCGTATGCAGCCTTTCGAAAATGACAGACCCAGTATTGGAATGGTTCTGGTCCCACTGCTATACGCGATACAATGTATTCAAATAAATGTTGACCCGAAAAGGCAAGGGAAAAAACGCGAAAGGGTCCTTGATTTTAGGACGACATTAGTCACAGACCACAGGGAGAGTGAAATGATACGCACATTTCTGGCGAATCAGGGACATGCATACGGCGACATCCGCACCTCTTGCCCCCCAAGTCTAAACTCTAGGTCTCCCCTTACAACCCACTCTAGAAGCTTTTGATGAACGTTAGCGTCAAATTCACGTTCATTGCCCGCAAAAGGACGGAGGTCACATTTGAATGGGGTTTCTCCCACCGCGCTACGCGACGCGACGAAGTCGAAATAAACGTCTGCACTGAACTTCAAGAATGAGGTGCACACAAAATGCTTCAATCTGGGTATCAGCTGTGAGTCGGCCGTGCGCGTGAGGCACACAAGGAGCGTGTCGGTGATGAGGACGTGCTCAGGAACTCCGTCGAGCTCTAGTTGGTCAGAGATGACCAGACGCTGGAGGGACGCTAGGGACGTCACGGAGCGGACGAGCTCGTCTTCCGTGATGGTCACTTCAGGGATCTCGAGTACTTAAAGTGTGTCGCGGAATGATGACCGTAAAGAAAGAGATTCGAATTGGTGCATGGGCCAGGGTAATACGTCTCTGTGCTGGCGCGCAGTTGGGTTGAGAATAACCAACTTGTGCAAGCGAGGCAGTGTTAGGGAACGTAAAAGTTCACCGAAGCCTCGTATGATATCGCCGAAGTACGGGATCACTTCCAGAAATAACGAAGCGATGGTGGAAGTGACTGTTGGTAGCTCTCGGTGGAAGCCCTCGAATGCGTAGAAAGAGCGAAACTCGAACGCTGCGTCGTGGTGGGAAAGTCTCCCCATAAAAGACGTTGGTGCATAGCCTCTATTCCTCATCGGCGGAGCCGCAGATGTAAATGAGAACAACCGCAACTGACTCCAGGGAAGGGGGGGACAGGGTCCGTCATCGCCGGCGAATTCAACTTCGCGCAATCCAGGCGCAATTTCGAAGATATCAACGACCGTATCTTCCTCCCAAGGATCGATCGCAAGGGTCTCGAGGACATGGAGATTGCCTTTGATATTATTGTGGGGCGGGAGGCGGAGGGCCGTCAAACAACCTGTAAAACGTAGATGCTGCCAACGCGGAGAATGTTGTGCAAGAAGTGTCATTGCGGAAACATCGATTTGGAATTCGTGAGGATTGTTGATGGTCAACGATATCGTCATTGGGTGGTTCGTCCCGCGCTCGAGGAAGCTTCCGAGAAGATTCAGATACAGGGTACAGTCGGCTAGGGTTCCAGGCCACAAATCCAAATTCACGGCAATGTCGGACCAAAGTCGAGGGGTTCGTAAGACAACGTGGTGCCAACGTGAGCATACTTTCGAGAGCTCCAGTAGTTCCGATTTGGCGAGAGCCCTCACCTCTTCGTTGGAGGAGAGGCTCTTCCCAGTTTTCGAGAATGGCGTAAAAATTTCACCCAAGATCTCCGCTGGCAACGAGCGAACGGGAGACAGCGCAGCTCGCAATCCATCAACATATTCCTGCAGCTTCAAACGATCTACGAGTAAGACCCCAAGTGTCTCTTGTAGTCCCTGGATCTGACTATCGTATTGTGCTAAGGTCATGGTCGACGTGGCAATCTGGGAGTGATAGTGTGCTGTGTCGAGAGGAATGGCACCCGACCTGTGGAATTCTCGGAGTTCTTGGGTTTGGATGGCAGTGGGAAGCGCATCTGTGTGCAGTAAAGGATGTTTGCATGCGTCGCACAACATGGTGGTCGGAAGAGAAGCACGAAATGATGCCATCATCCGAGTTGGGATGCGGAGTTTAAATCTTTCAATTCAAGAACGAACATTCCCAGATTCGATACTAGTAGTACTGTACTATTAAGTTCAATTCGACATGGGGTGTGACCCGTGACGATTTGAACCAAATTCGACAGCCGACAACTGGCCGCGGTGACCGTGACCGACGGCCAAAATTCGACATTTTCGACACGAAAATGTGCAAAAAACAGTACTTTCAGGTGAGCTGTCGAGGGTGTCACGGTGGTCCAATTCGACAACCGCCCCCAGTGACCCGTGACACAGACCAAAATTCGACACCGACAAGGGTCCCTGTGACCCGTGACTGTCGAATTGAACTTAATAGTACAGTACTCGGTCGATAGAGTTTTCTGTTTTATGAAAACGGGGTGCCCCCAAGTTCCTCAACGCAATCAAGTGCTCTCCAGTTCAGGGTTTGGTCCAGTACCGGCTGGCGTCGATCAGTTGATTTCGCCTTAGGGATGAGCATGGTACTTTCCAAATTCGCAGGTACAAACACGGCACATATTAGCTTACGGGATTATCTTCAGAATATCGAAGTCCCCTGCCCTTCAAAGATTTGGTCTCTCTCCGTGTAGACGGCTGTGATTGATACAAGATCAAGAGCCAATTTTGTTCCTGAGCCAACTTGATTAGAGTTGATTGAGTTGATTCGCAAGGTGACAGTGAAGAGATTCCCGCACCAGGAGCTCGAAGACATGAACGTCGATAGTTGGGTCCCGTAATCTGTGTGGTTCCTCGATGGATAAATCCAGCTGCTCACATCGCGTAGGCCTTGCAAAGCGAACTCTGCCAACGGTTGAACAAATTCAAGTAGTGTGAGTTGATGGTCCGAGAGTTCCTTGGGAAATTGTTGTTAAATCTCGTAAGAAAGCCATTGATGCCACCGGAAATTCAACCTGGCGGTGATTTTCCTGGGGTCAAGTTGAAAATTTCAAGGAGAAAGTTGGCAGACACTGCCACAAGCTTAACTCCGCAGAGGGTTGCGGAATTCAAGGTGGATGACACTGGTTAAGAAGATGAATGAATACGAGAGAAACGACGCGGGGCTGAAATACTTATAATAGAGACCTCCGGCCGCAATCGAACCGGCCGCGATCGAACGTTAATGATGCCGGCCGTGGTCATTGGGCGTGAGCAGCATGCTGGACTGGTTTTCGGATGGAAGCCGTTTATGATTCTTTCTCGCGAATCCATCCATGCGTACCGTGTAGGCACAGATGTTCTACCGAAGTGGGATTGAGGATGACATCATCCTATACTCTCGAGAGGTACTTTCGTCGTCTTAAATTAACGATGATATATGCCTCACGTTCAATGTCGAAATTCTCCTCCCGTGCACACAAAGCGAACTGAACTGCCTCGTCCTCACATGGAAACGAACCGCCACCCCACAAAGACCTGACGCAATTCGATGATGTCGCAGGTGTGAAACCGCTCGATGATGTCGGGTTGCCGTGAGCGCGGTTGGACTTGCTTGAACGGCTCAATGACGCTCTATTTCTCACCCCACTTGTCTAAAAATGGCTTGGCAACTACTGTCAAGATAAGATTGTACGTGGCTGTACGATATGATTTCAGCTTTCCCGCGCCAAGAGGAGGGTGCCTTATTTCCCCGCAGACGTCATCGCAGGTCATCACAGGATTTTCAGGCAAAATCTTTGCTGCGCAGATTGCATTCAAGATACAGGGAGGCACCCAGTCCAATCTTAATTCGAGTCCCTCAACAAGAGGGCGGACTCGGGAGCATCCAACGGGCATGAAATGTGCCCGACAGCATCCCATTGGCCAACTCGCATCCCGACCCGATGTGAGCCGATTTTCGTATTTCCGAACGGTAAATATCTGCTCAATATATACATGTCTACTCGGAGTATGGATGCAACGAGTGGGTCAATTGATCACACTATTCCGAGCCGGATTGAAACTGCAAATCTTCAGTTGATTTCATTTTGGAGCCAGGGTGAGTATGAGGGATAGGTACGCGGATGGACAAGCCGCCGGGGAGTGTTTTCGCCATCGGAAAGACCTATCACTGCACTATTACCCGACTTCTATTGTCTCCGCAGGTCCCCACTCGGTAGACTTGACAGCTCAGATGGATCATGTTGCTTCGGGAAAATGACTCGATTATCGGCAAGGATGGGTGGATGGACAGTACGGAGGTGGGTCATCTAAGACCGTCGAATTCCATTCTGACTCACCCGCAACTAATGTAATTGGCGGCTGCTGCGCTTAGTTGTGTTTTTCCAAAATTGAACCCAGTTTCTTCCCAGGCGCGTCAAATAATGGTGGTTCGTCCAACAGACAAGGCCGACCGACGCGGGGCGAGTCTCCGACATCGGAGGGCGATTCGTTAGCTCGCCCTGCTTCCGTCATCACTTATCCAGAATTATCTTCCGGCGAGCAACCCACGATTGTCTGTGCTAATTCTGGCGCATACGGTATTCTTGACATGAGGCCGGTGCGCGGATGATTGCCGCAGTTCTCGACACGATGAGGGCGGACTAAGATGCTCTCGACGTCAGCACATGCTGCAATCCTTGAACACCGATGCCGGCTTGCGGTGGTTTACCCCGATGACGCCGTGGGCACAACCACGCCACCGCCAATCGTAATTTTTGATTCACTCCTCCGAGAAGCTCTCTTGAGTCTAGACTCTCCGCGGAGTGTTCTTCAAGCTTCAATACTTGGTGCCGCGTCTAAGCAGGGCACAACTTAGCTGCGCGTTAACTTCTTTCGTCTCTCCAGCCGTCATTTTGTGCTCGAGTTCTCCGCGGTTTCTGGGCATCGAGGAGTCGCCGGTTGCAGAGGGCTGGCCTGGGCTGGCCACCTTTGAACGAGCGCCTTATCCTGCCGTGATCCCCGGCTGTAGGTCTAGCCCCTCGTCCCATACGAGTCGTCCTTCTCAGTGGGCGTGCCTCTTCTGACCCACACGGCGCTCTTGACAGCGGCACTGATCTTCCCACCCGCGTAAAGATTAAATCAGCCCAGTGCGAGTGGGGAACAATACCAAGGTAGTCTATGGTTTGTTTGGCTTTTGTCTTTCCTAGGAATCAACCAAGGTACATCCCATCTGCTTGTGCCTACAACTTCTCTGTCTCATCTTTCTTCTGATATTCCTTCCATCTCATCTTTGGCGGCATACACGGACGCCCACCGAATCCAGTGCGCCTAATAAGTCTGCCTAAGCGCTGGCGTGGTTCGGTTTCGTTTCGTCTGGTGGTGGCTTAATTTTCCCACAACTTCGTACTGATTTTTCCGTGACACGGGTCGAATGATCTGCACCACCTGGTGAGTTTCCCAGCCTCTTACAGCTGTTTCCGAAAAGATTGAGACAACAGTTTTTTTTCTCATTGCATATTTTTTGCCGGAATGCCAAGGGAATGCTAAGGATTACTGCTTTTGGCTCGGATCACCCACCGTTTTGGGATCGGCCAGTCCAGGCCGTCATCCCACTTGGTTACATTGTTTTTGTGCAAGGCATAAATCGGTGTGGTTTTTGTTCCAGGCATTCTGTACGCGACATAGAAGGCAAATTGCAAGCCTTAGGACAAAATTTGTGTAGGTCCAGATATTCGGTACAATATTTGAGTGGGATTAGTTTGGGCTTGGCAAGACCAAAACCGGTAATCCTTAGCATTCCATCAAAAATTGATCAAAAATTGGGAACGCGAAAAAAAATTGTTGTCTCAATCTTTTCGGAAACAGCTGTAATCGATTGATTCGGGGTGGTCGCTGATGTCGGCGGCTCAGGAACGGTGGATCTGCGTCGCCTCCCAGATAGAGTCACTGCTAAGTTGAATTTGATCATTTCATTGCGGTGTAATCTTGTCGGGTGCGTTATTTTAGACTGAAATTATAGCTGATGAATTCCAATTCGCCGGTTTTGTTGGGTGAACCCGCGTGCTCACACTCGAATTGTGTGAGCTACCATTTTCAATAAAATATTGAAAGACAGGGAATTCGGCTCAACGTAAATTGGACTTACCATCGGTGACTCTGAATCACTATTGAGACTAGTACAGGATCCGAGCACACAGGAGGTACATGTAAGTGAGCTGCAACAAAAACGGCTTCCGGATACCTGCTGTACATTTTCGTGCAAGAATGATTGCGCAACATTACCTGCTCTTCAAAAAGAAAAGTAGATAATATTGTCGACCTAGTAAAGCTGGTAGTTGCGATTTATATTCACTGCATGCATCGCATACGTCAGGTAAAGCAATTTATTGCACCTTGGAATCTTTCCAATTTGCTTCGTCCAGATCAATTCGGATTATTTCTCTGCTCCAAGGCCTCACTGTTCCCTATGGATGTCATCCGACCTGGGTCGAAAATGAGGATGGCCGTCCTCATCCGCATAATAATGCGCGTTCTTGGTGGACGGAACACACGTTGTAGATCCAAACCGCGTTCCTTGCTTCTTCCACTATAAAGTACAGGTGCGCTTCCGGCAAGAAGATGAAGTTATACAGTCCGGGAATAACCAGACTGGAACTTGACGCCTGTGTTCACACTTAGCAAAGTTACATATCACAGACAGAGCGAAATAGTACGCACTTCGTTCGTAAATCACTCCGGCGAGACCTCCCCAATACTTAACTCCAGCTCCCGCCTGTCAACCAACTCGAGCAGCTTTTGATGAACGTCGGGATCAAATTCGTACGCGATCTTTGGGAAATGTTGCAGCATACACTGGAAGAGTTTTTCGCCTGTTACAATGCGCGACACGATGAAATCGAAATAAATGACAGCGCTGAACTGGTACAATGACGTGCAGATGAATGTCTTCAACTTGGGAACGGGATGGGGCAGCTGCGTGAGGCGCAGAAGAAGGGTATCGGTGACGAGGACATGCTCCGGAAAAGTGTCGAACTGCGGTTGGTCAGAAATGACCAGACGTTCGAGGGACGCTAAGGAGTCCAGTGTGCGGAGGAGGTCGTCCTCCGTGATCGCCACGTGGGGCAATTCGAGAACCCGAAGGGTATTGCGAAATGATGACCGCAAGGAGAGAGACTCGAAGTAGGGTGCGGGCCAGGGAATACTGCCTTTGGATCGAGGCTGACGGACAACAAGCAACTTCCGCAAGTAAGGCAAAGTGAGGCAACTGAATATATCACCCAAAGCCACATTCGCGTACGGCAGCGCTTCAACGAGGAATGAAGAAGTTGTGGACATGACTGCCGGTGGAAGCTGCGGGGCGGCTGCTCTGGCCGGGTAGAAACGGCGAATTTCGAAGGCTGCTTGAGGGTGGGAAAGCCTCTGCATTAAACTGGTTATATAGGATATATCTTCTATATCCAGCCTAATGCAGATGAGCAAGCGCAACTGGTGCCAAGGCAGCTTTGGACAAAATTGAGTATTCTCGACGTCGAGGGAAACCTGCCTCAACCTCGGCGCAATTTCGAAGAGATCAGCGACGGTTTCTTCTTCCACGCATTGGAGGGAAAGGGTCTCAAGAATATCGAGCATGCCTTTGATATGGGATATGGGGTTAAGGTGCCAGAGATAGCCGCGGTAATTCATGCCCTGCCAGCGCCGAGAATGTTGGGCAAGAAGTGCGAGTGCGGATGTATTCTGTTCAACTTCCAGAGTGACATCTTCCTCGATGGTCAACGATAGCGTCAATGGATGGTGCGCACTGCGCTCGAGGGCACTCGACAGAAGGCGGAGAAATGGGGTGGGATCGTTTGGGTCTTTAGACCAGTAATCCAAATCCACAGCAATTTCGGACCAAAGTCGAGGGGTTCCCAGGACAACTCGGTGCCAACGGGAGCAGACTTTGGAGAGATTCAAAAGGTCTACTTGGGCAAGTCCGTGCAGCTCTTCCAAGAAACCACCGCTCTTCTGTGATTGGGAAAATGGCACAAAGATCTCGCCCAGAATCTCTGCTGGCAACGCCCGCGCAGGAGATATCGCAGCCCGCAGACCAAATGTAGATTCCTGCAGCTTCAAACAATCTGCGAGTAAAGCCTGGAGAGTCTCTTGCAGTCCCTGGATCTGCGTATCATACTGCGCGAGCACCCGCGGTCGACGTGGCAATTTGGGAGTGATACTGTGACGGGTCGGGAGGAAAGGACCCGGACCTGAGAAATTCTCGGAGGCCATGGATTTGAGCAGGAGTGGGAAGCACGTCTGGGGTCAGTAAAGGGTGTTTGCACGCATCGCACAACATCGTGGTCGGAAGACAAGGGCGAAAAAGATGCCATCAGCGGCGTTTGAGCGGAGTTTCAAAACACTTTATCCAACATCCCACCATTTTTTTTACGCCTTGAAGCGTCCATCTCTTCCAAGGCTATCTAGTTCCCCATGACAGGAAGTCAATTTGGGTCCGTCTCCCCATCCGCTTCGCTCGGCGTTTTATAATTTATGAAACTTCCGTATGGACTGCTGCCCTTGTCGGCTCGAGCTTTCTTTTACAAGAAGCAGTCCTGTCACCACCGAAATGTTCAGATTGCAGCGGAAAGGCTCGCCACGGAGAGCTTCTGTCTCGATGTCATTACAGCCACGCATGGTACTTACCGGCGGCACCTACAGTTGCAAACAAGAACTTCAAGACATTCAAGTTAAGCCCCTGATACTGATTGGATGCTACCAACTTAGAGCTAAGAGCAGTCGGCAAGCAGTCGCAAGAAATTGTGACATGAGTTTATTTGGTTAGCTTCTACGCTAAGTCTCATTATTCCGAGCCCTCTATATCCGATGACACTGGTTTTAATGAAACAAATGCCGTCAGCGAAACTTCTTCAGAATCTACACATGTCCTCGTTCACATCTTTTGCAATTGTCGGCGCCGGTAGAATCGGTAGGCCTATTGCAACGGCGCTCTCAACCAAAGGGCTTTCTGTCGTGGTCCTGAGTCGCTCAGACGGCAAATCTATCGGTGGCGTAAAAACCGTCGTTGTCGACACCTCCGACGCCGTTGCAGTGAGCAAGGCGTTGAAAGACCACAATGTTGAGGTCGTCATCTCCACCCTAGGCCAGGAGGGCATCATATCCGTGCAAAGGACCATCGCGGAGGCATCCCAGGCTGCAGGGGTGAAATTGTTCGTTCCCTCTGAGTTTGGGATGCCGACGCACGGCTATACGGAGGGCTTATTCAAAGTGAAGGTTGACCAACTGAGTACCTACTTCAATGATGACCGTGATAATGTGGCTCACATTGCTTCAGAATATGTTCAGTCTCTGGGTCTTGCGACTCTCGTTATATACGTGCGTTGGGTTCGCCTTCCGGAGTACGGTGCCGGTCTGCAACCTCTGATTCAGGTCGGATATTTTATGGGCACCGTCAGATCCCCAACTGCCTTCGACGTCAATGGCAAGATCAACATTGTCGGCAACGAATATGCAATGGGTTCATTCACGGCGGAATCAGACGCTGCTGGTGTGTCTCACTAAACCAAAAGTGCGTTCTCAAATATATCAATGACGGATTTAGGTTTCACGGCACACATACTTGCAACTCTACCTCGATCACAACTCAACAACAAGGTATTTCGCATTGAGGGCCAACATGGCTCCATGATCGACGTTGCAAAAGCCTTGAATACAACAGTCGTGGTATCGAATCCAATGCCTGGACCCATCTCTGCTGTGCCGATATTGACATTCTACCAAGAGCGATTCGCTGCGGGAGCATGCAGCACTGGGTGGGATCAGGCTAGGCAGGTTGAAGGTATAGGCAAGGTTGCAGCGGGAAGTTCCAATGGCCTCTGGCCCGGACACATCTGGAAGACTTTGACAGAGGGAGTGAGGGCCGGAGCTTCTATCTCATAAGTCGATAAATCGAATACTTATTGAAGGGCGATGAGTCAATGTGATTAACTGCTGACATGATTAGGTCCTGGTTCGAGTTGAAACGAACCGAACGAGCAGGGGTGGTCGGGTAGCCAGTGCATAAATGGGGGCGGCAAGCGGGAGTTGCGGCCGTTGCGGCTCCGCAATTGAAAGATCCTCCACAGAGAATCGTCGGGAGAAATGATGCGCACCACAAAGATGGGCAGGATCAGCGAGGATCAGTTGGAGTGGAGCAGGAAAAACAATGCCTTGACAACGGGCTTGACAACTGCACTGGGGCAAGCAAAGGTTTACGTGTAATTCTGTGCAAGTGCTGCATCCTTGGGGCGGCGGCGAAAACGCTAATTTGTTGAGGTAACGAAAAATCATAGGTTCCTGAGGGTGTAAACCTGCTTGGAATAAGTAACATATGGAAAAGATGTCGAGGTATCGATTGGGTATCGATGTTTCAAGTTTGTGCCCAACTCAGAGACTCAGAGTCCCATCCAGTGAGTGGCTGATTTTTGGGAATAAGAATTCGGAAGTTGCGAAGGACAGTTGGATTTGATCAACGCCCATTCGTGAAAGGGGTTACATATGCCCAAATGTCGAGATGGTTTGGGATCAAAGTTGGAGCGTTTGTGGAGCCATGTGTACGCGTTATTGTCAGTTGCTTGCTACTTCCTTCAGAAATCAACTCGAGCAAACTTCGGGCGCCTTTCTCTTCCGATTTCTCATCTGCCTACCTATCGTGCCTTACACCTGTCATACTGTCCATCTAATCGCCTGGCAGGTCTCTGCGCAACGAATCCGGATAACACCGTCAATCCCGGGCGAGCTGGCTCAAGGCATACTGACATCTCTAGCCATCGGATGACTTTTCGTTCCGCGATTTTCAAACGGCGGAATCGCTCCTCTCAGAAGTGATGATGCTGTGATCTTCGAGAAACTCTGTATTGCTGTACCGAGCTGGCTGTATCCACCTAGTTGTGCTCCGCTGGACACAGACGCCCCCCACTGGTATAGTTGGTGTAACGAGGATGAAGCCAGGTGCCAAAAGCCTGGCTTAATTTTCTTGGTGCAGTGGGTTATCTATCAATCCATCATACGAATGCTCCCTCGCAACATCGATGGATAGACTTTTTTAGGCCTGGCGCAGGTACATTAAGGGCGTTGGTCAGCACCAGTTTTGCGTATCTGCGCTTTGACATTACGACCGAGGGACTGATTCCACATGTTTGCAGTACTCCAAAACAGCAAATCAGAGTTTCACGGTTACGGGTGGTGCCTACCTTACTGCACCGCCGCAAGAAAGTAAGCTGACTTTCATAGCAGTTCTTTTCTTGTTTTTGACTGTACGGTGACATCTCTGGGTCAATCTCCATCCATCACAGGCGCTACGGCACTTGGGCGTCGCTCGCAACCCCCTCCACTTCGTTCATTCGTACGTCATCTTTTCATCCATTAGGTGATATTTCTTCCACATTTCGGTCTTCTCAGCCCGGATGATTGGGAATTGTACCAGGAGGTGTGTGAAATCAGACGAGCTGGTTTGTCTGTGCACAGGATTAGCCCTAACAGCAGTGTGCTGCACAAGGCCGCACAGCGCTCCCGTCATCAGGAAACGCAGACAGCAGCGTGCTGGAACGCGAGGAAGAGCAAGAGCAAAAAGCGATGAACGAGGTTGGGCACGTGCTCCCTGACATGAAGACAAAAGACGGGCAGACGGCCTGATTTGGGTCGATGTGGGAGATTCTCCCGTAACATGAGGCGGGATGTGGCCAAAATAGGACGTATGAAGGCTCGAAGCAACGACATGAGGCCGCTGATAGAGATAAGCGGCGTCTCGCAAGAACTGCCGCGTCAGCTGAGCCGACCGAAAGCTTCATGTTGTCGGGTCGTGGTCGGTCGTCAACCCCGAGCGCCCACCATCAAAATAACAGCTAGACCTAGAACCGTCAAAGCCGTGTAAGTATGTGTGTCGAAAGATGTCCTTCGAAGTTGCCGAGCCTGGACAGTCTTGTCGTTGAGCAACGACCATCAGAGCGGCGGGAAGCTTAGGATGGCTAGACCGTAGTGCAGGCTGTCGGTTCATCGAGTCGGTTGGATTATGACTCGACAGCCATGCTGGAACTTCACGAGTGGTCGTTCTCGGATCTTGGCAGGATGTGCTCAAGCTAATCTGGGCGTTAATCAGTTCTTGTTATAATGGCGAGGCAAGTAGGCAGGCTGATGTATTCAGATATAGAACGGCACATTATCCTGGATGCAAGGTGTCTGAGATCCGAAAGTAGAACACCCAGAAGAACACGGTAGTTCAAGGCAAACCAGCTCGCACAACAGCTAGAAGACGAGAGTGGAAGACACGCATGCTGAAACCGTGGTGGATGGGATAAAAGAGGAGCAATGTGGGCAAGGGCTGCGTTTGTGCGTGTCTGCGGAATAGTACGATGGATGGGCCAGGCAGATGGTGGCGTAAAGCAGTATGCAACCCTGGATGCGTGTGGCGATTATATGCCACACACCCCGGTTCATGAAAGAGCATGCAGTAGAAGTACAGTCGTGCTCAGTGACGTCGGCCTGACGCAACGCTGATGCATCTCCTCGTCCCTTTGCCCTGCGTAGTCGCGCACATTCGCACCTGTTCGCATACGTAGTCGCGCGTGCGTTGGGCAGATGATAAGCCTCCAACCACCGGGAACGCGTCGTGGCCTCTACTGTTTCCGATAAAGCTTTTGGAACCTCTGCAATTCTCCGGACGGACCACTCAACGGAGCCCGGAATGCGATTATCTCTGCGGGAATCCAACGGCAACACGCTAACTCGGAATGGCTTCCAGACTGGTTCGGCGGCGATCATCAAGAAAACCAACCCTCATCGGATAATCGCACCATTTTCTAATCTGTTTTCCATGACGTCCATTTTTCTGCCACAAACCCTTCTCAGCTATATGGGCTTCGAATTCTACTCGGGCTGGCACGGAGGGCGTGGTCTTTCATTCCACAAGGATATCGTACAATTCCAGGACACCCGCAAACCCCCACCCGAACTCTGCCTTACGAGTAAACGCGCAGCGTCGCATCAGTGCCCGATAAACGTAGCCTCGGGTTCGACGCACACGCTTGCGTGCTTCCTTCTCCTGAGTTCCATTGGCATCACGACTGCAACCTCAACACGACACCGGCGTCGATCTGCAAACGTGCGCGCTTTGGCTCTGGCTCTTTCTTCGGCTGATGCGGTCGACCAACTGGTGATGCGGGTGACCAACTGGGCATCGTCGATCGATGTGCAACCTCCCGCCTCTCTACATACGCACGGCGGGTCTGCGTGCGATGCTCACTTGACTCCACCCAAGTTGGCTTCTCGTGTTTCACCCGCTCCTGCGCCCCTACACCTAGAACGCTAGCCACTTCCATGTCAGAGTCTTCTCCTTCGCCCGTTAGCATATGTAGCACCCCAGAATCCTGTGCGCAGCAAACGCCAAGTGCACCCTCTCCTCTTGTCGAGCTCTCTCCGTTCACTCCTCAGTCGGCCGAAACGCTCTCCTGTCCTCAGCCACCCTCGTACCCCGCCGCCCGTATCCCGCACCCCCGGCGCCATGCTCCATTTCATTACATCCAACCGTCACTGTTTTCACCGAAATCAATCAATCATGCCTGCGTGCATATATGCACAATAGTACTATTTCATTCTCCATTCAAGCATTCATTCACCCGCACAGTAACCTTACCTTTCCGTTTCGAGTTCACCTTCTTCATTAAACCCCGGCTTCCGTTCCCTTGCTTTCCTCGCCTCTGCCCATGCACCAAACGTGCGACGGCGCGTCTTCTGTCCGCACACCGCCCACTGTGGCTCACCGGCTCGTTCGTGCGTGGCGCTTCGTCGTCGGCTTACCACCCAAGGTTCTTCGGCCGACTATTGAGTTCGTCAGAAGTCCACTGGCTCATCATCCAAGCACTCTGGCTCGCCATCCAAACTCGTCGACTCGTCAGCTCCCAATCCTATCTACGTGCGCTTCCCTTCCCTTCCATAGCTAAGATACAGACTGCTTCTGCCCGCCATCGCCATACTTATCAGCCTTCGCAGCTGCTCGGCCCCCGCCCGAATTGCCCGGGGATTTAATTTCCCTGTACACAATCACATCGTCCCACCTGCGCATTCCCAGCGCGCCGCCTGTGGTTGGCTTTACGTAGGTGCAACACATCGACGATCCCGCCCCGTGCCGGCATCCTGAGAGTTGAGTATATTAGATTTGACATCAATTCATTCTGCTCAATTACCGTTGTCTGATGAGTTGGGCATCTCGGTTGAATATTAATTTATCCAAGTCCCAACTGACTTCCGTCCTGATGTCTTGTTCCCCACTGCCCTCCGGCATCCAAAGTGAAATAAAATTTCGAAGCAATCGGCGGAGGTGCGCTGACGGCACCCACGGAAGCTAGTACATGATAAACATCGCAGGAAAATTCAATCCGTGTGTTGGGATCGTCGTCGAATTCGCGGCGGATGGATATCTCTATTTTATTTTGACTGGTCATTAGCAAGGCACCGTGCGGGATAACAGACTGTATGGGATGATCATCAGCTGGGATTCGGGGTGAGTTGATGGAATATCAAGAAGGAACGATTATAATTGAACCATGTACTTGCTAAGGAAGTAAGTTCAACATCGACGATCCCTGACGATATTCCTTCGACATACAGACATACATACGAGCACGGTTCGCGGG
Source organism: Mycena crocata (assembly GCA_029281795.1). Classification (NCBI taxonomy): domain Eukaryota; kingdom Fungi; phylum Basidiomycota; class Agaricomycetes; order Agaricales; family Mycenaceae; genus Mycena; species Mycena crocata. The sequence goes on along the minus strand of JARJCP010000111.1, from coordinate 264,497 downwards.
TGCCAGTGCCGGCGGCTCAGGGTAACTTCACATCCAAGCTGGTGCGTTGAGATGCAATAAATGCCATAATACAGAACTATAAATCTTCAGGTTTGAATCAATCGAGTCCTGCCGTGCCGCACGCGGCGGGGATCGTCGATGGATTCGCGTCGGTCCATCGATTGATTCGGGATTCGGGATTCGCGCTGTCGATTTGAACGCCGGCCGTCGTAAGCGGGGGCGTATTGTAGTAAGAGAGGTGGAATCGGAGGTGGGTTTGAAATTATGTAATCCAAAACTGAACCACCTTGACGCGAAAGAAGGAGTCAGTTTTAGTTTTACAACGGCAATACAAATAACGTTGGCCACCCAATCGATCCTAACTGAATACAACGGGCGGGATCGTCGATGGGCGGCACTCCCGACCCGGGATCTAGTAAGTATCGCGAAGATCAGATCAAAAGTTTATGGTTTTGCGCTCGATGCTCGTTTAGTTCGCCTGAAGCTGAGGATCGTCGATGTTTAGACCGCCTCAAGCCAATGATCGCTGCGTTCAAAGTCAAGGGCCGAGCCGTTCGCTTCGATACAGATGATGGCGGTGAGCGGATTTCGCGTCCACGATGGTCGGCACCGGTGTTCAAAGGCGCGAATCGCTGTTGGTTGAATTCAATACATTTTATTTGTATAAGGTACCTTGAACTGATCAAGCCGACTACGTGTGTCTGTATTATACACCCGAGCTAAGAATTGATACACTCAGTGGGTGTGCCATCGCCGCGCATCCATCGACGATCCCCCACACCAGGTGCCGGCATCCCATTCAATTCGATTGCGTTACCTAGTCCGTTGACCAAATATCTAGCTTAGGCCGTATTTATTCTTAGCCGAACCTTGATACCAATTCAATTGGAGCGCACAGAAGATTTCAACGGCAGCGCGACGAAGGCGAATCCATAGAGGATCCTCTTTGCCGTTATGGTTCGGTATGCCGCAAAGTACGGAGCTGCGACTCAATCGACGATCTTCGCCGTATGCCGCGACGTGCTGCCAGGATCGTAGGGACGTATGCATGAGACTGGATCGCTGATATGTACTGCTTCTGCCGTAGACTCGGAACGCCGTTCCCAAACCTGATATTCGCCGTGACATCGCTCTACTCGAGCATTCGCCGCCATGTAATGCACAAGTAGGTGACAGTCATTCACCGCGCTGGTGCCGTACTCCCCGCGACAGATCCTGCCGTACTGTACTCAACATAAACGCCGTTCGCGAATCCGTCGACGATCCCGACTTGATCACCGTCCTCGGCGGCATTCTGGCGCGGTTCATTCTAGGATGCGAGTTTTGAGAGTTTCTCAAAGACCGCGCGCGAGTTGAGCCAGTCTGCTCGCTGTTGACTACACTCCAGGATATCTTTTTCTCCGGGTCAAGGTTGAAAAGTGCAATAGGTGGCCCGGTAGCCGGTCCGTTAGCCGGGAGCAACATGTCTCACAGCTACCAGCGTGCACAGTTATTGATCACGCCGTCGTTCGTCGAGTTTCTACCGACCCGTCCTGTCTGCAGTGCGGTGGCCTGGATCGCTTTTTTGCGGCAAGTGGCGCAAATTCTCCGAGCCCAAGACATGGCACCAAACCATTCGCCACGTTCAATTTTCGGAGACCTCCGCTATTTCCTACTTACGCCGCTATGTCCTATTCACGTTGTCGCAGTAGCGAGTAAGCTTATGGTGAACAGAAATATGGGTCGGTCGTCCGGATATGGGATGCACAGATGGCCAGGGAAATGAGGTGAATGGTCCCGGAAAGTCGTAGACGCGTGAAGGAGAAATGCTGTCAGAATAGGGGTAAGTGCTGTGTGGGCGTGGAGTACGGGCGTAGTGCGTATGGACTCGGAGAGAATGGAAATGTAGGGCTCGGGTGTTCGGTATTCACTGGCGACGTAGCCTCGGTGGGCTACTCAAGTCACTGGTCGCGGGGCTCGTGGTGGTTCGCCGGGTGCAAGAGGGAAGTGTTTGTACATATGTACCTACGAAACAAATATACGGTGTGATGACCGAGGTACCGTGGTGTAAGCGTAGGGGAGACGGAAAGGGGAAGTCCGTGAGCGGGACATCCACCCCTTCCACAACGTGTGCTTTGTGTCTTGGTTCGTTGGATCTGTTTTGCTTCTGAATCCTTGCCATCCAAATTCGCCGCGCCCCACAAGACACAGAACCGCAACGGAATCATTTAATGCGGGTGTTCATTTTCGGCGATACCGCTTAGTCTCTCCGAAAATTGAACACAGTCTATGTTCAGTTTCCGGAGAAACCTCCGCTATCCCCTACGCCGCTATTCCCTATTCACATGCGCGCCGTGTCTTGGTTCGTTTGATCTGTTTATGCGGGCTCGTTTCATCTATTCATCCGCTGATCGAGGGAATCAATTCACTCTCGAACGTGGAAGAGCGTGGAAGACAACCAAGGTTACCAAGAGTCGATCGGTGGCGGGAAACGTGTGCTTCCGCGAATTTAGGAGCGTTTTTCTTCGTCGTTAGGAGTGCTTTTTGTCTCGTTAGCAGTATTTTTGCGAATTTTGGGACCTTTTTTGGCGTGTTGAATCAAAAAGAAAAAAAGACAGAGGGATGCTTTTCCACTTTGGTTGGTAAGCCGAAAGTCCGAAAACGAACTGCTACGGTACAGGAGCCTGTCTTTCTTATCGTACTCTTGTTCACGATTCAGGTTATGAATCAAGTCCTTTCCTTGTGTTATTATGGACAGGTAATTCTTATCGTGCCAATGAATTGCTATAGAGTAAGGTTCATCATTGTCGTTATTGTCATTTATTGTCGTTATTGTCATGATTATTGTGTCGTGAAATGTACAACACATAAGAAGAGGGGTCGACAGAGGAAAGATATACGTAGGCAGAGGAGAGAGGTCCAGGCACGTTTTTAGACAGGGGTACTTTTTCTGGTTTTGTGTTCAGAAACAAATGCAATGTGAGACGCTGGTATATATAGGCCTTGGCAAGTGTTTTAAAGGGTAAGTAGGAGGGCATATAAACGGTTCCGACTTGAGGCGCATGAGGGGAAGGAGATGTTGACTCTTGATGCTGATGGTTCCTGGAGCCCTGTGTGTGGTGGCGAATTTAACTTGCTTCCCTGGGAGGGCGAGCGAGTCGTACTCCTCCGAACACGTCAGAAAGAAATATGCTTGGACGTGGCCAGTTGAATGGTTGCAATTGAAGCACGAGTGATTACCTATGGTGGGACCCCATCCGAATTCGTTCCCCCCACTATTTAGCGGAACACCCTTCATCCCTCCATCTCCCTCCGCGTGGAATTCCCCTATAGAATAATATACCTCCGTCCCGCCAATTCTATGTATAACATAGAGGTAAAGGAGCCCGGATGTATCTCCCCGTTCCAGCTCCACCCTTCGTCGCGGTGTCGTTTGTTGAGTACAAATAAATATAGTCGCAGGGGGAGGGAGCATGCTGAGTGGTACTTGGTCTGATGTAACTTTGGTTCAACTTTACATCAAGTTGGACAGTATGTTCATAATACACTTCGAATTGTCGAGGCAAGGTGCAGTTTGCAGTTGAGTCCAATTTTAACAGAAGTAAGTACGAGCGTGAGTACGAGTTGTATTTGAGGATAAAAATCATGGGCCTCCCGCCGTCAAGTTCTTCTGATCCGCCCCGTCCGCGCTCCTCGCTCCTTTCCTCGAAATCCATCTGTCCCGCTCCTTTCCCTCCTCAGGCGCAGGCCCAGGTCGCTCTGCTCCTGTCCGCGAAGTCGAACTGCGTCGTGAAAGTCTTCTTATCCTACTACAGTACTTCGAAATAGTAGTTATACAACCTGGACGTCCGAGATGCCCGAGCGACCTCGATAGATCATCTTTCTTAGTTTGCTTTGCTTATTTCGAGCTCTCACCTCTTGCCTTCCACATCTTATCCACATCTATTCCAACTTCAGAGTCGAACAATCGCCCACAGATCGACGGGTATGTGCGCAAACCTGCACAAGTTCACCTCCAGTCCCTAGGTACCCCTGTATCTATATTTTGGCGTTCATCATGTATCACTGTACTGCCGAAATAATAAACCCTCACTTGTACGGCGCGCGACGTCGGCCTCCCGCCTTGTCCTCCTCCCCATTTATTTTTCTTCTGATAATTCCATACTATTTCGTTCTTCTCATCAACTCTGATCCGCCCCACTCCTTTCCTCTCCCTTCATCAACCCTGTCCCGCCCTTTCTTCCCATTTCGAATCCCCCCCACAGCCCGCACTCCCCGCCTCTTCCTAGGCCTAGGCCCTCCCCTCCCTCCTTTTCTTCCCTTTCCTTTCTTTCTTCTCTCCTTCTATGCCGAAATTCATCAACATCCATCAAACCCCGCCCCTTCCTCCTGGGTCGTTCGCTCCTTTGTATGTACATACTTCCCTCCTCTCCCGCACATAATTCCCTCCTCTCCCGCACTTCCCTTTGAATTCCCGCGTCGAATGCCGGGTCGATTTCCCGCCAAACCGGGATCGCCGCACATCGATTTGTGGATAGGCCGCTCCTGTCCGAGGAATCGAACCAGTCTGGGAAGTTTTCAACGATAGATCAACGATAGATCGCGAAATTTTCGACAGGTTGAGAAATTTTCGTATGCGAGCACGGAGATTCGGACTGAGCAAGGGAAAAGCGAGTGAACAAGGAAGAAATGAACGGAAGATGAACGACGCCGAGGCTGATTTTTTGTTCAACGCCGAGGTGTCCGAGGCCAGGTTCTACCGAGATGCCCGGTCATATCCGAAGATGAACTTGGGAAAAAACTATGAATCCCTCGTTTGTTTTGTTTTGAGCTCTTGCAAATGCCGCATTCACGACTTAGTTAGGGTTTTTTACAACCCGCATATGTATGTATATTGGCTCCCAGTCCATTCAATGTTGAGGAAATGTTTGTGCACGGGGTTGAACTGCTAATTACTTCCTCACAGCCCGCACCTACTCCCCAGCCGCCGCTCCTGTCCGAAGGAATCGAACCAGCGCGTCAAATGTTTCACCTTCAACGAACGGGCAGGCTTAGTTGTCCACGGACCGTAGTATACGCACAGCGCGAACGGAGGACAAACGACGCCGTCCTCAATTTTCCTGTCCAACACCGAGCTGTCCGATTCGCTCTACTGTTAAATCAACGAACGAGAAGGCAACGTTGTCCGAGATGCCCGACCGTGCGATAACTTTGAACACTTGGAAAATTAACTATGAATGAACTTCTGCTAGGATAATTACCTATAATATATAATCACGAATAGGTCACATCCTCGCGCTCTCTCATTTTCGCGGGATCCGGTTGGGATCCGGACGGTTAAATCATGGCCGTGAAAAAGCACCGAAAAGCGAAAAGTTGCCGAAAAGCACCGAGCGAAAATCATGACGTCATCATCTTTCCCACATCTTCCCACCTCTTCCCACATCTTCCCGTTCCGACTCCCTCCGACTTTTCCCCATTTCGTCCTCCCGTCTTTCCTTCCCTTCCGAAAAGTCGCTGCGCACCTCCGACCTCCGCCTTCGACTCCGACTTTCCGAATTCTCATTACCTACCTACCTCAACGGAATGGACGGATAGCCTACCGTGCCTCCATTCCCTACATACGGGCCGTTGACGTACCGTTCGTGGTCAAAAGCTCACCACGCAGCAGACGACGGGCCGCCGCGACTCGTGAACGCGCGTCCTCACCTCGCATTCGGGATTCGGCGCGTTATTATGCGTGGGCGTGTTCACGCGCGCCTGCGGGTGGGTCACTTGCAGGACACAGGACCACACGTATTATTCACGCCTCCCCGTATTATTCACGCCTCCCAAGTTGAGGTCCTCACTGCTCACGCGCCTAATAGCAGGCCGAGGCAGTCTAAGCAAGCTCCGAAATGCGCAGCTGCCAGGTGCTGTACATACGTATCTATAATCTATTCCAATTTCCCAAGCACGACTCGGACCCCCAGGCTAGGATCCGATATCTCCCCCATCCACCTGCCCGAATATCCGATATCGAGCACGGAGACTTCGCCTTTCACTCGAGACATCGGAGGACCCCTGATAATAGGCGGATATGCCTGATGCAAATCCTGACAAAAACTGGAGATTTTTCGCTTTTGGCCTGTGCAAAATCCTGACAAAATTTCGATTTGGACCACCGAGGCCTGTTCCAAATCCTGACAAAACCGCGTCAGCGGCCGGAAAAAAATAGAAAACATGGTTTTTGGGGCCGAAAAAATAGAATTCCTGACAATCTTGGCCTAATTTGGCCTATTAGGCCTGTTGAAATCCTGACAAAATCGTCCAAAATCACCGAAAAAAATCCTGACATTTTGTCGAAATCAAAATCAGGCTTTCCCACCTATTATCAGGGGTCCTGACATCGGGAGGATATGTATCCGGTTCGTCGGTCGGGTGCGAGGCAGGGAGGAAGGGAGGAGGACAGGGCAGGAAGCTTAAGGACGCGTCATCGCCTCGAGTCGCCTCTCGTAACCTACCGTCAGTGTATCGACGACGCGAGGCGGCACCAACTTCCAAATTCCGACTTCCAACGTTAAGTAACGCGTCTGCTTCTGCTGCTGCTATATTGATATTTGGGACGACTCGGATATCGATATTTGGGGACGACTCAGGGCAAACGCGTCAACATGTACTCACCGCGACGCAGACTGCGAAAATACATCACTGTGCAGTGTGAGGCGAGTCTGTCAACTTCTTCTGTACTCGGGAAGATAGATAATCACATCCTCCAGTGGAATATCATAGGAACGAAAGTGGAATATCATACTTAGGAACGAAGCAGACAGGCAAAAACGCGTCGACGTCATGGGCTCATATGTAGCGGGAACTGCATCTACCCCCGCCAAATGCCGTTTCCCGCTGCCTACCTACCTACCTACCCGAAAACTACGACAGTCGAGACGCGTCGGGTGCAGTACCAGTCATACATCTCTTCCTACCTACCTACATTCCTTCTGGGATGACGCGTACTCTGATCGCGTTCCCGCCCTTCCCCACGTACGTTGTGTCGAGATTATTTTTATATTGCGCTGGGACGACTAAATTTACATGGATTTATCAAATTCATTCAGGATATGTACAGGTGACAGGACACAGGCTATAGGGCTATTTACGGGTTCAATATAGCGTCTACTTGGGACGTCAGCAAGACGGACGAGCAGGAGAAAGAGGAGGAGGAGGAGGAGGAGGAGGAGGAGGACGTCAGCGCGGGATTACGCGTCCTCCGAGTCGTGCCCGAGGACACTTGCCCGAGGACGCCGTAGCTGGCGGAGTCGGTGGGAACGCGCATGCTCGATGACTTCACCGACGACGCCGCGATGGCCGCGAATTCGAAAATGACTTCACGCCGAGCCTGAGTGCGTTCCCACCACTGGCCCGCGACCCGCCGTAACGTTAACGTAACGCACGACGCAATCCGCGCATAATATACGCAAATGACGCGTCCCTGTCTCCTTATCGTCCCCGCCGACCAACTCCCACCGCCGCCCGTCGCGCCCGACCTCCTCCAGCTTCAGGCTTCAGGCTTGCTTCCATTCCTCGTTCTCTCGTCACGGTCCTCTTGTCCTCTTGTCCTCCCTCCATTTCACCTGAATAAATATATTCCCTCCATTCTCGTCGCGCTCCTATCTTCCTCCCCGCCTTGTCTTGTCTGTCTCACCTCCCCTGTCCGGACCCTTGTTCTCTTCACAACGGAAGTCTCAGCTTGTGTAACGCACAAGAGATGAGATATACAAGATGATTCTTTCATTCTGATCGTTCTTCTCTACACTCCTATCCTACATTGTTCTTTATCTACGCTCGTAAAGTTCGTAACGTTCGTAGCTCGTAAAAGTTCGTAAAGCGATAACTGTGTCGATAACTGTCGATGACTGTCGATAACTGCATAACGTGTACAGACGATGATACGAGATGAAGTGGTAATGCTACATATGCTACATACGATATGAAAAGTGTTTCTGTATACATTGTACATTGTACAGTCTTGAGTCCGTGTCCGAAGTATGTACCCGAAGACGAGTATGTCAAAGTATGTATCCGTCCAGGGAAAGCGAAAGCGAAACGAAGTATGAGTGAGGTGCGGAAGCGGCGTCGCGGACGATGGGTAGCGCGCCAAAGATGAAGTGGTACCGCCGAAGAAATGTAGGTGGCGCCGAAGAAATGTAGGTGGCGCCATATGTGATAACGTTAAACAAGGGGAGCGGAGGATGAAAGCGAAAGCGAAAGCCGATGGTACGTGCCGGGCGGGTGACAATGGTATGTGCCGGTCGCGTAGTGGTAGTATGGATACAGAGGGTCCGCCCGTCGAGGGAGACGTCGACAGCCAGGAGATACGTCAACAGCCAGGAGACGAAAGGTAGGAGGGGGCGCTCGCGCCGCCTGTAAAAGCAGCCCGATATAAAAGCAGCCCGACAAGGAGGCGCTCGCAAGCTCGCACCTCACAGACTCATAACCCGATCCCGCATCCTTCGCTTCGCACGGAAGACGCCGAAGCGCACGCGCAGGGAGAGGGCGGCCCACTGTTTCCTCAGCGCCATCGTCGTGGGCTCCTTAGGCTCCCTCTTCGCGCCGTCCTTCTGCTCCTCGTTCGACTCCTCGTGTGCTGTGTGCGGTGATGTGGAGGAGGAGGAGGAAGAGTGGGAGTGGGCGGAGACAGCGTCCTCGAACTCGAGGTCGTCGACGGAGTATGGGGAGGAGTAGGGAGAGGACGCGGGCGAGTCGGAGCTGTGGGGCGAGGAGGGGGAGGTGGTGGTGTATGGGTAGGATGGGTACGACGAGGGGGCGGGGTACGATGAGGGGGAGCAGCAGGGAGGGGAGACGGAGCGCGCCCCGCGCTTGCGGATCTTCTTCGCGGGGCAGCGGCTCTGCCTCTCCTTCACGTCCTTCTCCGGGTAATGCGAGTAGTGGGAAGAGGCATGAGAAGAGCAGGACGAGAGCGCAGAAGACGCGGAATCGCACGAGCGCGCGAGCGTCATGGGGATGGGGACGGCGTAGCTATAGTCGTATGGGGGTGTGTAGGGCGAGGGCGCGGAGTACGGCGACGGCGTGGAAGACGGGTAGCCGTAGGTGTATCCCGCGTCCGTACTCGTCGATGTGTATGGGTAAGCGTCGTACGCGCTCGTCGCGCTGGTGTAGGGGTACACGTGTGGGCTCGGGGCTCGTCTCTGCGCGGGGTATCCCAGCGCCGCGTAGTCCCTCTCCTCCTCCTCCCTATCCAAGTCGTGCTCGTCATCGTCGTTGAGGGCGGCGAGTTCCCAGCGCGGGACAGGGACGGGCGGGAGGCGCGGTTTCGTCGTGCGGCGGGGGGATGTAGCGCGTTTCGTTCTTTGTGATCGTGATGACGATGAGTATGAGTAGGTGGAGGCAGAGGCTGAGGCGGAGGTAGACGCGACGGGGAAGTCGTAGCTGAGCTCGCGTTCGCGGATAGAGGACATCGTGTCGTGTCGCTGGTAGTATGCTCGCAGCGAGTATTCAACGCAGGAATCACTTTGAAATCAAGTGAAGTGGGGGCTGCTGCGGTTCTGCACCATCGGACGATCATCGCTTTTATAACGAACGCCCCGTGTCCGTGATACAGTCCGCATTTGGGTGGGTCAATCGGCTCATAAACCGACAACTCGATTTGGATTTTGGCAATGGAACCGAGCTGAGTCACCGGAGACGAACCGCCGAGTCGGTTCGGGTGCACTTCACGGTTGACGGCAGGACGTCCCGAACGCCCGACTCAGCTGCGCGATAATCGCACCGCGTGTTCGTCTTCTTCTGCCTGCTGTATGCTGTAGAGGTCAAAGCGATTTATTCGTGGCGTTGCGCGTGCAAGCGAGTCACCAGCCAACCAACCTTGTTTTCGGCAGGCGGGGAGGAACTCGGAGCGCTGACTTAGGGACGGCTCACTCAGCAGAATACGGGTGTGTGTTCGCGGATACATACTCTCCCGACTGGCTGGCTGCTATATGCTTGGTGTCGACATCCCGACTACTTACTTACTGCTCACTCCAAGCTCACTCAGCGACCTCGGGCGGGCGTGACGGATACTCTCTCGCTTTCCACTCTTTGCACTTGCTTCAAGGATATTCTCCACGCTCTGTTCCCTTTGCCCGGTGCCGCACCGTGTACAATTCCGAGCGCCGGGCGCCGGCAACGGACAATCCCGACGACGCCAACGGAAATTCTGCGTCGGCCCTCATTCCAGTACGCTCCCCACCTCGTCCAGTACGCTCTCCACCTCGTCGAAGTATGTCACTGCTGTATGCTGCTTACCTGTCACTGCTGTATGCTGCTTACCTGCTATTGGCGCGTATCTAGTATGTTCCCGTCCGAATCCCGTCCGATCCGTCGTATATTCCAGCATATTCCAGCGTATTCCACTACCCTCTCCAGCTTGTGTTCCCCTTACCGCGTCGTGTATTCTTCTGCACAATTCCGACGGCATAATCCCGACGGCGCCAACGGACAATCCCGACGCCTCCAACGGATATTGCACATCGGCCCTCCCAACTCGCAAGGTCGCCACTAGATATACACCCGAATTCCAACGGACAACTTGTCGTGTATTCACGGTCATTCGCATATTCTTTCCTCGCCGACCGAATCCCGACCGAGTGCTATTCCAACTCCTCGCGTGCTACATATATTCTTCGCGTGCTATATTCTTCAAGTGCTATTATCGCGTCGATCACGTTCAGTGATCCATCCATCGGCTCGTCGAGCTGGGCTGAGCTGGGCAAAGAGCATTTTTGGTGTGCTTCCTTACAACTCGAATGCTACCTACCTACCTACCTACCGAGGCAAGGGGCCGACTCGTCGATATCATGATCCGTGAGAATATTAATATGAAGATCCTCGTGCCAAGCACAAGCACAGAGGAAGAGGAAAAAAGATTAGATTAGATTAGATTAGATTCCCTCTGTTTGAATAGGTTCGTACAATCTTATCGTCTTTGTCCTCACCACCATCGAAATCGATATCGGACTTCCTCCATTTCATTCCAGTGACGCTTCTGGTCTTTGTTCCCAGCGGATTAATCCCATCATTGTGCCCAAGCGCAGTTCGCTCTCTGTCCCTCCCTGCGATCTCGAAATTTCGCGAATCACCTGGGAAGAGAGAAAGCAATAGACGACTGCGATGGCGGGTCGTGGGTCGTGGCGCGGGATTTTGCCGGTGGTTGTTGATTTGCGTGCTGATTCGGAGTGACTTGCAGAAGGTCTGGGGTGTGAACTCGAACAAAGCGGAGGGAGGTGAGTTGGTTCACCTTGCGTCCTTTCATGTCATGGTCCGAGTCTACTCGTCATCTTTCTAGTCAAATATTCCTCTTTAAGACTTTCACGGTTCATCTCGCGCCGTGATGCGACACCTTATCATACAACTCAGGCTCTCACAGCCTACAGGGCGTAGCTGCGTAAGGAATTTTGAACCACTCGGACCTCAGGCCTCAGCGCCGGCCTTCCATGAAAGTGAACGCGGCCGATCTTCAATATGTTTATTAATCTCCCTACCCCACACTGACACGGCGAGGATCCTCGTTCCAAGAGTCGAGATTAGATTGTCTTCGCTCCCCTCCTTCATTCCCGCGTTCTCTGATTTCTCGATAGCCGACCCCACACCCTCCTCGAGATCGCGCAAGTCACCTGCACGAGCCTGTACGCCCCACCGCGTAACAGTCCTCGGAACGTGCCAGACGCCGTGTTGGCGGGTCGTGGTGACACTGGTGAGATTTTCTGTGATACGCGTTGAATTTCCGCCAAGTTCAACATGATTCCAGATGACTCGCTCAAAATATCATCCTCGCTTTGTCCTCTCCACATCATACGCGCACACGAACTGGTTCGCCTCGCGGTCCTCCATGTTACCGAGTGGCGCTTCAATTTGAGTTCCATTCCTAACAGTCCGACAGGTCCGCGTTCCAGTCCATTCCTTCAGGGAGGCGCGCAAAACGCGCTCGCATCCTCGCATATTCGTGGCGGGTGTCCATATTTGGATTTGAACACGCGCACGCCCACGCATCTACCTCGCGCGAGGACGCCTACTTCCCGAACCGTACGTTGGTTCGCAGCGCCTGTATTCAAATTCGCAAGTTTTCATGTTCATTCACAGCGTATTTCCCAGTGCGAAGTCGAAGCTGACTTCCTGATACGGGCCTGAGGGCGCTTTCTCCGAATCCTGCATCCATACCGCCGGATGGAAGGCGGAGGTACTCCTCGTGTTCAACATGCGTAACAGTCCAAATTTGGACGCGCCTCGTTTTCGTCCCGATATGGGTCGGTGGGCGCTTGGGGGGCGCCTCTACTGTGGTCCGATTTTGGAGCGCGCCTCGCGTATGCGGCGAGCCGCCTTCAAGTTTCCTAACTTGGTTCTGTCGGCGGGCGCTTGTTGACGCGTGATATTGTATATACTCGGTTCATGCCCTCACCGAATGTGCGCCGTATTCAAGCTTCCAAATCTAGGCCTAGCTCGCCCAGTGTCCCCGGCCACGACCCTGCATTTGATTCTAAAGTCAGTTCAGTATCTTATCCGAAACACGTTCAACTTGAAGTTCAACCATGCTTCTTGTATTTAGTTCAACCCTTCTTCCATTCTCGATTCCATCCATTCTCGTTCAAAGCAGAAATTACTTCAAAATAGGGTGTCCGCACTCGTGGTGCTTAGCTATAGGTGTGTTCTGCAGGCAGCGAGTTCCGTCTATCCGGTCCGTGTTCGATCGCAGTGATTCCCGTCTTTCCTCAATAGTGATTTTCCGTCCGAGTCGGGCTTTAGCCTGCCTGCACATCACGCTGCGACTCTAACGTCCTGGACAGGTACATAGGTCTGCGCTGCCTTCCTTCCAACTACATAAGCTTACAAACCTACATAGGTTTACACACGCTGAACCATTGAACCAGACTCCCGGATATAGCTCTTTATCCCAAGTCTAGAAAGAGCTGTGCCCCTCGCAACGCGACGCGCACCTTGAAACACTCCGCCCCACCAGCCCCAACATCCCGCCCAACAGCCCCAGCACCCCGCCCAGCAGCTCAACCAGTCGGTGTGGCATCGGCCGCGCATCCGGTGGGCGGCGGCGTTGCATGTGGTTTGTTCTATTCTCAAAGCGAGCTGACCATCATAATATTTAGTTAGTGTGGCGGACCGTGTGCGTACGCGCGTACGCCCAACACACATTCCTTCGGTGATGCTCTTCCGGCATGTTGCAAAGTGTGAGCCATCAGTCGGACTGACCGAGCCGGCGTTTTATTTAATCGCAACTTCAGCATGTGTATTTGATGTGGCGCCCACCAACGCCCACACAGTTATTGTTTTCTGACACTTGGCATGGCGCGTCTGTGTATGTTTTGTGTTTCTCAATACAAAGGGTAATCGTCGCATACTTATCCTGGGCTCATTCTTGGGATAGTGTGGCAACAAAAGTTGTGAGTGCACACCCACCGCCATCCACAAGTGACAAGGCTCTTGTTCTCTGACACTGGGTATGGCGGCGGCGCACACGTGGGTAGATCTTACAGTTCATAAATAATTGGGTGCTAATTCGTGAGTACAGACACGCGAAGCTCTTGTTTTTAACGTCCACCTGCTTCTTAACAGCTTCGTGTGACGCGCTGGCTGTGAGGGTATTTGGCGTGGCAGCTCGTAAGTTGGCACACACAATCCTCTTGTTTTCTCACTAATGAAGAGCTACCATGACGTTTGGTTCATTTCATAGTATGGCCCGCACCATAGTGACGCTGCGTCACTATGCAGCAGCTGCATGCGCACCGATTCCATTAAGGAATCAACCTGGAATATGCATGCAGTGTGGTGCAGCACTTTCTTCCATTCACATCTTTTCCCTCTCCTTCCTTTTCATACCGAGGCCCTCCGGGCACACCTGGTACCCTCTCTGGATGTGGAACTGGATGCCATACATAGTATCCGGTCTGTGGACACAATCTGCATTTGTTGGAACCTTTCAAACACATACCCAAATGATTCAACCTTTATGTTAGTTGGCCGCCTCGTGCCGCTCGTCGCCGACCCACCAGAGGCTGGGGTATTGATATATCACCATGCCTGATCCAGGCAACGGTAGTGATATAACAATTGGCCTGAGTGGCCGAGGTGAGTGATATATCAATGCACCGAGTGGTCTCCCCACCTACCAGCAGTGAGCTAAGGTCTCCGTCGCTGTGGCCGGCGACGACAAGGTGTGTAGGCATATTTGACGCCCATTTGACGCCCAGATCACCTAAGCAACCGCATTTGGAAGTCAGTGACGACAGCGTCTCCTCGTCGTCTGCGACGTTGACGAGCAAAATTGTCATGAAAAACACATAAAAATACGTAAAAAAAGGCACATGTAGTAGCATAGTTGTAGAGTACGATGGTCCAATGATAACGGTCATACATCCACATAAGTGGACTTTACAGGATGTACACCCGTCTCGGCAATCGGCTCATCCTCGACATCACTGTCCTCGTCGACATCCTCCCACTCATCAACCACATCCGACACGTCCTCCCCCGCGCGACCCCGTCGAATGAGGTCAGGCAACGAACTCCACTTGTCCGCAAAGGACTCGCAAAGTGCTATGCGCAATGCCGCCTGCCTTGCGGCGTAGGCCGTTTCTCCCTCCCTCTGCGCGTCATCAAGCGGCTTGCGCTTGTCAATGGGCCCCATCCACTCGCGCTGGCCAATCAGCCCTGTCCACCAGCCTGCCCACCACGTAAGGAATTTGAGGATCCGCCGCATCTCTTCCTCGAGTAAGTCCACCTCCTCACACCAACGCAGCCGTCTTGCGCGGGCCTTCGCCCATTCGATCCGTAAGGCTACAAAGCAAGGACGTTAGTCATTGTCCTGGAAATCGAAAGCGGTGTAACCGTACCTTCGTTCATGGCCTGCGGCTCGCCGTCCTTCTGGGCTTTGGTTTGCGAGATCCAGATCCAAGACAGTGGCCGCACCACCCTCTTCTTCCTCCCGATCTTCCGGCGCTTTATTGCTGCTGAGGACCCCCGCACCCCCCGCTGCCTCTCTGGGTCGCTGAACGTTGAGCGAGGACGGGCGCGGATGTCCTCATCCTTCAACTCCTTCAGCGTCCGCTCCCAGTCGTGCTCGCCCAGAGCCTTCCCCAGCAACAGCAAAGCCAGACGTGCAGTGCGATATTGTGCAGCGGCGCGTCGAATCCGGTCCTCCAGCGCCTCGATCTTTTGTTTCGAGCGCATGTTGTCGCGCACACCCCGCAGATGCTTGTCCTTGTACTTGTACAGGTGGGTGCGGACGAGCAGATGGCGGCGGATGTCGTGCAGGGCTTCGTTGGCCTGTCCCACACGAAGGCGGTATTCAAATTTCTGTACTTCCGGGGTGACGTCCGACCGGTGCCTCCCACGCGTGTGCTTCAGCATTGCCGAGGGCAGCCATAGCTTGATGTCTTGGACCTTGACCCCCGGCCACAGCTTTGTGCGCGCAGCTCGTACTCGTGCCTGATGCTCCCAGCGTCGTAGCCACTTGCACCGGGGGATGAACCGCTCTTGCTGCGTCATCCACGACTCGATTTTGCGCCGCAGCTTGCTTGTCCGCTCGACCATCCCGCGCCGCTGATCGTCGGTCGGATGCTGACCCATGTCCGCCATATCAAAGCCCAGGGTACGTCTGTAGCTCTGTCAGAGATGCCCCTCAGGTATACGAAATGGGCGCTTACTGGTGCTCCTCAAGTTGCCCCCCCATCGCGATCATCTCCGTGACATGCATTTCGTCTACCACGTCCCCTTCATCCTCCTCCTTTCCCTCTACCCTCTTCGCTGCCTCCTCCGCCAGCTCGCGGCGAACCTTGGCCAGATGATCGTCCTTCTCCATTGTCTCGAAAGGGTTTGGCTTCTTCGCGTCCTTCTCCCACAGATCCATCATCTTTGTCCACTCCGCGACCGCCTCCGCCTCTCCCTCAGCACGAGCATCACGTAACGACTGCTCCATGTCGTCGAGCGCTACTTTGGTTGCCACCATCTCGGGTACAGCCTTCCTTGTTTTTCTCAGCATCCCCCGTCCTTTGAATTCGTCAATATAGGCGCGTCTTCGAAAACAAGAGCAGACCTACCGAAAGCTATGATTTTCTTCCAATTCCAGTCGTTGAAGTGCTCGTTGAGACAGTCACGGCAGGCACCGGGGCCCATTTCCTTCGTGCTTCCCGCCAGCGGATTGATGTTTGCCCACCCGCGCTCTGGGGCCTCGCCGTCCGTCTGCCCGACGTCGTGGGTCAAATTGAAGGAATAAAGAAGATTGCACGACTCGATATGAGCCGGAAGATGAAATTTAGGAACCAAGAAGGTGACGAAGATCCTCTTGTCGTCCTCCCTCATGCGCAATTCGGGAGTGTAGGTCTGCATTCGCTTCCAAATGTTGAGATGCCACTGGCACACAATATCATATAAAACCACGAATCGCAGGAGTTCCGTGCCAGCGATGCTTTGGAAGAACATGTAGTCCATGTTTATATACCTGTAGGATAGCACTTGTTAGTGTCGGAACGACCAATAAGCAATAAACAACGCTGACCTCTTGCCCAGCTGCAAGTCCCCCACCGCTAAAGGCCGTTTCAGATTGCGGCGGGCGCAGTCGACTGCCCCGATCCCAGAGGACGCTGTGCCGCGCGCCTCGCGATCAGGCTTGTCTACGGCATCGTGCGAAACACAGGTACTTCGCTAAGCCTACAATGAGCACCTGGACGTTTCAAGAAGGAAGCTAAGACTCACCTCCTGGGGTTCGTCCCAATGCTCCCGTACGTGCGCCATGTACCTGGTAACCTCCCCATAGAACGAGAGTCCGTCGCCCAAGCCCGGATCCTTCTCCTCCGTGGACACGTCCTTCCGCTTCAGCCGGAAGTTGGCGTCTAAAGCAAGGAAAAGTGCGTATAAAAACCTAAGCAGAGTTAAATTGATATCATTAGCATCGATTGGCGTGCGTACTGCTTCTCCTCAGCTGCATTCTGCCAGCCGTCGTCGAGGTTCTTGTTCGGCTGTGGGCAGGCCGGGCAGAGCAGGCCGCACCCGCCAGGTGCCGTACCCTCGATACCGTTCGGATTGTGCCCACACCCAGCCTTCTTCAGCATGTCGAGATTGTTCCATTCCCGCGTCATACGCCGAAACTCGTGATATCGATCCTATAGCGACGATTAGCATCGTAGTTCGTAATCTGTACTGCCAAGCATACTGGTGGCGGCTTGAGGCCCGTGTTGTCCGACCCCCGCGCCAGGCTGTGGTAAAATTCATAGGCAGAGCACTTGGACTCGAATGCCAGCAGCTCAAAACGATCCATGACGTTGAATGTGGCGGCGGTGCGAGGAGCTGCGACAGTCGCCGGATAAAGGCGCGCGAGCATGAGCTGTTTCGTATGCGACCCGCCTTTCCCACAGCCACAAAAATCGAGGAGCACCTCATGAACGGCGTGCTCATCGATGATGACGAAATCATCAGCCGGCGCACGTTCAGGCAGGAGGCAGATATGCCTGCCCACCCAGTGCCCGAGCTGGACGCGCATTCCGAGCTCGGCGAGGGATTTCTTTTCGAAGTACATGCCATTCCAAAACTAGTCATGGTCAGAATGAAGCGTAGCATTAACACAAAAGGTCCTCACCTGGACGCGATGGAGAGGGTGTCTTGCGTGCTGGGTGAACAAGCACTCTTTGCACACCATCTCCCCCCGGACATGCAGTCGTTACAGCGGTATTCCGACTTGCCGACGCTGCAGCTGGCGCATAGTGAATGGGAAGGGTGGTCGGCTCGGCCCTCCAGCAGTAGAAGTAGCTCCAAGAAATCGGCCCGACTTTCCTTGACCCACTGCGCCAGAGGATCATCCTAAAAGCGATACATATTAATATTGGCTGGTATACGCACCAGACACCACACATACCGAATCACGAAGCGCCCGCCCACCTTCCTCATCATCCGAGTCCAGCCCTCCAGGCTGCTTGTAGACTGGATTGCGGTCTGCTGCCGAGACAGGCTCGGGATCTGGGTGCACAAAGTCGTCCTCAAAAAGCTGGCGCACATCGGCCGCGTCACGGGCCCTCTTCGTCGGCGAGGCTGGAACAGGAACTATGCGCGCCCCGTGTTGAAGGGAGCCGTCAGCCTCAATTTGCGTGCTCTGCCACAGCATATTTTCCGTGTTTCCTGGGCGCAGAGTCTGCCCATGCAGGTTTTCGTCATCTGAGTCGGGAAAGTCGTAGTGTGAGCCAATTTGCTTGCGTTTTGCCATGGGCGGTCAGAAAGAGTGAAGTGGTAGTAAATGAGTGTGAGGAGAGAGGTGGATACACGGCTCGACCGCGTATCCACCTCGATGAGACGAAAAGGGATGAAGGGATGATTGATCTTGCATCGATCAACAATCGCAAATGCATCACGTGCATCGTCTCGCCTTCATGTCCACTGGTACGTTCTCCCACCTCATCCCACCTCACTGCGTCCACCATCCATAAGCAAGTTTACATTCAGCTCGGAATTTTGGGGATCTTCAGCTCGGTTTTGGGGATCTTCAGCTCGGCGAGCGATATTACAATATGGACTACATGGTTTCTGAAGCTCTGTAAGTATTATTCAATCCTTGAGCGCGTTATCAGCTTACAAAATCTAAATCAGTCTTTCCAAACTCATCCTTGTCTATGATTCATGCTTCCAACTGCATCTTCCAACCCAGCAAACCCCTAGCGATGCCGCTTCTGCTAACGACAACGATTACGACGACCTTCCTGATTTGGAACCAGCAGTCACTATCCGCATCGATTTCAGCTGGGTCAAGCGGCGCAAGCAGCTTCCTGTATATGCCAAACTTTAGCTTTACAACCTTACACACATCACAATGAGCATGTATTTCGATCAGCAGTGGTCCAGACGATAAGATTAGGCATTCATTTTAATCAATCACAGCTTCATCCATCACCTGCACCTCGACATCGCTGCCCACTGAGTCCTTCATGTCGACAGAGTCATGGGCCCTGAGCAAAAAAGAAAGAAAGAATCGAATAAAAATCTGAAGCGAAGACAAGCGAAAGAACACGTACTCGTTGAATAGTCCGATCTTAGGCGTAGTCGTGCTGCTTGGTGCATGGGACGGATGCTCCATCTCGATAGAACGTTGCAGACCATCCCAGGAGGTTATGCCGGCCACCATCGTATTCGCCCACAGGATCTGGGTTAGGCTGTCCCATTGCGCCTCGCGTGGATCTCCTCTGGCATATGAGCGGTCGCACACGATAATGCTGGATGCGTTGGTCAACTCGGAGTCAGAGTGGTCGTCATTCTCGTCGTCGTAGCCCAAGTCCCTGACATGAAACCAATTCAGAGAGCATCGTCAAGCAGTAAAAATAACCTACATTGACACCCCGTCCACGCCGTCCGCCTCTTCAAGCTGACTGTATGTAAAATTAATCAGTCCAATTCTGAGGCAAGGCAGAAAGAAACTGACCTAGTCGCCTGCGGTTGAAGCAAACTGTCCATGCCTTCGTTCCAGGACTCCGAGACCCATGTTTTGTTATCATCCTTGGCTGCGTCGGCAGCACTCAGTTCAAGTCGGCGCCGCTCTTGAATCTCAGCCGCCGTATCGTGTGGCGGGGCATGACAACGCTGTCCTGGAAGAGAAAATCAGAACGAGATATCAGTGAAGAAAATGTGCATACTGGGCACACACACACTCAAGATTCGTTTTTTCTTGGGCATCGTTCTTGAGGTGGGGGGTCAGTGGGCAGCAGTACTTAGGTCCCCGGCGATAGGAAGCTCAGTTAGCACATGTGGTACAGTTGAGATGCTCGTAATGCATACGGTCGGTGGATGTAGAGATGGTAGCAATATTGTAATGAGCCCCTGCCGCGGTAGCGGGGCTCATTACAATGTCCCCTATAGCTCAAAGGCCTTTGAGCTATAGGCGCAATGCAATGCGACAGGCTTTGCTCAGCCACCACCAAATCGGGTTGGCTGGGGCCAAAAAATCGGTTTTTCGCTTATATAATGCCCTCCATTTGGTACTTTGGGCCTTGCCGGGCAGGATGCATATTTTTTATTTCTGATCGCGCTGATGGCTATTTCTTCTCCACCCGATTCGGTTTTTCTCCGCTATCTTTGATGTAATCATTTCCGTTCATCCATTTGCCCTGCTCGGCTCCCCCCCGCTCGGCTCTCGCTTACCGCTTACCGCTTGTTATTTGCTCCCGCTCCCCCGCCGTTAGCATCAAATCTCAAAGCGCATCATTCTTTGATGGCAGTGCCCTTTTGTTTGTATCAGAAGGTATTGCAGCCTTTAGCAATCATCTCTTCAAAACCTCCTTTTACAATCGGTCCCTTTAGAACACCCTTCTTGCTAACGCTCACTGGGGCCTTGTCCTTTTTGCAACGGCCCTTCTATTTTTTGCTTCGACCCGTCGCATTTTTGCACTGACCTCTGCCTTACTTGGTATTAATACCATGGCGCCCTGGCACCCAACCCAGTTCTCTGAAGATGAGAAAATTGTCACTCTACATAAAATCTATCTAGAAAGTGTGCCTTTCCTTTCCCAAACCTCCCAAACACTCAATGTCGGTGTTTGACGCACTGGAAAATACGAAATCACTCACGTGACGCACGGACTTGTCATTCCTTCGCCTCTCATGAGTCTCATCCCAATCCGGGAATTTCTCCATTGTCTTTGCTGACCACCCGATCTTCACCAGTTGAACGGGTATGGATACAGCTTCTAATGGCTGGGCGGGCTGATCCCCCAACACTCTCCACGACATCCAGTCGCTAACTATGCCAATCCGTCGTCTATCCATTCCCACCATGCCACACTTCCACTTCGTCTCTACTTCCTCTTTCTTGTGGATTTTCTCGACACCGGGACGTTCTTGCTGGGCTTAACACTCGCACTATCTCACAATCAGTCTCATCCCGCGATGCAGGTGCGTCAAACTTGCCTCGCTCTTGTCACGCGCTCCTCTGATGCAGCCACAGTTCTTGTCCGCCTCGCCGGACGCCTATTCCATTGTTAGCCTCGACAACTGCCCATATCACCGCACACGTACCCTTCCGCCTGCCCTGCATTCTTTGACTTCCGCCCTTTTTTCGGCGGAGGCCTTGAGTGCGCAATCAGTCTCGTATTTCCATCGTACGTCGGCGGCTTGCCTTTCCTCCTCCTCCTCGCGCTCATCCATTGGCTCCTCAGGCTCGTTTTGCACCTGCGCTCGGCCTCTCTTCTTGCCTTTCGGCGCTGCTTTCGTCGCTGTTTTCCCCCTGTACACCACGGTAAGCTTATTGCCACTTTCATTCGCATTAGTTTTGCTTACCTGACTCCCTTACCCTTTACAGTCGCTTGCATCTCCTCCAGTACCCACGTAACATCCATCACCGCACGTTCCCAATTCAAAAAGTCGAGGGGATTCTCCTTTTGAGCGTCGTCCTTTCCCACCACATCCCCCCACCAAAGAAGCGCGCCGAGAATCAGCACGAACCCGTTTTTACCGTGTAGCTCTCGCAAGTCCGTCCAGTCGGCGTCGGGCGGGCATGACAGCTCCCCATTGTCCCAAATCCGCGCTCCCGGCTGTATGCTCCGCCACCAGCTCCACCACACGTCTGCATACGTCCCTTCCTTCCCCACGCTCCCCACCTCGCCAATCGGCATCGGGGACCACCACTGCCGCTGCCGCCCAAACCAGCTCTGGAACACAGTGGGCCGACCCACAGTCGTCACCTTCCCACCCTCCTCCTTCCACCCCATTGCGGCTTCGAAATTGTACAGTTCCGCCACACACCGCGCCCACTCGACGCCGCCCCACTGCTTCCCGCGCTCGAAGCCCACATGCGCACGATTCAGTTCGTACGACCATTCAGGGCGGTCCTCGCGTTGCCACATCGCCTCAATCTTCTTCTGCAACAGCCTTGCCTCGTCGTCCTCGGCCGATTCCTCTCCCGCGTTCTGAGCCTGTGCGCTGCCCTCTTCCCCTTCGGCACCACCTCCACTCGGACCGGCCTCGTTCTCAAGCGCCGGCTCTCCATTCCCCCCATCACCTCCATCCTTTCCCGTGGCGTCTTGTCCTTCATCATCTCCATTCTCTCCCGCGGCGTTGCCTTGCGTTTCGTCTTCTCGTACTCTCGGCTCGTTACCGACTCGATTCCCCCATCCATTCATGAGATAATCACTCGCCGGCCCAGAACTTGTACTAGCATCAACGTTTGCGCTCGTGGCGGTACTTGTTGCCGTTGTCACGGCGCGAGCCCGACACTCAGCCTCCGCTATCGTATTTTTGTTAGTACCATGTATTTGACGCCACCTATTCCGTACGACGGCTTACGTACAATAGCAGTCTTTGCCAAATGCGACCATACTTTTCTCTACTTCAGCAAAACCAATTTTGTCGTGTAGCGGCCACGTAAGCGGGGCCAATCCCTTTGTCGCCCCCGAGTGCACACTACACACCAGCTGTCAGTAAAAACGTGGCAGCTGCCGTAAAAAACCCCACCTCTGCATCCCAATTGCGCCACCCAGTTTCCCCACAGGCCCGCAGATCAACAACGATGCGAGCATGCCAAAACGCTCGTGAATAGCGTCCACAAATGGCTGGAGGTAAAATGCAGCATTCGCCAGCGTTCTGTAAGGCTTAAATTAGACACGTCAAAGACACCGCAAGAACAGTACTCACGCTGCCATCTCCTCTGGCGTTCTCGTCGGGCTATCAGCTAACGACGCCTCCCATCCCTTGACTGCCATTTTGTACTCGCGCTCCAGTGCCTCTCTGACCTCCTCTTGAAACCCTGGAGTCTCATCATCCCAAGCTTCCTTCCTCACTACCGGCAACACTGCCAACGCCTCTGGATCGGGATCCCCTGTAAACTCTGCACGCCGCTTGAGCGCTTGCATCCGATCCACAAAACGCTGCTTGATACGTTCGTCATAGAACTTTCTCGAATAGAAGTGCAGCAGTTGGGGTCGCCCGGGTTTCGGCGGTGCCGCGCTGAGGGTGCCGGAAAAAAGCTTCACAAAATCCTTCTTGGCGTTGTTAACAAGTGACCCGAATTTGGTGCGATACCACCCTCCTACGCACTAACCCAACATAAGTTAATATTCTTTGATCGCAGATTTGCGTAAAAAGCCGACTCACATCGCGAATTCTTTTATGCTCCTTAGAGCGAGCTTTCACCGCGTCCGCAGACTCGTTCGAGTTCACAACCCGGTTTGCCAACGCGTCGGGTGGGTCCGGAATATCTCTCGCCAAATCTTCATTGTCGTGCATGCCCAATGGATATTTCAGCATGTAGAGCCGCGTCACTTTCGTGTAAAAGGTCCCAGGACCACCCTCGGCTTCGGCAGCCTTCAGCCAGGCGTCTTTGCGCGACTCAAAGAAGACTAGTTTGGTGCCCCATATCCACGACGGTTTGCCTGGGGTTCCTTTCTCGTCGATCGCCTTCCTGTGGCGGCGTCTCGCTGGTTTTTGGTATTGGACAAGACCAACCTCCTCTCACTGCCACGCTATCTCACCGGTGGGCGTGGTGTCTGCCTCCCCTCCGGCGACGTCTGCCTCCCCTCCTGCAGGAGAACCAGCCCGGGATCCTTCCGGCGTTAGGGTCCAGAGCGCACCATCACCAGGTGGCAC
The DNA here is from genome assembly GCA_029281795.1 of Mycena crocata. Lineage (NCBI taxonomy): Eukaryota > Fungi > Basidiomycota > Agaricomycetes > Agaricales > Mycenaceae > Mycena > Mycena crocata. Next base: position 240,920 of record JARJCP010000111.1, on the reverse strand, counting down.
AGAGAAATTTCGAGGCGGCGTCCCCGGTGGCGTACGAGGTTGCGAAGACATTTTTCGTAGAAAACAAGCGATGAGCTCTCTGCAGGCTTGTGTATAATTACCCACGTGAGTTGTTTCCGTTCCATTTGATCCCATTCCCAATCCGTCGTCTCAAAAAACAAATTCAGACCGTACAACCGGCGATTATATTTCGCTTGTCTGTTAGTCCGCACATGAATGCATGCACATAGTCCAAAACCCGCTTTGTTCAGCAACCCTCTCCGTTGGCACTATTGCCCTTATCGTTATCCATGCCCTCCGCAAATTTCAGCCCCCTCAGACGTGCCATCTCCATGAAAATCTTTTCAGCCTCCCTCTTGGCTGGAGTACCCTTCAACCATTCTTCTCGCCGTGACTCCCAGAAAGCGACCTTGTCGACTTGATTCCATTTTTTTTTCTGAGGTCTCCCCTCCTGCTCGGTTTTCTTTTGACGGTGTATCGGCGCCTTCGGCGGCTGCCCTCCCGACCAATTCTGATGTGCTACTTCAGGGGGCGTCGCAGGTTGCAAGGGCATTATGATCGTAGTGGGTGTGTTTGAGGAGTTGACTTGTAACACGTGAGTCACCTCCGACTTGATTCGGTCAATCCTCTCATACTCATGCAGGTTTCATAAGCAACAATTAAATTCGACGCCTGTATTTAATCTGATACCCAATGAATAGCCTCCGAAAATGCCAGGGCCTCGTCGTAGTTCTCCGTGGATAAAAGTCGCGGACTTTTACCCTCAGCCTCTGCTGCCAGAAAACCGTGCTTCGCCTGCCGGCTAATCGTCGCATTAGCCCAGCTGTGATTTCCGGAGGAAGCAAAAAACGCACCCATTCGAGTACACAATGTGCTCGCCCCAAATTGCATAGTACCGCGCGCCCTCCTGAATCGCAGATGAGGCCGCGAGGCTTGACACTGTGCTCAGCGTCGAAGACGAGCTCTCCACAGCTGCCGGGGACTCGGAGACTCCCAGTCCGTTAGGCACGCAGTATTTCAGCCTGACCACATCTGCTTATCAGCATCTCCGCAACACACATGGGGCAATAAACATACATCTGTTCTTGTAGCCCAGCATCGATTGGCCGGGCTCGCTCTCGTGGTGGCGAGAATGGGCTAATTTCCGCTGCACTAGCTTGGGAAGCACGCGGAGCAAGACACGGAGACGAGGGAGAAGAGGGCGGTGACGACGAAGGTGATGGCGAGTGAGGAGGTGTGCCCGACGGTGAGGCTGCGTGTGCCTGTACTGGCGCTGCAGGGAATCGAGACGAGTTGATGATGGCAGGGTCCACGGGGTGGGGATGCAGACCCAAGCTACACCCCAACTGCCACTCGTCAATACAAGCCTCCACCGACTGGTGCCCGCGCTGAGCACCGGCAGGGTAGCCATCCACCATCGATTTCGTAATGAGCCTGGAAATTCCTCTATCAAAACCCTAGGTCAACAAAACTGTCAACTCTCAGACCTACCAAGACTTCCAGATCCCACATATCCGTCCTTGCGTCACCAGATACATTGGGTACCGACCTCCTTGCTGAGGTAAAGCCTCGCGGTCGCGCCTGGGAGGCAAGCACCAATAGCGAGAATCATGGGCGGGGTTGTCCTGGTCGGGGATCATCTCCTCCTGGGTGATATTCGTCGGCACAAGTGGCTTCGAGCGGCTCATCGAGTAACAAAGCTGTGATGGAAAGACGAGGGTGGCAGATCAGAGACTTTCCTAAAACGGAATTGTCTCTCGTCCGCTATGTCCACCTGCGCCACTACGTATCTCTGCTACCCCAAACCCGACAGTCGCATTCTTCCCAGCGGCTCCTCCGTTGTTGGGTTCGAGCGCCACGAGGATAGTTCGGCCTGGTGGGAACCTCTTGGGTCGGCACAAAAGCAGTACTTTAAAAGCGACGCCTATTTTGGACCTCCCCGTCGAAGCTGTTCGGCGCATGGGCACCCAGACCAGCGCGCTTCCGTCGCTGTGGGGCGAAGAGCTGGCAGAAGACTGGCTCACTGCCCAAGCCAAATACGCAGACGCCCCCACCACCTCCTTTGGTTCGTGGGGCCACAACCCGAATTCAAACACGGAAGATGCAGGCGGCTGGGACAGTGGCGGGTGGGCATCTGACACAGACAGTCCATGGGGAGGAGGTGGGTGGGGCGGAGCCGGGTGGGGAAACACATGGGCATTCGGCTGGGGCGGGAGCCGTGGTCCAAGGCCTCAGTCTTCCAGGCGTTATGTACGCGGGGGCAGAAGAAGTATGGGCGCGTTCTTCCGCCCGCGCACACGTCGGAGCCGCCGCCAACCCATTCTTACACCCCGCTCGTCGTAGTCGGTCAGACTCGGTCTCTGATGTCGTCCCCAATGCCAATATCATTCGTCTGAATTTTTTTCACCATTGAACGCAAACAAATTTTGTATTAAAATCCTCCCCGAGCTAAAAGTGTGTGCCTCGCCCCTGAGTTGAGTCGTTTTTCCAATTGTTTTTTATCTAACTCGGCCGGGGTCATCTCAGTGATGATATCCCGGTAGTCAGCCAATTCCTCTCGCCATTCGGGATAGTGTCCATGAACGAGATGGCACCAATACACCCATTGCACGGCTTCCTCATCGTAAGGGGGGAGATCCTCAATGCACGGGTTTTTGTCCATGAACCGGTTGAAGTCCTCAACTTCCTGCGGGTCCTCGGCGTTGTAAGTAAGGGTGACTTTCTTGACCTTATTGCAGAATTCCAAGAACTCTTTGAACTCAGTCCTATCACAAAGGCTCAGCAATGAAACGGCGATAATCCAGGGGCAGACACTAACGTGGCCCATAGCTCCTCCTGTGTAAGATCAAGGATGTGTTGTGGGATTCGTCTATGTAGGTGTTCATTCGGGCTCTCCTCTGTTTCTTTGTGTTCCTCCTGGGTGCCCGCGTCTCGCGCGCGCAGCCTGTACGGTTACGTTGCCGGATGTGAGACCAGGAAGACGTCTCACTTACCTCCGCATGCACAATCTAGCTTTCTCTCTCTCCGCCTCGACATTCCTACACAAGCTGCATAAGATATTCGACTCTGCTGGTGAAAATAAAACACTACTTGGCTCGATACCGAGCCTGTGCCGCAGCCCCTGGAGAGACTGTTTCCATGCGTGCGTGAGCAAAGGGCCAGGTAGCGAGTTGCTTGAGTGTTCGTGATGGATTTTCGTGATATATAATAATATACTACCCCTCGCTTTATGTTTGTGATATGTTCGTGATATCTCAAGGCCTTTGTTTGTGATGTCTGATGTATCACAGTACAACACTCATTGCTCTGCTTATATGTCGTCAGTCTCATTCATTGTATTGTTTCGATGTTCGCTCTGTTTAATTTGCACAGGGTAAGAGAAAGCGAGTATGACTACTATGTCCCAAAGTGAGTAATTTCCCCCCCTCTGCATCGTGCAAGTTGCCCTAATCAAGTTGTAGCCCTGCATACAGCGAATACACCACTCACTTAATGGCTGACACTGCACGAACACGACCTGCCGATGCCGACGCAAGCGACACATCATTTGGATGCGGCTACAGGAAAGCCGCGTGTATGCAGCCTATTTCAAGTCAGGACCACTATTTTGTTTTCGTGTTTGGATGAACATTAGCAGAGCACAGAAGCCCGAGGCAGTGATGGAAATGTGGTGTATGCTCAACTATTACCAGAGAGTACAGCTGCTTGTCCCAGATAGTCGTGTTCTTGAACGAGGCGATTTGGCCGGAAGTAGAGTAGTGGAGCCGAATAACCGAATTGTGGCACATCTGACACGTGAATGTGACGTTGATGTGACTTGTCGCGTTTTCTTTTGGCCATGCGTTGCCAAAATTAAGGCTGGCTAAAATTACGATTATATTCAAATATAATGTATTGTAATGGCGAAATTATGATTAAATACAGCTTTGGCGTATTTTTAGCGACTGTAATTACTGTGGATTGCATTACATTACAGTACAAGTACATTATGTTACGACCCCCGTATTTAATCATAATATTAGGGGACGGCCGGGTACGGATCGGCCACTGCTTCCCTCCGTCTGCTGCGGACGCTCAAGACGGAGAATTTTCGCACCGATAGATCATGCCAAGATTCGCGGAATATCTCCGTATTACTCACCTTAAATTGGACGTGAAGCTTCTTCTCTTCCCGGCGCCCGCTCCCACCATGCTAGATGATGCTCATTTTGTCAAGCACTTCCCTACCCTGCTAGCGAACCTCAAAAAGCGAATCCCACTCCTTCCGAAATCCCTCCCAGTGGGTAAATCAGATGGTCCACTTGCTCAGTACTTCGGTGACTTCTCAATTGATCCTTTGGAGGGTGCTGCATATTCGGCAAACCAGCAGTGGGAGCGTGCCTTCCAAGTCTCCGAGAAGGAGTTACCGAACCGGATTGTCCGCGGCAGATATGGCCTTGACCTAGTCTGTCCATTTTTGCAATTCTTTTCGGTGCAGAAGGGTGTTGTTGGGACTGATGCGGTTGGGATGCTGGGCCGCAGAATATATCAGTTGAATAAAATTTTGGATGCCATGTGAGTCGCCATACTTCACTAGCTCTATACGAACTGACAGAATCTGCCAGACCGGGAGGGACATCAGATGATGTGGTGCCTGCGTTGCAGTTCTTCGCACCCCGGACGGGCAAAGTTGCCCAAAAGACGGGGCCCGCATCTCTCGTCCCGGCGAAGCGCACACAAGGTACGTTAACAATTTGGGGTGGTGGTATGAATTTGATCCAAGTACGGAATAGAATCTGATGACGACGACAAGGATTCAAGTTACCAACTACCGAGGAACCCCGTAGAATTATCCGAGGAGGAGTCTGATTCATCTGTTGAACTTATGCTGGTATGTTCACTACCAAATCATCCGCCAAAAGTTTGCTAACTGTACCTCAGGTGAACAAGCTCAAGGGCAAGGGAAAGAGCATTCCGAAAGAGGCCAATGTACGTTTCATGCATCTGATTCTGCCATGTCCAACGAGTTTCTAGGTGACGCAAAAACCCGCTCGCAAGCGTCAAAAGCTGAAGGTTTGTTTTGACCCCGTTTCTTCCTTACCGCCAAATTAATTATTTCTAGTCACGCCAGCATGATGATGAAACCGACGGGGCATCGGAGCCACCTGCGGGCGATGATGATGCTCCCAAAAACAGACTTGGCCGTAATCCTAAACGTGCGCGGTGGGTCATCACCAATTTTTTGCCTCCGACCATCAGCAAAAACACAAAAGACACTCCCGTCTGGCGCTGGGAGTGCAAATGGTGCTCGTACGTGTTCTCTTCCATCAGCACCGTTTTCTTTGTGTTGACGGACAAAAATATTACGTAGGGCCTTTCGAACCAGCCCCCGTACGGAGGGCTGTACCAAGTTTGAGAACGAGACGATTGAACTTGTGGTTGACAGTAACTTTCATTCCCATCTTGCGAAATGTAAACGCATCCCCGATGATGCTTCATTTGAGGTTTTTGAGGAGGCTGAGGCAGCGGAGAAGGCGGGTACGCGGCCTGCTCCGCTTGCCAGTACTTCGAGCATTGTGCACCAGAGGCAGACGATGTCAAAGTTTGTCCAGGATGGGATCCAGAATCCAGCAGTTGTCCTTACAAAGCGCGGTTTTCGCGAGCGCCTCGTCAAAGCAGTGGCTTTAGATGACCTCGCGTTCATGTTTGCGGAAAAGAAGGGCGTCAAGGCCTTGCTGACATATCTGCTTCCGCGCGGATGGAAAATTCCAGGCCGCAAAACAGTCAAGGCGGATATCAACAAGCTGTCGAAACTTCTCAAAGAACGCGTTAATGACTTGATCGTGGTCAGTTTATTGGCCTCATACCGTGTTGGTCCGCTTCTGATCATTCTAGAACAATGCATCCAAATTTGCGATGGCCGAGGACTTGTGGACCAGTAAAAACTCGGTCTATGCATTCTGCGGTAGCGTCGGATGGTTAATTGACGATGACTGGAGGCTTCGAGAATTTGTTCTCGATCTCCTGGCCCTTGACGGCGACCATTCCGGTGCAGCCTCTGGCCGCCTCATCTTCCAGTCCTTGCAAGACCGCAAGATTGTTCAAAAATTAGGTATGTGGTCGCACTGTATCATATACTGTGCTTAATACGGTCTCAAGTTGCCAACGGCGGTGATAATGCATCAAGCAACGGACCTCTTTGCGACACGATCTGTAACCTCATGTGGCGTATCTCCCTCCACCTCGATGCACAGAACATGCAGATTGGTTGTGCAGGGCATGTTTTGAACATTGTTGCTCAGTTCGTCGTTCCATTCGGTTGCATTATGCATTACTCAGCATGATTTCAGGGAAATTTACCACGTTCTTGGACTCGTTGAGAGTCCGGACGTGTCAGACAACTATGAGCAGACACGCAAGTACCCACTCGCATATCTTTCTGCAGACGATCCGGATGTTATTGCTGACAGTAAGCTTATGGCGGCTGAGACCGAGAATAACATGGACCCTGTTTGCAAGGAGGCGGGCCGTGCGCCGGCTGCTTGTGACTCTGACTCCGACAACTCCGACGCTGAGGTCTCCAGCGCATCGGACCCCGACGCCACTGACAGTGACAGCCCAGCTCCGACGAAGGCCAAGACAAAGAAGAAGTCTAAACGCAAGCCCAGTATTGTTGATAAGGTGTGATCAATAATTTTCTCGCAGTATCACTCTGACGCCGTTAAGCTTCACGAGACCGTGGTTGATATAAATCGCTCGGAGATCCGCAGGAAGCGAATGCGTCAGCTCACCCGCGAGGAATGCGAGGCGAAGAATCAGCATCTCGTCCTCATTCGCGGCATGAGGATTCGCTGGAATACCACCAATGCGGAGATCGAGCGTGGCACGGTTCTCCAGCCGGTAATGCGCCGTCTTTACTTTATCATTAGTCTCTTACCCATACTTCTGACTCTCGTAGGCACTCGAGCGTTGGAACACTGAGCTCACACGCGGCCTAACCGGTAAAAAGAAAGCAGCAGCAACCCGCAAAGCTAAACGGTTGCACTTGACTTCTCGCGACTTCGATGATCTCCGCAGCATTGTCGAGGTGATGAAGGTGAGATTAGCGCTTTCTTTCATGGCTTAATTCTGTGGTGTAATAATTCAGCAGACTATTCAAGAAGCAACATTAGATCTGTCCAAAAAAGGCGTCCCGACAATTTGCAAGGTTCTTCCGCTGTACAAACATATTGAGCAGCATTTCAATACGTGTTTGGCTTCAATTAACCCGGCCGACGACCGCTGTAACCTAGGTCCGGCAATTCGGGCTGGTCTGGTAAAACTCCGGACACATACTCAGAAAGCACTGATCAGTGATTATCCATTAATTGGTGCTGGTAAGTGTTGATTTCATCCATTTGGCGGTAACTCATGTTGAAGTCTGATTAGTGCTTCACCCGGCGATACGTCTCACGTATTTTCAGTCTGGGGCTTGGGCTGAAGACGGTGATCTCGCTCATCGGGCGAAAACCATCCTCGAGCATCTGTATGATGTTTACAAGGAGGAACCTGCCGAGGAGGTAGCTACCAGCTCAGCAACCAAGCGTCCTGCAGTCTCCCCTTCGAAAGGGATCTTTCGACGTGCATTGGCCGCCGCCTCCAGCTCTGCCACCATCAAAAGGACGCAGACCGAGTTGGAGGTATTTTTCAGCGGTATCTACCCAATGGCAGACGATGACGATGATATTTTGGCATGGTGGAAGGTTCAACTCTTGTTATTGCAGTATTTTTTGAGAGCTTATTCATTTACTAGGCACATGCAATTCATTTTCCGGTTCTTTCTCGCATCGCCCGTGACATTCTGTGCATTCCAGGTGTGAGCATAGCAGTGGAGCGCCTTTTTTCGAGTAGCAAGCACACCATGTCGGATGCGCGGTCGTCTATGGCTGCTTCGACGGCGTCCGAAACCGTTGTAGCAAAGGAGCTCCTGGGCGCTGGCTTCGGCGACGGTTTGGATTATTTGGAGGGTGTAATCGTCCATTAAATACGATTAAATACCATTAAATTCCAAATACAATACATTACGATACTGGTATGATTAAATATCCGCCCGAGTCTTAATATTATAGTAAGATTACAGTACATTACAGGCTGAGGTCGTATTTAATTGTAATCGTCCAGCCTTAGTTTCTCCATTTGCGTGAATTGTCGATTTCCCGCTCCTCATCGCGCGGTGAAAGTATACCCTGGTCTATGAACCAATTTGGGTCCCTCTCCTTGCGGTCGTCATTTCACGACACCCTTCGGGTTCTCGAGATCCCCGACGTGACCATCATAGAAGAGGATCTCCTCCGTATACGGGATTCCCTAGTATCTCTCGAAACGCTTGTCATTGGTGACCAATTGGGGTTCAGAGACATTCCGGAGCACATCTTGATCACCGACACCCTCCTTCTACGCCTCACTCGCACGACCGACTCTCAGCTGATACGCAGATTGAAACGTTTCTTTTGCACTTCATTCATGGAGTTCAGTGCCGACGTTTATTTCAACTTCGTCGCGTCGCGTATCGCATCGGGCGAAGAACCGTTCCGATGTGGTCTCCGTTATCTTGCATACACCCTAAATGAATTCGACGCCGTTGTTCATCAAAAGCTGCTGGATTTGGTTCAAAAGGGGGAAGTGGATTTCAGTATAGGAAAGGAAGAGGTCCCATGAGAATGATGTGCTGACGAGGTTCGTCCCAAATCGCATTGTTCGCGATCTGCGACTCATGTCAGTGTGAATACATACAGGTGTCGGGTTTTTCCTGTCGTATCCGTAAAGAAGAAATTCATGCTTGTGATTCGCGAGCAGTGGCAAAATCGCACACACGAACGTTGTTTGAACTCACGACCTTTGTTTCACCCACTACGAATGCGCAGATATTTACGCGATGTGGACTGCGAGGACCATCCCCATTTTCGACCGACATGCTCTCAGCTCCCGTGCGATTTCTTCGTTTCCGTAGCCTAATTAAATTGAATCCTGCCAAGCTCCATTGCAAAGCAAGTTCATTGTTCAAATGGGATGTGCTCCGGGCCGTGCTGGTTGGCACTCAGTTCATGATACCAAAGGTCCTAAGTTGGAATCTATTGAGCTGTGATCTCAGCCGAGATAACACAATCTTGCCGAAGGACCGAAAGCAGCTCAGGCGCCAGTGAGATACTTTCAAACGGACCAGTTAATTACAGCACACTGACTGGGACGAATGGCGCGGCCTACAGCCAAGGAGCTAGGCCGCTCCTCCGAAGGTAGCCCTCCAAAGCCGCGGACGCCGCGCGCCATAGAAACCGCGGAGAAGTCAACCTCTTAGTGACGGCTGCAGAGACAAAAGTACTTAAGGCGGCAGAGTCGTGGCCCGCCCTGGTTAAATGTGCCACAAATAACCGGGAGAGACCGCCGCGGAGAGTCTAGACCAAAGAGAACCGGCATGGACCGGTGTTCGCCCTTCTCGAAGCGGTGAGTGGTACCGATTGGCGGTGGCGCGGTTGCGCCCACGGTGTCGTCGGGGTGAACTACTGAAAACCAGCATCGGTGTTCAAAGAAATGTTGGTGCAGCATGTGTTGACGTGGAGAGAATCTTCGCCCGCCCTCATCGTGTCGATAACTGCGGCAATCATCCGCACACCAGCCGTATGTCAAGATTACCGCATGCGCCAGAAGTCGCACAGACACAGATAATCGGCTCGCCGAACGATAATTTTGGATAGAAGACTAGGCTGACGAATCGCCCTCCTGTGAGCCTCGCGCTGCGTCTGTCGGCCTTGCATGTCGGGCGAGCCAGCACTACTTTGACGCGCCTGAGAGGAGCCTGTGTTCAATTTGAAAAGTTTTCAGCAAGCGAATCACGTTTGCTGTGAGTGAGTAGGAGTGAGTCAGATAATAATATGGATTTGAAAGCCTCGGGGGTACTGAGTAGGCTAACCATGTACAGAGCCTTTGCGATAATCGAGTAATTCCGTCGGGACCAACATGGTCCACCCGAACTGGTATGCCGTCGAAATCATCGCCCTGGCTCTCAAACAAATTTGACAGAAGATTCTGTAGTTTCGATCTGCCTCGATCCAATTATTACATCGATGCTCCGAGTAGACAATGCAGCACGAAAATCCGGCATACAGCGAACTTACCGCTCGGACAACAGAAATCGGGTTGTGTCGGGTCGGGATCCAAGTTAGCCAATGGCTTTCACCCCCATGCTTCCGACTCCGCCCGTTTTCCGAGTGGATCCTGGCGTAAGTTCCCATTGACCTGTAGGTGCGGTTTGGTGCGATTCGATTAACACGGAGTTTTTTGGGTACACATTTGAGCTGCAGATCCGCAATGACGTCTGCGGGAAAATCAGGGAGAAATGAAATCATATCGTACCGCCACCGTGACGGTACCATTTTATCTTGACAGCTTCCCCGGACAATCGCCAAGCCATTCAAAGCTGAGTCTGGAGAGGTCTAGAGTGAGAATTCAGATCTTTTTCAGAGAGCGTCATGCCTTTCAAGTGGAGGCAGGCTTTCGCGCACAGGATGCTGACGGGATGGCGATTTTAACATGAAAGTGAGGTAGGTCAAGATTGGTTTTCAGGTACGGCAGTTATTGAGGACGTACATATTGAAACTTGGTGATCCCTGAGTCGAAGGGCATCCAGTAGAACAAAATGTACGAGAGGTATACGTAGTATGCGTGAATCGAAGCCGCCCCGGAAAGAAAACGATGTGCTCAGGTTGCCTCCAGGTACATATGTATATATATACGACCAAAGTAACGAGAAAAAGGCACAAAGGGAGATCACGCTTGGAATTTGCAGCAGGAGGAAGTTCCTGGTCTCAGATCCAGACCTTACGGCGGAGTTTGAAAACTAAGACTTTCAAAACTCCGCAACACAGATTAGTTGACGGCATCATTTCGTCCTCTCCCGGGCCTTCCGAGTGACATAGGTTCGGAGCAAGCCTGTCTCCGGTCCGGCGAGCCGGACAATCTCGGAGAGAGGCTTGGGACAAACTGATCAAAATAGCCTGGATCTTTAAACTATTTTGCTGACTTCATATAGTCCAACAAAGAGATAATCACAAATGGAAATCCTACCTGATATGCACAGAATTAAAGTTGTCAAGTCGAAAGAATATTCCCGCCCGTGGTTGTCATATTCCAAGGCATTTCGGCTGCCATCAATGTTCAGAGAACTTGTGGTATTCCTTCGTTCACGGGAGAGTTTTGGATCAGCTAAAGGGATACTGCCCTGTGGGAGGTATTATACTTTGATTCCCCTTACTCGGAATTTCCCCCCGGAGGCTCAATGCCTTTCAAACAGGTCATTTTATGCAGGATCAAAGGAGTCACAATGTGACCCCGCCTTGAAACGTCACACCGTGACTGAGGACGTCAAGGAACGTTTGCCATCATTTTTGGTATTATCTTTTCCTGCACTCGCAGCTGTATTGTAAATATTGAAGTTCCTTGACAGTTTAACTCATTTGTGTATTCCAGATGATGCCAGCTGTCCAGACGGTTTATATCGGCAAAAAAGCTATTGAAATTGGCAGAAAAGTAGAATGTAAAATTTCCATGAAGGATGACATCAACGCTCCACAGAAAGACCACTGCTGCTGAGAATAAAATTTTAAAGAGGCCAAAGTCTAAGTTTGCTTCTAATAAAAAACTTTCACCAGCAAAGCCAGAGGTTATAGTATGATTATCAATAGTCTCGGAAAACCCCATACTCTCATGACATCCCAATTTGGGAACCCTGTCATGAGAGTCTGGGTCTATCTCAGGATAATAGCCGTACCATTGCGCTATCAAAATTTGATGGATATTTCCCACGGGCATTACATGCTGGAACGATGCCTCTTGTACCACTTTTTCATCCAATCTTCCAGAAAGAGTCAATTTTATGCAGTTAAAATTTGTTCCGCACCTCTGGACTGATGCAAAAGGGTTTCTGTGAGGGCAAACTCAAGGGTGCGGCATTTTTTGGTTACCGGCGACACTGCCACAGCAATGAAACCCGCCGAAATTGTATGCCTTGAGAGGGATCACTTGGAATAATTATTGGCAGTGGAAAAAATGCTTTCTTATTGTGCAATTAAGTTTATTCTCCCCAGAATTTGGCGGAAACAGCCCACGGGAACCGAAACACAGCGGACATCGCCGTGGGAAATATCCATCAAGTTTTGATAGCGCAATGGTACGGCTATTATCCTGAGATAGACCCAGACTCTCATGACAGGGTTCCCAAATTGGGATGTCATGAGAGTATGGGGTTTTCCGAGACTAGATTATCAAGTGGTGGAGCAGGACAAACGTCCCCCCCATTTCGCCCAGCTTGGCCCAAGCCCCTCTGGTTGTTTGCACCCAAACGCTGTTCGCATCAACAAACAATGATCGGCGGGCTTGATCCGAACCTACGAGTGACATAGGTTCGGAGCAAGCCTGTCTCCGGTCCGGCGAGCCGGCCTCTGGTTGTTTGCACCCAAACGCTGTTTGCATCAACAAACAATGATCGGCGGGCTTGATCCGAACCTACGAGTGACAGTGTGACACCGAGGCCGACCTGTGCGAGGTGCACACTGGCACAAGGTGCACAGGCAACCTTTGCCACCTCAGAGGCACTTCCTACTGTCGCCCAAACCCAAGAGGAACTGCACCAACTCCTCAGATCGTGAGTCCTTCCTCAATTACCCGTCATATTATCACACCCAAAACGCCACGTCGACCATACTTAGGGCTCGCGCAGTACGATATTAAGATCCAGGGACTGCAAGAGACCCTTCGGGTTTTACCCGCAGATCGTTTGAAGCTACAGGAATACATGGAGCGAGCTGGGGTGTCTCCCATCCGCTCGTTGCCATCCGAGATTTTGGGCGAGATCTTTGCGCCGTTTTCCCAATCACACGAGAGCAGCGGCAAAGAGAGGAGCGACAGCGTTGAAGAAGAGCTGGAGGGTCTTGCCAAAGTAGAACTTTTGAATCTGGCCAAAGTCTGCTCCCGTTGGCACCGAGTTATTCTGGGAACCCCTCGACTTTGGTCCGACATTTCCGTGAATTTGAATTGCTGGGCTGATCTATCCGAAGCCACCCTGTTTCTGAATCTTCTCAGAATCTTCCTCGAACGTGGCGCCGACCATCCGTTGACGATATCGTTGGTCATCTACAACGACAGCACCGTGGAACACACTGTCTCCGCGCTCACGCTTCTTGCGCAACATTCTCAGCGCTGGCAGCATATGTATTACAGCGGGGATCCGTTAGCCCTCGATCACATATCTCATATCAAAGGAAAGCTCGACATCCTCGAGTCGCTTTCTTTCGCAACTCGGGAAGAGGAAGTCGTCGCGGATCTCTTCCAAATTGCGCCCAGATTGACGAAAGTTTTCCTCGGCCTCGAGTATGCTGAATTTTGTCCAAAGCTGCCTTGGGACCAGTTACACTCCTTCGCCTGCAACGCACTGGACACGCATGATATTTCCTTTATATTGGATTTAATGCGCGACGTTTCCCTCCCCCGAGCCGCCTTCGAACTTGAATGTCTCAACGCATGGCAGCTGGGTCCTTCCCATCACCTACCGCAAATCACGGTCACTTTATCTTCCTTCGTCGTTGAAACGATAGCGTACAAAGGACCCGATTATGATACACAGTCTCTGGACGAACTTTTCAGTTGCCTAACATTCCTTCATCTGCGCAAACTGACCATTTTCCGAACTGCCCGGTCCCAAAACAGACAGGCTATACCCTGGCCCATAAACAACTTCCAATCCCTTTCTTTGCGGTCTTCATTTTGCAACACGCTTCGAGTGACCATCACCGAAGACGAGCTCCTCCGCACAATAACGTCCTTGGGATCCCTCGAGCGTCTGGTTGTTGCTGACCAACCGGAGTTCGAGGCCCTTCCGGAGCACATCTTGGTCACCGACGCCCTTTTTCTGCGCCTCACCCACACACCCGATTCTCAGCTCATACCTAACTTGACGCACCTCACTTGCACGTCATTGTTCAAGTTCAGCGCCAACGTGTATTTTGACTTCGTCTCATCGCGTATGCGCCGTATAGCGCCGGGCGAAGAACCCTTCCAGTGTGGCCTCCGCCATTTTCGGAAGACTGTATACAAATTTGACCTTGAGGTCCAGCAAAAGCTGCTTGAATTGGTTGGAAAGCGGGAGCTCGACTTTAGTATTGACGAGGAAGAGTTGCCGCCGTATGTACGTTTCTAGCCTCGATTCGCCAGCGATGTACGTACCATTTCACGCTCCCTATGATCTGCCACCAATGTTCTTATGAATCCAGTGTCGGCTCTCGCGCAGCCACCGTTTCGATTTCGATTTCGTTTCAATTTTTACCTCCCTTGCCACGCGATCACTTTCACTTTCTCGGAGTCTCCGCACTTGGTCTGCACCAACAGTTGAAGTTTGACCAAACACTTGCCCAGGTCACCTCGTTTCACGGGCGGCACTGACAGCGGCTTTTACTCTCTCTTGTACCTCCCTTTTACTCCCTCTTGTACCTCCACGTATGTAAATGTGCTACCAACCCGATGTTCAGATTATTTTCCGTTGCCGTCTTACAGTATATCGTACTTAGAATGCTTCTGCAGACCGTTTCGATTTCGATTTCGTTTCAATTTTTACCTCCCTTGCCACGCGATCACTTTCACTTTCTCGGAGTCTCCGCACTTGGTCTGCACCAACAGTTGAAGTTTGACCAAACACTTGCCCAGGTCACCTCGTTTCACGGGCGGCACTGACAGCGGCTTTTACTCTCTCTTGTACCTCCCTTTTACTCCCTCTTGTACCTCCACGTATGTAAATGTGCTACCAACCCGATGTTCAGATTATTTTCCGTTGCCGTCTTACAGTATATCGTCGCAGAACCTTTTTTCTCCGTTGTTTGAGTATCCTGTCGGAAGTTAACGGCGGTGTTCGTTATGCGGACCATGCCGTGTATTCGTACCTGCCTACCAGGGTTGAGGCGAGGGACGGCAACGACCCTAAACACCAGACGCCACGGCAATTACGCGCAACTAGCCGCCGGTTGAAAGCCAAAGCGCATCAAGGGATCAGAGCGGATTTGATACGCGGATGTTGAAATTTGATGGCGAGGGTCGCGAATCGCGATGAGTGGTCAATGTGGGTGAAGTCTGGTGAAGTGCGACTTGAATGGCCAAAGCGTAAGCCTTGCGGGCAGGCCCAAGCAAAAATGAACCGCACAGAGAACAAAAGCGCGGAAGCAAATTCGAGCCGGCCCGAGCAAGAACAAGAATCAAGATGAACCAGACAGAAAGACAAGGTGCTTCAACAACATCAAAATCACCAAAGCAGGGGAGGGTCCGAGCAAACCGAACCAGCCCGCCCGTTTGTTAAACCTCCCGGAAGCTGTGGCCTGCAATTTCAAATCAAGTGTGTGTACAACCAACAAGATCAATCCTGTTGGTTTCATCTAACTTGCGAGGGTCCTTGGTTCTGAAGTTTTGAATCCAGGCAAAACAGATAGACCCATCCGAAAATCAGTCTCACTTGCGAGGATCCCCCTGGCTCTAAAGTTGTAATCAGGAGTTAACAATGTACTCAATTGTAGGATAACTGACACTTCCAATCATCAATCTTATCAAGTATCAATTGTTGAACTCTGGTTTACCAAGCACTTCCGCGCTCGAATACATGGTGCACATCGAACTGGCCTGGTATCCATCTCGGTGTTGCGCAAACGGCGGGTCCAAGGGGCCGCCCGAATAAATTTTGAACCAGGGAAGGATGGGCGGCTAATGTGCGAGAATTGACGTGTAATCGCAAAAGTGGAATACGTGCAAGTAACTTGGAGTTTGAATTGATTCAGAGCTGAATTTCCAAAGGGAAAGAGAGGAGACGAGACCCTTCTCATTTGCGTCCCCGAGAATGAAGAGAGGATAATAGAGTAGAATAGAAACTGTCGGGTGCCCAACGCCTCCCACTCTTCACTTCATTCCTGATCACGTAGATATATACATAAATACCATTAGACTCACAATTCGCGTATTCGCAAGCACTCGGCTGCAGATCGACCCAATCTCCCTTGAGGCTGCGAGATCGGCTCTGTGGCCTGATATGAGAAGCCGGGAGGGAGGATGATCGCATGCCGGCTGTTCAATCCTGAGCCTTCTAGAAAAAGAATGCAATTGTAGCTAATAATGCAATTATGTATAGTAGATTGGGTTCTTATGCACATACACGTACCGCTGTGAAATGAGCTTAGGGTGGGGGATCGCTGGCCGTTTTACTTGAGATGAAGGCAAGGTGGGGGATCGCTGCCCTGCGCTGTTCGAGATTTCTGTGAAGTAAGGCAGGAAGCCTCCCGGTAAATTGAACACATGCATGTACCAATGGTGATTGCCTACTGACCAGCCGCACACCTTACATTATCTCCTCGCGGCTACCCCTCCCGCGAAGTGGGGTTAAAGAATCAAATGAAGGGTGGGATCGCTGGGGTTCCTAGCCCAGGGAGACTAGAGCATACGTCAGGTTAAACAACGTAGGGGTTTATCTATCTACTTACAGGCCTCATACTCTGCACTCGTCCTCCCCGATGGATTGGGCTGAAAATGAAACATGCAATGAGGGTGCCGAAGCGCTTCCTAAGTAGCTGTTGTTATCAGACGATCAGGATAACCAGAGGTAATTTACGTCCGTATTTTCATGCGCGAAGTGCAATATTGAAGTAAGCACCAAGTGGATACAAGGCGTTGCAGGTCACGGCATGTGAGTGCATGAATGAAAGCCGGCGCGCGAATCCCTCCCAGTCAACTCTCGTACTGTGCAGTTCTAGAAAGAATGAGGGTCACAACAATTGGGTTGAATGCCAATGATGATTTGCGTACTAAAAGTGTAATCTAATTTCGCGCCGACTTCATGAACTGCGCATGGGCCTCCATTTTGCGTGAAATATGCGTGCATGGAAGTGTGCACGAGATGAACTTTCTGCGCAGAACGCTTGACATCTATGCAAGTAACAATAGAACTGGGAAGTTGAACTGAAGTGGGAGGAAATAATTGCAGACCAACCAATCGAGAATCCCGTGAATCGGAAACCAACCAAGCAGCCAAGAAATTGAACAAGGTCCGGCGTATATACGCGCCTCTACCCGTTCCTCTCCCTTCCCGCCAGCATAGGTGGCAAGGCAGGCGGACTAGCGGGGCGGGGATAACGCGGTGGTGGTGCTTGATCTTTGTGCGGCGCGGCATAAGATCGACGTTTTGCTTCTCGTTGGGAAGCACGTACTCATACATACATGCCAGTGCGTGGAAGTTGGGTAGGCTGGTGGGTTTCATACCCTTGAAGTTACCTGTGTCCGCCAGATGGACAGATGGTGCCAAAACAGTGAACGAAGGTGCACCAGGAGGTCGAAGCGCGAACAGTGTTTTGTTTGTGTCATCGATAGGAGCGCGGAAAGTTGATGCAGATACGAGACAGGCAACGGGGAGGGCAATAGCGCGGCCCCCGGGATGGGCGTAAAGGCCGGGAGAAGGCTTCCGATATGCTTGAGAATCAATCATCACGCAGAGCGCAAAAGCTTCGTTGGAGAAGTCGTCGTCCTCGTACGAGAAGCAGCGAGGTAGGCTCTAGTAGCCGCCGAGTCGTCTTAGGAGGCAAGTCAGGCAAGCGCGAGAAGCTGGCGTCGCAGCTGAGAGATGGATTGGAAGAGTCAGCACATCAGAAGGTGTAAGCGAGCCAGCTTGAATTACTGTGAGCTGTGAGAACAAGAACATTTGAATCGGAAGTGAGCTGAAGTGGCTGGAAGGGCGCCAAGCTGTGAATTAACATTCAAAACGCTAGTCACAGTTGTGGACGCGCGCGCTGTTTACGCGACCAGTTGCCAAGTATGATGCGAAACTGAAAAGAAGAAAGTGAAGTGAAAAGAAGGAGGTGATGCACCACACTGAGCGTGCGTATTGCAGTTTGGTTCCTTTCGAAAGTGGACGCATACTGTGGGCGGCAACAATATTAAACGAGCCCACAGACGCGCCACACCACGCAAGCTATTTGTTGTTGGTCAGAAAACAAGAGGAAACAGCCTTGAATGATTATGTGTGCGAACCCACGAGTTGCCGCGCCAAGTATACTCACAGCGCCACACGAAGCTGTAAACAGGCGGAAGATGGACGTCAGAAAACAATAGGTTTTTGTGTGCAGGGCCATACTTTGCATGTTATGATCCACCCACGCGCTCGCCACACCAAGTCTCAAAAAACAAAAGGCTCGTGGGCGCTTGTGGGCGCGCCACATCAACCGAGACTTCCGAATAAAACACCGGCGGCGTGAGAGATTCTGATAACTTGATAATCAGCTCGACTCGTTTCAAGAATAGAAACGGCGGTCAAGTTGGATGATCATAAAGTGCGATGCCGCACGGACATTGCGCGGCCGATGCGACACACCGACTGGTTGGGTTGTTGGGCGGGGTGCTGGCGCTGTTGGACGGAGTATTAGGTTGGTAAGGTAATTGTTTCATGGTGCGCGTCGCGTCGCGAAGGGCACAGCGTTCCAGGTCTTGAGATAAAGCGCTATGTCCGAAAGCCTGATCGAGTGTTCAGTGTCGGAGCATTGCGGCAGCGCAGACATAATAAATATCGCGAGCGCACCCACTTCCAGGACGCGGTGGGGAAGACCCGATCTCATCTAAGAAAAAGGGAAATTTCACCAA
Source organism: Mycena crocata (assembly GCA_029281795.1). Taxonomy (NCBI): domain Eukaryota; kingdom Fungi; phylum Basidiomycota; class Agaricomycetes; order Agaricales; family Mycenaceae; genus Mycena; species Mycena crocata. Next base: position 222,254 of record JARJCP010000111.1, on the reverse strand, counting down.
GAAAGACGGAAATTGAACTGAACAGGATGGCACTCAACACAAACCCAACACGTATTGAAGAAACTCGCCGTACACGGAGGAGGGGGCGCAAGCAACATAAGGAGGACGTCATAAAATGGAAGAAAGGAAATTTGAACCCACCGTGAGACATCCGCGAGGCCAAGTATATAGAGTCGAGATCAACGAGGCCATGACCTAAATAAATACGCGTTAACAAGCGCCCACCGACAGACCCAGATCAGGAAGCTTGAACGCGTTGCGCCGCATATGCGAGGCCAAGACCTAAATAAATACGCGGCAGAAGCGCCGACCAACCCACATTAGGAACAAAACGAGGCGCGTCCAAATTTGGATCCCCACGACAAACATGTGGAGGACATGAGGCGCCCGCCGCACCTGGAAGTGCTCTCTGACCCGTATGGTGAACTAATCTTCGGAGGAAACACGCGGAGGAGAACCTGTGTCCGTATTTGGAAGCTGAGGGCACACCTGGACCGAATTGCTAAAACATGAGCTTGACGCGATGAAAGACCGCGACGCGAACCAGTTCGTTTATGAGTGAGGTGTGATGAGGAGAGGACAAAGCGAGGATGTTTAGCGTCGCGTCGAGTCATCTGCAATCAGGAAGGAGGACGGAGGAGTCACGATTTAGAGATTCAGCAAAATCCCGCACCACGACCCGCCAACGTGGCGTCTTGCAGGTCGCGAGAATTTATTTGACGGTTGAACACGGGCTGGGAACAAAGACGAGAAGTGCGCTTGGGCACAATGGGAGGGAGTAGGATGTTGATGCGATATGTCATTCCCGGCATGAAAGGGAGGAGACCGCTGCATGTTGATTTTGATGTAGATGGTGGAAGTAAGCTGAGGACAAAGAAGATAAGATTCCACGAACAAAGAGGACATCTTATCTAATCTCGTTCTGCTTGGCACGCGGATCCGTGCTCCGTGCCTGCCCCACAACTCGTGCCAAGACTCGCACCGGGGCAGGAGGCCAAAAATACCCTCTGCCTCGATGGATGGCCGGATTGCGATGAGATCGACACGATGAAAGGGAAGGTAGGTCGGTCCGGTAAGAGCATGAAAGACCATCGTGATAGTGTGAACGTGAAAGACCGTCGCGTCTATATCGGGCGTAAGACGCGAAAATAGAGAATCGCCGAGGACGTTCCATCCGATCCGGCTCAGATTGCAACCCGCGTCCGAGTCGGAAAGTTGAAAGACAGGTGGATGAGAGAACGAGACTTCTCCGGAGACTTCACGCAGCGAAAGTGGTTCGTCCCCGGGCCGTGTCCGATGAATGATGAAATTTCGAAAGAGAACGTTCAGGCAATGAACTTGGGATCCCATCCGATAGTGCACCTGTAGTCGAGTCATCTTGTCACGGTGTACACCCGCGTACCCGTGGACACCCGCGCCGCTTGTACGCGCCGTCTGTACGGCGACGCGTTCACGCGTTCTGCGGCCAACCCGTATAAGCCCGTATACCCGCTTCGTAATCACTTTTACCAACGACTCGGCCGAGCGGCACGTCAAGCCCTTCCCTGTTCGGACGTGTGGCGGTGCCCGGGAACAACGGATTTACCGCATTGGCACAAGAAAAGTGATGTCGGCGAGTGGTGACATACCGAAAACCCGTCTTCGGTGCTCCGTTGAAGGTGGGTATGTCCGTTGGGGGCGTCGGAAGAGAGAAGGAAGAACAAGTCTTCCTGACCGACCGAATCCCGCCAAAGATGAACATGCGAATATTGTGCGAAGGTCCGTTCTGAGCGAATGTCAAAAACATCCGTATTCATTCGGTCGGGATTCGGACGGGACACATACGTGTACGCCAATGAGAGGTAAGAGGATGAGGCGGCGAAGAAACTTGCACGACGAGGCGTGGAGAACATGCTGGAAGGAAGTGGACAGCAAAAAGATTCGTCACTCTCCGCTGAGTGAGCGTTGGGAGCTGTCGGGAGATTATCCGCTATGTCTCACTCAGCAAATATATAAGTCTGGGATATCGGAGGGGTGACTCAGCCTGGCTTGAGAGATTCAGTGAGTGACCCGATAACTCCCTGTCTGCTTGAATTCAGCACATCTTGAATATACTCGCTTTGGCCAGCCACAATGCTAGAAGAAGAACACGTTGTCCAGAAACTGGTGCGATAATCTGGTCTTCGGTCAATCAGGCGCTGACGAACCAACCAGCTCGCCGAGCTCGGCGGTTCGTCTGCGCTGACTCAGTTCAGTTACAAACGGAGATGTGGCACCCGATACGCTTTTGCTTTCCCCCTCCCAATCTGGACTGTGTACACGGGGCTTTCTTTATTTTTTTATTTTTTTTTGGAGCGTTTGGAATAACAATTCTCGGTCTGCAGAAGCATTCCAAGGTTGTCCGCTTGTGCTGCTGGTTGTAGGCCAGTCGTCGCCAGATGAGTTGTCCAAGGAGGAAATGCCGCTACGCACATATTTACCAGTGTGGGGCTCCGGCCGTAAATTTAACCTATTCCGTTTCTATCAATAATGGGCCGCATACCCACTAAAACCCCCTTTGAGTAAGTCCAGTCGTCTGGCAGTGACTCTTCATCCATAATTAGCCCGCTCCACATGTTTAACACGAGCTGTTTTTTCAGCGCCAGTGTTCCAAATTTAACCTTATCTGTAAGGATCTGGTCACGGCGCAAGGATTCATTTATCTTAGCCAACCATTGGTTATGAATTCCGGCTTCGGTGAGTACTCTTTCAGGATTTTTTACTACTTTGCCAACTCGGATGTTCCATATCAAATGCCAGGCAATAGATACAAGTTTCGAAAACAGTCTCGCCTTCTCAGGCTGAATAACACCTTTCTCTGATTTAAACATGACTAGGTTACAACCTAGAATCAGGCCCCAGTTTAATGGTGGCCACTGGATATATTTCTTCAACCACACCTGTTGCGTCAATTTCCATATCAAATTTTGCCCGTATGCATTACATTCTAGAGCAAGGTGTTCTAAAGTTTCGGGTACGCCACATATATGGCATTCTCCCCTTATCTCCATTGTGTCAATATGGGACCAGAAGTCACCCATCCTGAATGTGTTATGCATGCATTTCCAGTAAAATTCACGGGTTAAGCGTTGCATTGTAGGGGGGGGCTTCTTGATCCGTTACCACCACCATCTCCACTTTTCCCACGCCCACCTGGCGACGGAATCCTCGAGACTGGCGGCGGCGATGGATCATGAAGTGGTTTGCAGCCCGGGTTTGCAGCCCACAGGTGACCCCCGCCTAAGGCGTAGTGCCAGCGATTGGATTCGCAGGGAGCCTCAGAGCTACCCAAGATTCTACATGAGGCTACGGCCGTCGGCCACAATCGCACTTCAGCGATCGGTCTCATCCAGCGCAGGGAGTTATCGCGGGGTACAGAAACAACTAGGTTCGTCTACACTATGCCTCCCTCCCATTCCTTCTTCGGGGTCCCTCAACCGACACACTGCGGCGTCGAGACTCGACATCGTCAGGGCCCTCCTTGCTGTCTCAGCTTTCCTTGTGATGTCCGAATGACGACAACGATGACACCCTCTGGTCGGATCTTGAACGGACTTCTTGGCAACGTGCTCGTGGCTTACTGGTGGCTCCTCAGTGCTCACAGTAAACATACGATTCTTTGGACGCATACAGTATCTCAACGGCTCTCTTATTCTCCTGCTCATCGCGGAAGGTTACGAGTACTTATGTAATCGTCCCTTTTTAAAAGTCGTAACCGCAAAAAACATCGAGTGAATTTCCTTGTCCGAGTTTTTTTTCTACACCAAATAGTGGCTGTGTTGAAGCACTTTTTAGGCACCGCCACTATTCGAGTCAGAGGCAATGTGGTGATTTAGTGGCAGTGCATCGGGTTTATTCGGGTGGTATTTCGGGGCTGAATTCAGAGGCGAGTTCGAATCCCGTTGGGTGCAACTATTATTTAACTCAATCATCTGGTTCAATGTATGCACATATAACCACACTGGCACTGGGGAGACCAAAAGAAGATACATCACTTTGCTTCTCAACCTGAGAGGGCCAATTTCCAGTTGATACAAATTTCAACACCTTCATTATGACAAGGCACACCTTCGCTACGCTCCGGCTGCAGGACGGTCGTTCGAGGTAAGAGTTTATTTCATTTTATCCACGCATAAAAGACAGAGAAATATGCACGATGCAGGCGGCAGTAGACATTGGTAAGCAATATATAATATATAGTGGCGATTGGATTACGAAAGAAAAAGAAAATCGGACCTACGAGTTTGAGGTTCAGGAAGAATCGTTCGGGTGAAATCCACGCTCCAAGCATGGAGTACCGAGTTCGACGCTTTTGTCACTGCTCAAAAGTCTTGTAAGCGCGTGTGCTTGAAGACAATCATTGATTATAGCGGCCACAGCTTTGAGAACAGCCCTAGCGGGACATTCAATCGGAAAACGAGAAGCTGAGAGAAGGAAAATGAAGTAGGCCATGTCAAGTTCTGCTTGCATGGTTTCTCAGTAAAGTCGAGGCCAAAAAATCTGAGCTCGAGTTTTGAGGCAAGCATCTGTCTTCCACAGAGACGAAAAAGCCAGCAGAATTCCCAGTGCCCAACGATACTTGATGGTTGAATCACGGTAGGCACATCCAGAACACGAGTGTTGGGTTTGTTTCTTGAACTGAGGCGCTTGAAAACGGCAGGTTCGGAGAGGTGTTCATGACATTGAGGACAACAGTTGCGGGCTCAGTCTGGAACCACCATATTTTGCAGGCAAATGGCGCAGCTCAACAGCCGTTTCCTGCTGCGATCTACTGCGGCATAGCTGCACAGCAGGGCATGAGGCATGCCCATTTCCCTCAGTGGGCCATATTAGCACACAAAGATGTTGAACTTCACAGCTTTTTGATAGCTTTCAGCGCCCGAGAAGTTGATAAAGCAGCGAAAATTCAGCGGGCATTGTCTCGTATGGAGGTGATTCTTTCCACACAGCGCCACTGCGGCTGTTGAAATCCACAGCTTGCTGGCACCAAGAAGCTTTTCACCCGCGGGACGAGAATTGCTGTTAAATTCCGCAGTGAAAAGAGACCGCGACCGGTTGAAAAAGGTTGCATGGAGATATCACCATCTTGGCTTGCTTGGAAACCTTGCCATTTGCTTAAAGATACAAGTAATACTGCAACCACAAACTTCAGGTGCTCCTAGGTGCTCGGGCTTGAGCCAATCACAAACGCCTGCCGAAGGGGTGATGATTATAGTTGTCACAAGCCATCGGTAAATGCTGAGGCCTCAGCGAAACTGCTGGAATATAAAACCTGGCCTGTCATCAGTCGAGAGCGTTTGGGAGTTGGAAATAACGGCGATTTGGGAGCCCGCCGGGATGACCGGCGGTATGATCGACGGTATTTTGTCAAACACCGCAGTGATCCGCGGCAACGGCACGACATGGGCAACTGTTCCAGACAGAGGTCAATACTCCCTAACGGCAGTGTTTAACTAGTTTTGAAGCGATTCGATGCAATGAACATGTACTTTCACTTGTAAGAATGATAATTTAGTCCTTTAGAACTTAACTGCAGTACACAAAGCAGCAAGAAATCATTCTTACTGTAAAGTGATGCAAGTGAGCATCCATCGACCCTTGGGAGTGCGGAGTCAAAAGAGAAGAGTTATCAGTGACACAGCTTTATACCTTTCTCTGCTGCTGAAGTTGAGTTTAAGGGTAGAGAGCCGCTGCTGAAAATCATGGTTGCTTATGGCTACATGGATTAGGTTGGTGCCATGGAAGAGGCCCTAGAGTCAGTCCTTAGAATATATAAGAATCCAGGCAAGCTTAGACAGAAAATATTTGCAGGAAAGGAGCAACCGGAAGCGGTGAATTCAGCGGACTAGCAAGAATTGCACACAAAGTGCTGTTCAAACTCCGCGATCGGCGCGGAGAATGCCGCCGGTATTGATCGGCGCGGGATGCTTCCCGGTATTTACAACTGCCAAATTTCCTGATTCCGTCTGAACGAAAGGCCCCAAAATGGCCCATCGGATACTTTGGCAGATTGAAGTTGTTATTTTGTGTAATCGGGGTATCAGTACTGGTTCTTCCCATCTGGCATCAATATTTTTGGAACGGGTTGAGAGAATTTGCATGATTGGGAACTGGATGGTGCCTGAAGTCAATCCCCCTACAAGTGATAGTGTCATCCTATGCTATACACCTTGCCATGGATAGATTCTAAAGCCATGGTAGTCATATCTGTCTCAATCAATTGGGGCAGTTGCAAATTTATACAGCCAAAAATAAACAATCAAGTATACTCTGGTGTTTACCTTGACTACGTTATGTGGGGGTATTTAGCAAGATTCAAAATTGAGTGTTCATAGTGTCTCCATGAACCACTTTGAATCAAACAAAAAATAAGTACGAGTGCCTGCCGTGCGACGCAGCGGCCATAAACCCCAAGTTTTTCTTTCTTTCTTTCTGCTGTCCATCAGGAAAATCCAGATTTCACAATTGTCACCCAATTATCCACCAATTATCCACAACTCGACAATTGTTGATAATTCCGACATTCCGTGATAATTTGAAACATTCCCAGCCATTTCCAATGAACAGTTCCCTTTCACTGCGGAATAGCCGCAAGTATTTCGGACAACATGCCAAAAGATAGATATGGGCTGTACAGGCCTTGTTGGTAGATTGTGGTGATGAGGAGTTTTCTCAGAGTTGGTTGATTTCCTGCCAAGTCGTTTCAAAGCCGGCCCTAAACTAATGCCGTCGGATCAAATGCACACGTGTACTCGAAAAAAGTGGTTCGACTGATGGCACCACACCAGATACAAACATCTTTCTTCCTTTTTCCCCCATCATCCTACTGTTCCCCATCGCCTTCGTCGTCCATCCTTTGCTGCTCTGTCGCAACACACCTCCTCTTCATCACCCACTCATGCACCCGTGCATTGTACACTCGCTGGGCCGAGTTGGCTCGCGGCAGTGCCTGGATTCATGCTGGTATATGACTCTTGTGTGTGCACACGTACCCCCTGCCCCCAATCGATACTCTTCCTTCAGGCCTCAAGACCCCAGTCCATGTTAACTTGTGTCAGTCATTCAATCTCCTGGCTTCCGCGACTATATCAGGTTTAGATTTCTTCGCCAGGTTCCGTGGGTGCTCATCGTTGTTCTCTGTCTTTCGACACAAGGTGTGTGTTTCTCGAGTTCAGCCACACATCATTGCATGCACAACCCCACTAGGTTGTTGTACTCTCTCTCCCCCATCCGCTATATCTTACGGGAATTACTCGGTGCAAGGTCTGCAATTATGCCGTGAGTTATTTCCAGCCCGATGACTCAATCTTGATGGCACATAAACAGGTCTGACATCTCTATCTTCGCTCACTGCACCTCCTCCGTCGCATCTGTATTCTTTTCAAGGTGTGTCTTTTGTCAGCTATCATCAATACAGTCTCTCATACACTTATATATTAGCAGCACTTGCCATACTACAGACTGATGTATTGCTGTCGTACTGCAGACCCATGTATGTCTGCGACATCTAATCACCTTTTGACCTGTACTAACCACCAGCCTGATTCCAGAATCGGAAGCCCCGGGTGGCGCAGGAGCTAGGGATATTGTAAGTTCTGTCTGTCCCGATAACCTCTGTACATGTACTACTCATGGTTATGTAGTCGTTATTGGGCCGTGTTTCGTTAGCTCGTGTCATATAGTAAGTCCTGTTCGTCGTGATAATGCCTGCACATGTACTGATCATCACATTGTAGTCGTTCTGGGTTCTTGTGCACCGTGATGGCCTTTGCGGTAGATCGACCTTGCCTTTGTTGATAGAAGTCGCATACATCATACATGTCCTTCGATAGTTTGCTTGAATATATTTCCTGTTTCGTATATCAATGAACGAAAATAAGAGCCTCCAAAGTTCTCCGAGACCGTGACAAAGCCCGATAATGTTGGATAATTGGCGACCGATTGGCGGTAATTTTTAGGGACATGCCGAATCCGGTAATCAGTGATAATCCTTGACAATCATCAAATTATCCCCAATTACCGGTATATGGTGCCAATTATGAACTTCGGGTTTTCCTGATGTCCATGGCTTGACACATTACCCGGTGTATGTGCACGCACCCACGTCGAGACTGACCGCGACATAGCATTTGGGTCACCGGGCAATTGAGACATTTCTCGGGACTCGGGAACAGAGTTTCTTTCCCTCGTGACGACGCGCTGACGCGTACATTACTTACGGGCTGTGCACACCCTCTTTCTGTCCATCAACCCGACGCCACTTGATATCTTTAAACCTGCAGCCTTTCACTGAACGCATCCACGTTGGAAAATCAATCGGAGCAGACAATCTTCATGCTACACCGACCTTCACGCTTGCTGTACTTCCAGTGTTGCCCCTGAACAAAGGTGCAATGTACATCCGAGACCGAAGAAATTTGAATTTCAGGACATTGTATGCTCAGGTGATAATTCTTCCATTCTCCACTGTGTCATACAGTCTTAGCGTGCCGTGCTTCTGCGCCCGCATCCCCATCACATAAAATAAATAATCCACATTCAATAGTCGATGGCATCCCCCACATCTGACTCTCGCATCGACGTTTCGTTGCTTTCGCCTCGCACGGAGGACATCCTGCTGAGCGTTTCCAACAGACTCCGCGCTCTGCCTTTGGGGACTCCTAGCGCCCAAAGACCCGAATATCGCCGCCTTCAGCCACCCCCTAAAAGGGGACGTGCATCTCCTGGCTCATCGCCTCCCCCAGCAAAAATCGTTAAAAATACGGTCATGGCGGCGGAACAGGATGTGAATATGGGTGAGGACCCCAACGTTTGTCATCCATGTATTCTTTTAAGACCTATAGTCCCTAACCAAATTATAGATTGATGTTTACCTCGATGGCGAACAACAAGCTTACAATCCCCCCGTGTTGGGTTGGACTGCGGCTTTAATCCCGAAGAACCACACGGATGAAGTGGTTAACGTTTTCAAGGATCATGCCGGTTCGTGCTAATACTCGCACATGATTGTCTCCCTAAATCCGAATCTAGAAACAACCTTAGCCGCCGTCATTTTGGCGTCCGACTTCCTAGACCGTGGCCGCTCGCCCGGTGCGATTCGGGCCGTACTCAGAGCCCGCAAGTTCCCCGACTCCGACAAAATCGACGTCTATCCCGCTATTCCGAAGGAGGAAGTACCGGACATGGGTCGTGGCCTCAGCATGCCCTGGACCCATGCAGTCGTGGGGTGCACACCGGCTTTCAAAGCGGCAGTCCTCGCAGAGCCCGTTTTCCATGATGTCTACGAGGGAACACCTATTTCCTTCTACTGCGTGCCCGCCAATCCCAAAAACCCGAAGATAGTTGCCGCATACACTGGTCTTTCTAATCTGACCACGCCTGCTGAGTTCAAGCAGGCTATGCGTACGACACTCGCCGCTGACCCAGTCGTAATTCAGATGATCAGCGAAGACCACAACAACGTCTCCGGGGATCACGACTCCAATTTCGTACTCAAGGTCATTTTCCATTTCGCTGATGTTCGCACCTGCACCGCGAAACGTCGTGGAACGCATGGACAATACTTCGACGTCACCATCTACCGAATCGCCTTCCCGTCATTCGCGAAGGACGCCGTAATCTCCGAACGCCTTCAGAATCACATCATGTCCCCATCGTTCACCTTCGGTAGCGCTCTCCGGGGCAGAGCGAAACCGTGGCTCGGGCCGAACCCATACAAGCCCACCCCCATGTCGTGCTGGGATTGCCATGGTGTCGATCATTACCGCGACGACTGCCCTATCATCAACTCGTCGGGATACCGCGACATCCGCGGCATTGTCGATCGCGGGGAGTCCTCTTCTATCCCCACTTCGTTGAACATCGCGCCCACCGTTCCAGAAGCCAACGACTGGACTCGTGTCTCTTACCGGGGCACATACCGTGCCCGAGGACGCGGTGGACGCGACGGGAGCCGCGGCGGTGGACGCGGTAATTATCGCGGAGCTGGTCGAGGTTATGTCGGAGGTTTCAGTCGCGGCTTCGACCCGTACTCCTTGTGATTCCCCGAAACCCTTTCAACATTTTGATCCTGACCATATACGCGCAGTCTCACCTCGTTCTCCATGTACACCATCCATGCCTCCTATCGCTACCCTTGTATATCATCCATGCCATCCCCGACTAACGCCTATGTACCATATTCTCGCCCCGAAGTGTACATTATTATCCTCATCTTATACAATATCGATGTGGTTTTGCTCCGTTGTGAATTATCCTTCAAGCGACATTATTGAACATTTACAATCACGATTTGAGCGCCTTGTGGCTAGCGCGCACGATCTTCATAACAAAATTCCCTGTCTAGATAATCAAATGCAAAACACTTTTCAATTGTGCGACTAGCACCCGGGCTTCAACAGCTCTGTAAAATGATATCAACGCTGGGGAATACGACTACAATCCTGCATAAAAATATGGGAATGATGATCCACCCAATGATGCGCCCACGTTGAAGTCCCCGGAGTTCAATTTGACCCAATATCGCCAGCACAATTTCCCAATTTCAGCCACTTGTAGCTCATCATGGCCTCAGAATACGGCCATGCAACATTCATAAACAAGATTTTCCGTGACGGCGGTCATTAAACGCACCTTTATATGCCGATACAACCAAACGAAATCAATTTTGGTACCTTGGGCCCTCCTGGTGCACGGGAGGGTTTCGGGGAATTGGTACCTCCCTCTCGCCAGTGCCTGCCGGCTGCGAGTTCAGAACACGAGATCAGCAGGAGCCAGGGTACTCAGGGGCCTATCCCTGGCTACCAAACGCGCGGCCCCTCCTGTAGCAGTTCTGTTGCTCTGGCTGTTACGGAGCAAAGCGAAGAGCAAGTCGGTGCCTCCCCCAGTATTTTAATGCCAACTGAGCACTCGCCGAGACGTACCAATCGAAACGTCTCCATGGATGTTGAGTTGGATTTCACTACGTTGAATGATATTGTCGCAGGTACTGACACTGGCACATCGGATGCGCGTATGGGAGATGTTGAGGTGAGAAACGACCCGTGTTCAAGAAACAATAATATACAAGCGAGGCCAACAAATAACACGGAGACTGGAAACAATAATTCACAGAATATGCAGCAGCATGCTGATATCTCGCAACATCATGGTAACGCAAACGGCGACTCTAATGAAGCTCGCGCGAATTCAAACAGCTGGGAAGTTGAAAACCTGGCCATACGTCGACGGCACAAGCCACCAAGGGTATTGAAATCTGGAAAGTTTACCCGTTCAAACTTAACCATTGGTTCTTTGAACATTGCTGGTCGTGACTCGCACCTGTCTATGCATAGCAGAAACCATAAGTTCAAATTTCTTAAGCAAACTATCGATCTAAACCATTTGGGACTCCTGGGAATACAGGAGACGCACCTTGATACCGAGTCAGCAACCCAATTTGATAATGTATTCAATCGCTGGTTTAAAATATTCTATTCTGCACATCCCGAAAAGCCGTGTTCCACGGCCGGAGTTGCTTTTGTGGTTAACAAAAAATACTTGGATACAGAAAACATCCGACAGTATGAGTTGATACCTGGACGGGCTTTGATGATAGTAATTCCGTGGCATCGGGGGAAATCTCTCAATATTTTGAATGTATACGCTCCAAATCGACCCGAGGAGAGAGATAAAATGTGGAGAGAACTCTGGGATCTATGGGCAAATGATATTCACCTCCCATTTCCACACATTACACTAGGTGATTGGAATTTTGTTGAAGATGGAAAAGATAGAAGTTCGGGCACCACCGACTTTGTTCCTGAAAGCTATAAAAAACTGAGAAACCTGTGGCGCATGCACGACGGATTCCGTGCTACATTCCCGGACACGAAGGATTACACTTGTACCCAAGTGCGAACAGATAGACCAACAAACGAGATACATACATCATACTCGCGAATTGACCGAATCAATGTCGACCACCAACAATTTGAGCTGTTCCGGAATTGGACGATCCAACATTGTGGCTGGATGTATGTCGACTCAGTGTTGGTTGTAGGCGCGCGTTGTGTTAGTCGTCGTATGCCGACGTTGTATTCAGTATTCAGTATCCGCGGGACGTTGAGTCCCATCCTGAAAATCCAATCCCGCACAAAATTAGCACTGCTGCGACTCGCCGTCAGTGGTCATGACTCGGCAAAAAATGTGGGTGAATGCATCAGAGGATCGGAAGTTTTGGTGTTATTTCTATGGCGTCAACAACCTAGTCTCAAACCAAAACCGTCCACGTGTGGACGGTCTTGTACTGACATCATGATTTTTGGTGGCGAATGTCAAGTTTTAAAAATAACATTAAATGTGTTTCTAAACCATGGGTAGTTACTCTAGCTACATGGTTGGAAGAGGGGGTCTCAGAATGAAAATGTGGCCAAGTCAACGGCGCAATATTGAAAGGGATCAAAGTTGGCTCCATAAGGCCTGAAAGTTACGTAATCGTTACATTTCTTAAAAGTATCACAAAACACCTTTTCAACCTGCAGCTTCAGGAAGGGACTTTCGGAAAATATGTGGGCAGACAATATAGGAGCTATGATGGTTTCAAACAGGATGTTCACTAGAAACTTTCTCAGAGGAGCCTATGGTGACCCAGAAATTCTCTTACAAAAACTTAACATTCCCATAGTAAGCTTTAGATGTTAATATAAACCCCTCTCACGTTAGTGATGTGGGGTTTAATATGAACCTAGTCAACAACCTGCCAGGAATGCCTCGAAGTTTTGCGGGCGGGGAAACGCGGATCATTTCGGATCACCCGGGACTGCAAAGCCGTTCCACAGCAACAACAAACAACCGCCTTTCTACTCTTGACCACTGGTGACTGCTGTAGATCTCGACTGCGCTGGACCGCATCTCATCAATTTAATCCGCCTATTTTCGTCTGCCACCACGTACTGAAGTACGATTCTGTACGGCTAGACGCGTCTATCAGGTCCACGTTTCCGCCAAACTTCCATACAAGAATCACGCCGCTCCCGTAATTTCAGGCTCGCAATCCGAAGAGCCACAACTTGAAGGATCGCTTCCGTCTCCACCTCTCACTCTCCTTATGAGCTGGTGACTGGATCTGACCGGGTCTTGTTACTCGAGGTTCTTGCAACTGTTGCGTTGTTTGTGCGTAATTTTGGCGTAATTGTCCTTTTTTCGGCCTACACGACTTGCTTTCAGCTTGCTTCCAGTCTTCTCGGGATTCTCGACTTGGAGTTGCTTCTCCTTGAGACCGATGGGGACATAAATGCGCGCGACGATGACAATGACGCTGCTTTGCATGGGGCTCAATTGAGGGTCCCCAGAATGTGGCACAATTGCTGCTGGAGACCGGCGCAGACATCGCTGCGCAGTGCGCGGAACAGACGGGATCACACTGCACTGCGCCTGGCCTCCGGCATGGTGCTCGAAAGAGTGGTGCGGCTCCTGATCGAACACGGGGCATATGAGCCTCCATCAACGGGCACAAGAAGAGAATGAAGCTACTCCCGAAAATGAGGCAGACGTCAACGCGGTGGGCGGATACCATGGCACGGCACCATGCGGCTTCTCAAGGCCGCCTACAGAAGGTGGTCCAACTCCTTCTTGATAACGGAGCCTACCATTGACATTGTGAACGAATTTTGTTTGAGCAGGATCTTCTACTCACGTACTCCTGGAGGCACGGAGGCAAAACTCGGTGGTGATTTGGCTTCGACATTGTAGATGGACACATAGATACCTCGCAGAGCAGCTGAATATTTTTTGTCTATCGTAGGATCACCTTCATTTTTGGGGACCGAATATTGAGACTTGCGAGAACTGAAAGGCAGGGCTGGTGATGAACACCGACTCCGGGGATTGCCACATCCGATTTCGGAATTCTGGTGCAACTGCCCTCAGATTTTTTTCTTCGCAGGGCTGCTGCACTGGGACACTCTGAACACCTTCTCCGAGTCGGACACCGACCTACACCGCCTCATCGTATTCATATTGCTCCCGTGCTCCCGGAGTTTCCCTTTTGAGTATTCTGACCTTCCCACGGTTCAATTTCTCCGAACCCTCACCCTCGATTAGAATCACTGAGAAGAAGCCATAAGCAGTGGGTTCGTGACTTTTATGGTGTTTCAGGTATTCACTGCACTTTCTGCACTTTCAAAGTGCAAAATAATAATGGTGGGCAATTTCACGTAGTCTCAGTGCCAACCCACTACTGATGCTGAGCTTCGCGGTATGCCGGTAATGCTTTCAAAGTATTTTTGGGTATTGATGTACTTGCAAGTGACCATAATGCCAAAACAAAAAAATTAACCCTTGTGAACTCCTGCAACCTGTCCGTCGCGCAATCCAACTTTCCATCTTGAGGGCTGGACAGTCCCGTACCGTTGCCAGTGATGGCCATCCCGTCCGGGAGTATTTGAATACTTCATTCCGTGGTGCAGTCGAAGGCGGGACTCCTTCATTGCACCTTAAAGTTTCTTTCCGGCCGACTCTACGCAAGAACGCGGTGGAGTTGACGCAGTCACGCAGCCGCTTGGATTCGATGGTATCGTCATCATTCGCACCGTCTTTTTTCTGCCACGCTACCGGATGGAAATCATGCAAATCGGCGTAGTCTCTTATAAGTAAACAGAGGCTACAACTGCTCTGAGCTCGTAAGCTCCCGAATCCGCATCCAGAAAAACTTGACCTTGATTTCGACCTGCTACGTGTCCACAGAATGTTTACACTTGAATTTCAAATGCGGAGTCGTTCTCACCTAGAGAAGCGCCAGTGAAAAGCGATCATAGACTCGTCACCACCCAATTAACATGTAGGGCCGAGGAACAGACTGGTGAAGGACGCTGGAGCTTACCGCTATATCTATTGAAATCCCAAAAATTTATGAAGCGTGTGCAAGTTTTAGCAAAGGAACTACTCCGAGATGTCGAAAACTGTCAGAAGTCTCAACGGGACTCAAAAATAAATATCCAAACACTTTGGGCGAAATTCAAATTGGACACAACCACGTACGGGAGGCACTATTCCCGTTTTATAACTGACGAAACAATACGTAGAATCAGAACTTGGAAAACCCAGCTGAACCTCGTAATACATGATGATGAGATGTCCAGTGTTCTTCTTAAGGGTTAAGCCTTAACTTAACTTAAGGCTTAATAAGCCCTTAAGTTAAGGCCTTAAGGAAACCGAGGAAAGTTTCTAAGGGTTAATTAAGCCTTAATGATGGCATCATTGATCCAATATGAAAGACTCTTTGAACTTCAACAATAGGGAAGGCAGCAGAAGTGCTTTGTCTGCCCACAATGCCTTGTCCACACCAAGTATATACTGCGAAATTTTATTCCAAGATCATTATACAGCTGGAAATTTGGGGGTGACTAGAATATATTCTACCACCAATGTTGGAGGGCTGACAAGCTCCTACCATACACTGTGAGGCCTCTCCAGACAGACATATTATCACGCTGCATGAGATACATGCCTCTAATAGATTGCTGAGCTCCACACGGTGGACCTTATTATGTGGCAAAATTTTTGAACTTAAGGCCTTAATAAACCTTAATTAATAACCCCTTATTAAGGTTTAAGGCCTTAATAAAGATCGATACCCTTAATAAGGCCTTAAGGACGAACACTGGATGTCGCGAGAAGACAGATCCCTAGCGGCCTATATGTTAGAGACAAAAATTGCAGATGCTCTCCAAGAACGAGCAGAAGCTAGACAAGCTTGTTCTGAAGCACACTACGACGTCGAAGGGGAAACTCTGCGAACTAAATTCTGGACACATTCCAGCAAAGGCTACAGTCCCAAAGAATCAATACATGAGTTCAAACTGGAGACGAATGCAAATTCAAGCATCCCACAATATGAAACGCGACCGAAGCAGATGGCACAGATGGCTAGGGACTATCATAATTCAATTCAAGACAAAGATACACCAGAAGAGTACGGTAGAATGCTGGCCACAAACATCGCACTTGAACAATGCAAGGCCCGGCTTTCACAGACCGAATTCCATGAAATGGATAAAGAAATTGCGGTTGAAGACATTGGATACTCCCTCAAACTTTCCAATAACGGGAGGGCCCCTGGTTTTGATGGCTGAATTCTACAAAATTATGGATATCGTATACCGACAAAGCAAGGGAACAGACGAGGAATTATTCGACATATTAGGCTTCCTCGCAAGATTATATGCTGATGTCGAAAAATATGGGATTACTGAAGGGTGCAAATTTCACTTTGGATGGCTCTGTCCTATCTTCAAAAAGGGAGATAAATCCCTGATTAGCAATGGGAGACCGGTAACGCTCCTGAATTGCGACTATAAACTCATGACAAAAACTTATTCCTTACGCTTGATGCATGTGGCGCCATCTCTTGTACATCCTGACCAAGCCGGGTTTATGAAAGGACGAAAAATCAAGGATCAGGTAAAACTTGCAAAATTTCTCCTCAACTATGCAGAAGCGGTGGAGGAAGATGGGGTAATTGTAGCCCTTGATCAAGAGAAAGCGTACGATAGAATCAACCACACATACCTGCAGAGTGTTCTGAACCATATGGGTTTCCCAGCAAAGTTTTGCAACGCAATTAAAAGCCTTTATACCAATGCGGAGACGGTAGTAATAATCAACGGGGAGATAAGTGAACCCTTTGTGGTTACGCGAGGCGTTAGGCAGGGGGACCCCCTCTCATGCTTACTGTTTAACTTGGCTATTGAGCCTCTAGCCTGCTTGATTCGTAATTCTGAATTGAAAGGTGTCAAAGTACCTGGAAAAAATCAAAACCTGGTCATCTCCCTGTTTGCAGACGATACGACAATATACCTCTCGTCTCGGGACTCTGTGGAAACGCTTTGGGAAATTTTACGCCTGTGGTGCGCTGCATCAACGGCAAAATTCAACGAACTCAAGACTGTAATACTTCCCTTTGGTGGAAAGATTTATCGGACAAAAGTATTCACGGAACGGCGACTAAACAGCTGCATGCACATCAGCTCAATTGACCAGGGGATTAAAATCCTACCAGATGGACAAACCTGTCGGATGTTGGGTGCTTGGATCGGAAACGATGTGCCATATACAACTCCGTGGCCTTCAGTACTTGAAAAAATTGAATCTGACCTGGACAGATGGAAAAAAACAACTCCAACACTCGAAGGAAAGCGCCATATCGTAAATATGGTCATCGGGGGCCGAACTCAATATTTGACAAGAGTTCAAGGCATGCCACAGGAGATTGAAGACACATTGATTAAAACACAGCATATATTCCTGTGGGATGAAGAAAAGGCAAGAGTAGCCCATGGAACGATGATTTTGGGAATCAGCGATGGCGGGAAGCAAATCCTCGATATCCCGGCCAGAAATGAAGCCATAGACCTGTGGAATTTACAGTCATACCTGGTACAAGGGAGCGAGCGGGCACTATGGTGCTATTTCGTTGATGCCCTCCTTTGTAAATTCTTAGAGATGAGCTACTTGAATGTTCGACCTGGTCAAATTTTAAACATCTTCCTACAGGATATACATGTTCCCATATCAAACAAAACACACATCCCCTACGAAATCAAGCGAATGGTGCTTGCAGCTCGAAAATACAACCTGAAATTTACAGCACTGTCAATCAGCAACGACATAAAATTGAACATGCCCATGTGGAGGCATCTGGCAGTTGACCAAAAGAACTATCAACACGCTTGTCGGAGAAACGCCGCACGGTGCCTCAGATTGAACCACCAAGTCCGTACAGTAGGCGAAACGTTGGTTATTGCCTCTCGGAATACTGTAATCGCAAGAAAGCCCCATCAAATTAACCCTTCTGGAGTGAGTCGAAAAAATTGCGGATGCCCTTCATGTCAACGAGACCGAGCACAACTGGGTTGCGAGCATCCTGGAGAATGCATTGACACAGCAAGAAGTTTGATAAATAGTATCCTCCCAAAATGGAACCCAACCTTTCAAAACACGGATTTATGTGATGAATTGACCCTCACAGAACAAGAATTGGAGTGGAATGAACAACCAATTGAGCTAGATCAGCTAATGGTTTATGATCCAAACTTTGTCCTGTCCAGCATGGGTCAGGGTTTCCGCATTTTTGCAAATGAAGAATCACTAAATGGGTTGCCGGCGCGAAGGGTTAAAATCCCTGGAATCGAACCGGACACAATGACCGTTTTCATACATGCATGGGTGCACCGTCCCGGGGAATATGAACCAGCCATCGACGTGTGCATCAAGAGTGTGACTGAGGCTGACCACCGAACTGAAAGACTGTCCTTAACTTTTAACAACACAGATATTCCGTTAAACTTCTCAACCGCCCTCCTAGGAGGGCTACTACTTGTTCTTCAGAATACAGCAAAGAATATCCCACTGATAATATGCACTTCCTCTGAGTTTTTGCAGCGAGCACTGATTAAAGACAGACTCAAATTTGAGAACAACATCTTGGATGCGAAGTTCCGCCTCATCAAGGCAATTTATGCAGCTCTAAATGAGAGAGTCGCTCGAGTCTATTTCAAAAAAGTGGTAGAAAATGAAGCAAGATTTCCAACAAACCAACGACTATGTGCCATGCAGATTGACTTGCAAATTGATCTAATGTTCGAGTGCCCTGGAGTCCTACTATCACAAGGCTCCCAAAAAATCTTCACCAAAGTCATCAAGAGTCTTCGTCCAAGACCTCATCGCAAATCTACATTTATAAATCTGGACCGTATACGATGCTCAGTTGAAGAACTCTCAAAATATACCCCCAATGATGAAGCCATCTGGAAATCAATCAGGTCCGCTACAATGCAACGCTTAACCCGTGAATTTTACTGGAAATGCATGCATAACACATTCAGGATGGGTGACTTCTGGTCCCATATTGACACAATGGAGATAAGGGGAGAATGCCATATATGTGGCGTACCCGAAACTTTAGAACACCTTGCTCTAGAATGTAATGCATACGGGCAAAATTTGATATGGAAATTGACGCAACAGGTGTGGTTGAAGAAATATATCCAGTGGCCACCATTAAACTGGGGCCTGATTCTAGGTTGTAACCTAGTCATGTTTAAATCAGAGAAAGGTGTTATTCAGCCTGAGAAGGCGAGACTGTTTTCGAAACTTGTATCTATTGCCTGGCATTTGATATGGAACATCCGAGTTGGCAAAGTAGTAAAAAATCCTGAAAGAGTACTCACCGAAGCCGGAATTCATAACCAATGGTTGGCTAAGATAAATGAATCCTTGCGCCGTGACCAGATCCTTACAGATAAGGTTAAATTTGGAACACTGGCGCTGAAAAAACAGCTCGTGTTAAACATGTGGAGCGGGCTAATTATGGATGAAGAGTCACTGCCAGACGACTGGACTTACTCAAAGGGGGTTTTAGTGGGTATGCGGCCCATTATTGATAGAAACGGAATAGGTTAAATTTACGGCCGGAGCCCCACACTGGTAAATATGTGCGTAGCGGCAACGGGGCTTTCTTTATAAAAGCGATGATGATTCACCTCCGATGGATAACCGCAGCCCCCCCGCTTCATTCAGCGTTTCCTGCATATATCTACTGCTATCCATCACAGCAGCAGCTAGACACTCTACGATGTCGTCTATCCGAGAGCTCAGCTACGACTTCCCCGTCGCATCCACCTCAGCCTCTACATCCTCATATTCTGCACAATCACAAAGAACGAAACGCGCTACTTCCCCCCGTCGAACAATGAAACCGCGCCTCCCTCCCGTCCCACGCTGAGAGCTCTCTGCACTCAACGATGACGAGCTCGACTTGGAGGAGGAGGAGAGAGACTACGCGGCGCTCGGATATCCCGGCCGCCGCGCACCGAGCCCGCACGTTTACCCCTACACCAGCGCTACGAGCGCGTATAGCGGTTATCCTTACACAAGCACCGACGCGGGATACACCTACGGGTATTCCACCCCCTCACCAACATACGACTACGGTGTGCCGATGCAGCTAGCGCGCTCGTGCGACTCCGCGTCCTCGGCCTTATCATCTTGCTCCTCTTCGTTATCGCACTCCGAGTCGAGGCAAGGACGGTGCGCGAAGAAAATCCGGAAACAGCACCCGCGATCCGTCTCCCCGCCCGCTTGCGAGTCGTACCCATCTTACCCGTACACCACCTCACCGACATCGTCGCCCGCATTCTCGCCCTATTCGAGTCCATATTCCGCCGACGACCTCGAGTTGGAGCACTCCGACGATGCATCAGCGGTAGTGGAGGAGGAGAAGCCGGAGCGCGAGCACGAGCCGAGGACTTCCACACCCTCACCATATGACTACGACGCATACGCAGCTCCTCCCATGGCCCGCTCTTGCGATTCTGCGTCGTCTGCATTATCCTCCTGCTCTTCGTCCTCATCACACTCATCCCGCGAGGGCCGCTCGCGCTGTGCGAAGAAGATTCGCAAACCGCGCTCTGTCTCGCCGCCAGCTTGCGAGTCTTACCCGGCATATCCCTACACCACCTCACCAGCTTCGAGCCTCACGTCCTCCCCATACTTCGTTGACGACGTCGAGTTCGAAGACGACGTCGAGGAGGAGTCGCGTTCTGCCGACGCGCCAACGGAACACAAGGAGCCAGCATCGATGGCGCTCAAGAAGCAATGGGTCGCGCTCTCCCTGCGCGTGCAGTTCGGCGTGTTCCGCGCGAAGAGGCGGTTGCGGGATCGGGTTATGAGTTTGTGAGCTCCCCGTCCGCACTTCTTTTCGACAACGCCTCCCTTGACGGGGGACACGCACTATATCCATTCTCCCATACCCCGCACGCATTCCACCACACGTTATCACAAATCGCGCCACCTACATTTTTTCGGCGCCACGTCATCATCTTCGCTTTCACCACCGCACGTTTTCTATCATGCACTTCGAGCACCTGGATATGAAAACAATCACATTATGTAGCATTACTCACTTGTAGCATTACCATTATCTGCACAATTCACATCTGTTCATGACTCCATTCCGCGCGCGATATAAGATTTCCAAGCGTCCAGTGTGGTTCAATCTTCGCAATGAGTGGACACGAAGCAAAAGCAAGACGTTTTAAACTCCGCCTACCAATCTGGGTGATGGCATCAACTCGTCCTGCTCTTCCGACCACAATGTTGTGCGACGCCTGTAAACATCCTTTACTGCCCCCACATGCGCTTCCCACCCCTGAACAAACTGATTCACTCCGACAATTCCTCATGTCGGGTGCTCTTCCTCACGACACGTCGCAGTACCGCGCCCAAATTGCCACATCGGAGGCAGGTTTGGCACGGTACAATGCTGAAATCCGGAGATTACAAGAGACGGTCGGAGGCCTATTTGATGATCGCTACAAGCTGCAGCATTATGCTGATGGATTGCGGGCTGCGGTGTCGCCCGTCCGGGCGTTGCCAGCGGAGATTTTGGGCGAGATCTTTGCGCCATTCTCCCAATCACATAAGAGCCGCAGCGTTAAAGAAGAGCTGGTGGGTCTCGCGAAACCAGAGCTATTGAAACTTTCCAAAGTGTGCTCCCGCTGGCGCCGCGTTATCCTGGGAACCCCTCGATTTTGGTCCGACATTACCGTGAACTTCGATTGGTGGCCTGAAGACCCATCCAGACATCTCCGTTTCCTCCATTTTTTGTCAAAAGCCCTCCAGCGTGGCGCACAACACCCATTGACACTATCATTTAAAGATGACGTTAGTCGGACATTCGAACAGACTGTATCCGCGCTCACACTTGTTGCGCAATACTCTCAACGCTGGCAGCAGGTCTTTTTCCAGGGTCGCTCGTCACTGTTTGACCATATATCTCATATCAAAGGAAAGCTCGATATCCTCGAGACGCTTTCCCTCCAAACTTGGGAAGAAGAGACCCTCGCTGATCTCTTTGAAATCGCGCCCAGATTGACGAAAGTTTCCGTCAACCTCGACAATACTCGGCTTTGTCCAAAGTTGCCTTGGCACCAGTTACGCTCGTTCACCTGCATTCGTGCAAATTCAGAAGAAATATCCTATGTAACTGGTTTAATGCGGAACCTTTCCCATCCGGAAGCCGCCGTCGAACTCCACCGCTTCAGCGGGTTTAAGGTCCACTTGGATTTTCCCGCTGTCACATCTACAATTTCCTCGTTTCTCGTTGAACTGTGGCCGAACGTGGATCCCGGTCTGGGTGAAATTTTCGATTGCCTCACTCTCACTCACTTGCAGAAATTGTTTATTGTTCCCGTCAGCACGACCAAAGCCCGTATTCCCTGGCCCGTAGACCACTTCGAGTCACTCTCCTTGCGGTCGTTCTTCTGCGACACCCTTCGAGTTCTCGAGATCCGGTTGGCCATCACCGAAGATGAGCTCCTCCGATCCCTCAGGTCTTTAGGATCCCTCGAGCATCTGATCATTTCTGACCGACCGGGGTTCAGAAACATTCCGGAGCACGTCCTGATTACCGACACCTTTCTTCTACGCCTCACACCTCCGCCCGATCTCATTCCCAAGCTGAGGACTTTCACTTGCACTTCATTGTACAAGTTCAACGCCGACATATATTTCAACTTCGTCGCGTCGCGTATTTTGGCGGCCCAAAAACCGTTAGAACCTTTTCGATGTATCCTCCGTCATTTTGCAGACACTCCACACGATTTCGACTCCTCCGCCCACCAGAAGCTGCTCGAGTTGGTGCAAAATGGGGAGCTGGAGTTAAGTATCGGAGAGGAAGAGGTCTCATGAGTGATCTGTTACCGAGGTGTGTATATTCACATCGTTTGCCATCTGCGACCCATGTCAGCGTGAATACAGGTGCCAGGTTATTGACTTTACTGTCGTATCCGAAACAGAAGAAATTCGTGCTTATGATTCACGAGTATTGGCGAAACCGCACACACGAACGTGGTTTGAACTCACGACCTTTGTTCCAGCAACCACGCAAGCGCAGATATTACACGATGATGACAGAGTGCATACTCTCGGCTCCCGTCCGATTTCTTTGTTTCCGTTGCCTAATTAAATTGAATCCTGCCAAGCTCCATTGCAAAGTAAGTTCAGTTGTTCAAATGGGATGTGCTCCGGGTTGTGCTGGTTGGCACTCAGTTCATGATACCAAAGGTCCTAAGTTGGAATCTATTGAGCTGTGATCTCAGCCGAGATAACACAATCTTGCTGAAGGACCGAAAGCAGCTCAGGCGCCAGTGAGATACTTTCAAACGGACCAGTTAATTACAGCACACTGAGGAGGAATGGCGCGGCCTACAGCCAAGGAGCTAGGCCGCTCCTTCGAAGGTAGCCCTCCGAAACCGGGGACGCCGCGCGCCATAGAAACCGCGGAGAAATCAACCACAAATTACGAGTCTAAAAATACTTGTATTTTTAACTCGTCTTTGCTCTTGGGTTTACCGCCACAGTCGGGTTTTTCTGTGTCCATCACGTGTGAGAACCGTGTTGGAAACGTTTCCTGGTATGGAAATTATTCCAGCCCCATTTGAGAGAGTGGTCATTCCCGCTCACGAAAATGTGATGCAAAAGGTAATGTCGCTCACGATTTATTGATGTCCTCGCACTCAGATTTCAGTCCCAATCAATATTGCTCTCTCTGTGATTTACATCGTTGTCGCTTGAATGTAACTTTTTTAGTTGACAGCTACCCGAAATATCTCAGTGAATTCTGAATTCCCGGTCGGTAGTTACTAGTAATGGAGGAGGGAGAGAGTGAGCGCGGGCGAAGCCCGAGCGAACGAGCGACCGACGATGGGATGAGAAATGAGAACTGGGGGCAGAACTACCCGATTACTCGAGATTACTCTCGGTGTCCCCGGTCGATAGTAATGTCTCTAAAATTTCTCAGCCGTGGGATCTGGTGAAATCCCGGTGTACCTTTTAATTTTCTGAATTTTCTGGAAGTGTTTGTGCCCACCATTCAGCAGTAAGCTGGAGCGCTAATGTTCAATTGACCGATCGATATTTCAAACAGTCAAAAGCGCAAGTCATATCCCGACGGATCGCAACATCACATTGTTACCATCATTGATGTGCATGCTTGCCTCACGACACCGACCCGCACTTTTCCTTTACTTTTCCCTCGGAGACACCAAGTCGACTCAGTGCTCACTGCCCGACTTTGCTTGCTGCTGCCTCGAAATTTACCACGTCCCAACACCGAGACTCATCTGCTCAGACCCCACAATATGCCTGTCACAATTTACACTGAGCCAGAGCCCCCTGGTGCGTAATTAATGTTACTTTGCATCGCAGGCCCTGACGTTCACCATACCGACTCAGAGGATCGACCATGCCCTCCCCTACCGCTCAATGGCCCCATTCTTGTTCAAGTCATCTTTCCACCTCCGTCTCATCTCTTGGATGGATTCTCCGCTACGGACACAGTCTCATCGTCCGGCAATCGCATCCCGGATATATCTCCGGATCTGGGGCTGCCGTGCTCGCAACGCAACTCCCTCCATCCGCAAAAATCGCTCCCTATACTGTCTAAGCGGCTGCTTTGGTTTCTTATGGTATTTGTTTTGATGATTGTATTGTATCGGTAACATATTTAATGCTTGTCTAGCTGCTTGGTACACTGTTCTTCAGGCCCCACCTTGTTAAACTGGGATCGTTGCAGGGGGCTCATTCCACTGGCGAACTTTCCACTCGTGCGTGACACTTATATTTCCCAAACTCCCCTCATCTGAGAATATCTAGATATGAATGCAATGGGGTTTTGTGTGCCAGGACAGGTTTCAGGCGCCTCTGAATCATGTCCATTGCCACAATTGTCCCCTTTGGTGGGCGCCAGTGGCCGGGGATTTCTGTGCGCCAAGCACATGTCCGAACTGTGCCAGACGACGGGTGCCCGACGGGGCTCTGTTGATATTCTGGTACGGGGATGGATGCACACGTTTTCATCACTCGATGCAAAACGTGTGTATGAGTGCCTAACGAGTACCCGACGGGGTCTCGCGGCACGCCTTCGGGCATTTGGTCCCATCGTTATGGACCGCCTTCGGGCATTCAGTCCCTTTGTTTTGGACCGCCTTCCGGCATTTGGTCCCATTGTCATGGACCGCCTTTGGGCAAACACAAAAGTTAAACACCCGATGGGTAGCCTCGCGGCACATCTAAATCATATACGTCTACAAGGCGGCCTCGCGGCATATACATATATTACATATTCGACGCGCAGGTTCACCCTTTGCCTCAACTTTATCAAACAAATCGGCACGTCGGTGCTTTCTATCATCTATACCGTAACACCGTCCCTCCTCAGGTTATCAAATCGATGTCGAGTGCAATATGCACTGTCGCAATCCATGTTGGTACGCCGATGCCTTGAATCTGGACTAATTTTCGTTCTGCACCAGTGTCTATGTATTACTCAATTCCAATCCGCCAACAACCACGGCACTTGCGAAGCCCTCATGGGAGGAGATAAAGATGTGGTAACGTCCGAATTTTCATGCGTATCGGAACGCGCGTCTGCGGTCCTCGGCGGTGGAGTTATAAAAACGATAAATGGTCGTTTATTGGCTCAATACATTGTAGACGTGAATGATGTACCTTCATGGTTGCATATGGAGTATACATTTGAGTTTCAGTGCAAACGAGAAGAGCGTGCCGATATCCTAGCTCGCAATAAAAATTGCATCGCAGTTGATACCCCGATACCTCGCATATTGGACATGCTAACGCGTTTCGAAATGGTTGAGCTTTCAAAGTTTCACGATGTCTGGATTCCGTCCAAGGCTAAAGTTCAAGTTTGTAAATCATTGTTGGAAAACCACACATGTAGTGGATGCGACGAAGTGTACAGCATATTCGCTGCAGTCCCAGGCTCACTCGGAGGTCCAACTGTGCTCAACCCTGAAACAGGTAAACCAATCAGACGTCCTAAAAAAATGAAGACCTTTGTTCAATCACCAGCTCGAGCATTACAGGACCATTTGATCAAGAAGGCCACGGTTTGCCGCCTGGTTGCTCTGAGGAAGAAACAGACTGGCCGTCTGAAGGGTACCAAGTTTCCTCCGAAACCTCTATCTCCGAAGGATGCACATCGAATGATAACAAAGCATTGTCGTACTTTGAGTCCCAAGGAATTCGTGGAAGCTGGCTGTGCCGTTTGCGGGTGTTTAGTACCTCGAAAGAAATTAACAACACTAACGAAATTTGAGGGAAGCCTTGGTTTGCTCATCCGTCCGGGTGTCACAAGAAAAGAGCGGTTCAGATCTGCTGACCCTATAGAAGAACTGGAGGGTCCAGTCCTTGCGGATGACTGCAAACATATCTGTGTTGATTGTGAAATCTGCTTAACTAATGGAATAATACCTCGCACCGCTCTGGTGCGGCACAACTGGATCGGGAAAGTCCCTGATCAGCTAAAGGGCTTGACATATGCTGAAGGTATAATTATAGCGAGAGTAAGGCACAATCGATGTGTTGTACGGGTGAATTCGGGCAGAGTTCGCATGAGTGCTAACGCCATCATGTTCTCTCAACCAGTCCTGTCCATATTCAACAGTCTGCCGCCGTCGAGAGATGAGATGAATGCAATTTTAGCCTTTGTATTTATGGGATCGGCGGCACCGACCCAGGAGGATTTCGAACGAACCCCAATGCTCGTGCGAAAACAGAAAATCATAGAAGCATTGGAATGGCTCAAACTCAACCATGAAGGGTACGCTGATTTGGAAATTTCAAAAACAAATCTGGATTCTTACGCCGAACGGGACGTTCCTGTAGTTATTGATTACAGACATACCAAGCAAGAAATCGCTGACTCTGTACCTGCAGGAGTGACGGCTGTTCATGAAATTGCTCAGGAACACGGAACGACTTCCGGGCAATGCAGTTTTGCAGTTCACGGCTTGACAGGCACTGAGTATGCAACCGCATCCATGAAGACAATTAAATCTGTTGCCTTGCAGCATCTTACTCACAAGGGTAGCATGCTGGGTATCGGAAGATCGGAAATTCCCCAGAGTTTGTACGACAATGTTTCCGCGTATCCTGGGATGTTTCCGTGGTTATTTCCGTATGGAAAAGGTGGCATAGGTCATCCGTCGCATTCGAATAAGCAGGGTGACCTGACTAGGAAAAGGAGTTTGCTCATGTACCATGATAAACGTTTTCAGATGGATACATACTTCCCTATGATCGCTTTTAACCATGAGCAACTAAAAGCTGCTTCAACTGGAAGCATGCTTCTTGCGAAAAGATCCAAGTTCGCCTCAATAGCTCGAAGATTGTCTGCAGTGAATCCAAAAATAGCAGGTGATATAGCGGACCGAATGGCCAAAGGGAACAATGTGAAGCCTGCCAACCCAGCAGAACAAATATGCTTCGACCTGATCAAAGATTTGGACGGTGTGGCTGGACATGTAATGGGCTCCATAACATCGAAAAAATACCAGAGAAATGAAATATGGTCCACCGTCGCATTTTTCAACGCACCTACTTGGTTCATAACACTGTCTTGGTCAGATCTTCATCATCCATTGGCCCTTTACTACGCTCAGACTGACACAATCTATCGACCAGAAATCAGAACTTCTAAAGAGAGGATGAAACTCATGTCGAGTAATCCCGTTTCAGCAGCGCGCTTCTTCCACTTCATGGTGCAGGCTTTTATTACTGATGTTCTTGGATGGGAGAGCGAGGAGCGTGGTCTGTTTGGCCACACCAATGCGTACTATGCAACCGTTGAACAACAGGGTCGGCTTACGTTGCATTTACATACCTTGTTATGGATACTTAATGCATTGTCTCCCCAAGAAATACGAGACCGACTGATGAATCCTAGGTGTCGGTTCAGACGACGGCTGGTTGATTACCTCGAAAGCTCGCACCGAGCTGAATATTTCAATGGCAGCAAAGAGAACGTGATTGCCAAAAGAAAAGTTGAACCTTTGTCCCACGACGCTGACAGTGATGACGAGATCGACTGGAGCTCACCTTATCGCCCACCAACCCAGACCTTCCCGACACCTCCGCCTCCTCTCTGTGTTGACCCGCTCTGCTCATCAACATGTGCTGCATGCCAGAAGCTCAAATCTTGGAAAGAGATGTATGAACTGGAAGTGGATGATTTAGTTCTGCGATCCAATGTTCACACTCACGTTCTTTCCTTGGAACATCAAAGAGCCGAGGAGGAGAAAAAAAAGTGGCGGAAAAAAGGAAAAGCCAGAAAAGACGCTGCGTTCAAAATACGCCGTGAGCGAAAGGGTTGTCTTACGAAACATGGTGTTTGCCGAGCTAGATTTCCTCGCGATGTCTTCGAGAAAACTGAGATAGCAGATGATGGACATATTGACGTCCGACATGTTGAACCTATGATCAATACAGTAAATCCTGTACTGACTTTTTTAAAT
The DNA here is from genome assembly GCA_029281795.1 of Mycena crocata. Taxonomy (NCBI): domain Eukaryota; kingdom Fungi; phylum Basidiomycota; class Agaricomycetes; order Agaricales; family Mycenaceae; genus Mycena; species Mycena crocata. The sequence continues at coordinate 193,881 of JARJCP010000111.1, read as the reverse complement.
AGATGTAATACCGACGTCACCAGTCTACTGTCTGGAACTGCAGTTAAAGCCGTTATTTCCTACGTATCAGATTATGTATCAAAATTCAGTCTGAAGTCGTACCAGATGTTCGCGTCTGTTTATGATGTGTTTGAAAAAAATCCTGAGCTGATAGGTGGAACAACGACAGAAAGAGAGAATGCTCGGCATCTGATGCGAAAAATGGTCAACTCTATGAGTGCCAAATTAGAAATTGGCAGTCCGATGGCATCCATGTATATTCTGGGTAACCCTGATCATTACGCGAGCCATGAATATGTACCATTTGCCTGGAGACCTTTCGTTCAGTTTATTAGATCCTTCTGGGTCGCCCATCTCGATATAGGGGACCGTGACGATGATGAACAGAACGATGATGAGGAGAGGATACCTATTGGACGCCAGGGAAGTAACTTTGTACCATCTACAAAGGTAGATGATTATCGATATCGTCCAGTGGTCTACAACAATGTTACGCTGTACGAATGGATTCAGTGCTCGCAGAAAAAAAAGCGGAACTTACAAGAGCTCGCAGAGTTTGAAGAGGAAGTGAGGATGGCCAAGTATTTGAACATAGAATTCCATAGCGCTGCCATGAAGCGACTGGAGGAAGACGGATTGGACCTTGATGAGGTGGATGAAGACAATCTGGAAGATGAATTTGATTATGAGGAAGCCGGATTTGGAGAAATTGACCGAGACGAAGAATTGATTGGAAGTGCAGATGCCAGGGACGATGTTTCCGACTGGGAGACAGATGATGAAGACGATATAATCATCAACAAACACACCAGAATTCAGAAGGCGAGAAAGCCGGTACAACACGCTTTTTTACCTGGACATGGATTATTTCCTAGCCACTCTGTGTCGTGTGATTTTGAGCGCCTGGCTCGAGTGATACCGAATTTCATAGGTGGTGCTGTTCCCCGGTCAGACAAAGGGGACAGGGCTGCGTATTGCATGACGATGCCTACATTGTTCAAGCCCTGGAGGGAGCCTTCCGATCTGAAAGACCCTCTTTCCACTTGGGACCAAGCATTCAAAGATCACCAATTCACTGAGAGACAAACCGAACTGCTGAGAAATTTCGATGTAAGATATGAGTGCAACGACGCCAGGGATGATCATTACGCACAGATGCAGAAGAAATTGAACGCTGCTAAAAAATCCGGGGCAAACGGCTTCCCGCCAGGATTTGTTAGTTACAAAGACAAATTTGCTGACGATGTTAATGACTTTGATTATGGTTCAGATGATGAGAATATGCCTGACGATGTCGACGATGGTCCCAAAGGGCGGAGAACACTACAGATGATCAGGGAGTCAAAAGATATCCGGAATATCATGGAAACTAGCGGCTGGCTGGATGCAGCAGAGGGGCAACTGACTCATGTCGACTCCGAACCTGTGCAGGTACCTTCGAGATCGAGGGCCGAATGGGTTAATATCGTGAAACACCAGAGGCAGGAGCTTACCAGCAATAAACTTTCCAACATGCCAACTACTTCCGACAAAGATCAGCAATATGTTGTGCAAAATGGTACTAGCATTCTACCCTTTGACTACTTCACTCACAGAACAAATGTGGATCCTGTGGCCAATGCTGATATAATATCAGAAGTTATAATGAAATGGGAATTGAACGAAGAGCAAACCAGGGCATTCCGCATCATTGCAGATCATGCATCAAGCGCTCAAACCACGCCTTTAAAAATGTACCTGGGAGGCATGGGAGGGACTGGAAAATCTCAAGTTCTAAAAGCAATTGCAATGTTCTTCTCGAAAAGAAATGAAGATTACAGATACTTGATGCTGGGACCTACCGGAAGTGTAGCGGCACTCTTGAATGGATCTACGTATCATTCTGTCTTCAAACTTGCCCGTAGATCTAAGAGCAAAAATCACGATGATGTAGATGGAATCAGGAACGAGGGATCCACCTTTGCAGCGGTGAATGAACGATTGCAGGGTGTAGATTATATATTCATAGATGAAATTTCGATGGTATCCTGTAATGATTTACAATCAATCGCATCGCAGGCTTCAAAGGCAAGGAACGTACAGGATGATTCTTTCGGTATGCTTAGTGTGATTGTCGCGGGGGACTTTGCCCAATTGCCACCTATGTCCGGTCCTTCGTTGTACAGTGGAAAGGTTACTCTGCAGGTCTCCGATGCTATGGACCAGCGCAATCAGAATGCGGTTCTGGGGAAGATCCTGTGGCATCAATTCAACACTGTAGTAATGCTGCGACAGAATATGAGACAGACTTCACAAAGTGTGGATGATAACAAATTAAGAACGGCGCTTGTTAACATGAGATTTGGTGCATGCACCGAGAAGGATTTAGAGTTCTTGGAATCTCGAATAGCGGGTTTCCGCCCTGGAAATCCAAGATTGAATGCCACGAACGTTAGGGATGTTTCAATAATCACAGGTAGAAACAGCCAAAAAGATGCATTGAATAAAATGGGCGCAGAACGGTTTGCTCGAGACCATAATCAAGCGATGGTGGAGTTCTGCTCTATTGATAGAATCAGCTCCCGATCCGTGGATAAAAACAAATGGAAAGGCTGTGAACAGTCAGAAATTAAGAGAATGTCCATCAATCTACAGAAACAACTTTGGGACGCACCACCTTCGGCAACAAATGAATTTATACCTGGTAAATTGACATTATGTCTTGGAATGCCCGTAATGCTGAGAGCGAACGATGCTACTGAGCTCTGTATAACCAAAGGTCAAGAAGGCGAAGTATGCGGATGGGACTCATCGATTGGCCCAGCTGGTCAACAGGTTTTGGATACTTTGTTTGTGCGTCTCGTGAAACCACCAAGAGACATTCAAATAGAAGGACTGCCTCTGAATGTGGTGCCTCTGATGCGAACTCCGACCCACATTACCTGCTTATTGTCGGATGATACACTGCTTTCGGTTGTCAGAGAACAGGTCGTGCTTTTGTTAAATTTTGGAATGACTGACTACACCTCGCAAGGAAAGAACAGACTTGTAAACCCAGTTGAGCTAGCGAAGTGCAACGATGCTAGATCATATTATGTTGCATTATCTCGGGGTAGAACCGCGGAAGGTACCATTATAGTTCAAGGATTCACACCCAGCAAAATAACGAGAGGGATTTCCGGATACCTAAGGCAGGAATTGAGAGAGCTTGAAATATTGGATGAAATCACACGACTTAGATATGAAGGACAGTTACCTCGGTCCGTTACTGGATTGTATCGAAGGCGACTCATCAGATCTTTCTATGCATGGAACACGGACCACCGAGATCCGATTCACTTTCATCCGGCAATGAAATGGAACGCTAAAATGGGTCCGAGAGTACCCGAGGCAATCACCTATAGTGAGTGGAAACAATCAGGATCAAAGTCGGAAAAGAAATTCAACGCAGTTGTAAAACTGAGTGCACCTACCGTAGACGAATCTAAACCGGGGAAGACTGTCAAGGGTGGTGATTTCCTGACAAGCATGTTAAGTGGAACACCGAAGAGATCTAGAGAGACAGAGATTGGTGTGTTAAACAACGCCCCGCGAAAAAAGGCCAAGTTCGAACAGGCTGATATCTCAATTGGAAGACCAATGGAATCATTCGAAAGACGGCTGTCTCCCATAGGTTTGGTGTGGGACTCGAGTGATTACAGCTGCGGCTACGATGCATTTTTCACCATCATGGCCAACATCTGGATCGAAAATCCCATGCTTTGGACTGGTTATTTTGCTCACCTGGGACCTTTGTTCGGGGAGTTCGGCAGTCTGATGAATTCGGTTAAGGAAAAAAGGATCACCTTCGAGAAATGTCGGGACCTCTCAAGACGTTCCCTGCACGCTAAGGACCCGGAAGCGTTTCCATACGGCCATAACATGACGTCGATTGACCGGATAGCTAGCAAGATGCTACCTAGTGCGCCATTTGCGATCGGGAGACAGTTTTGCGATGAATGCGGTCATATGGACCGGCGGTCGTATGGAATGCTGGATGCCTATTTATCTGCGGGGCTAAGTTCAAGAAGAGAATATCCAGAACCTGTGAGAATCCAGTCCTGGCTGGAGCGGTACCTTTCCACGGGTAGAGAAGCGTGCTCAGACTGTAGACGGCGCGGTATTCATAGTAGACTCAGGATGAGATCGACGATACGAGACGTACCTCCAATCATGCTTTTCGACATTAACCATACCAGGCTATCCTTCACCGAAGATCTGGCGTTGGAATGTACTGCTGGGATGATCATATTGAGACTCCGGGGTGTTATATATGCTGGACAGGGACACTTCACAGCGAGAGTGGTTGACACGGACGGCCATTTGTGGTTCCACGATGGAATCGGAACGAGAGGAAGGTGCTTGTCAGAGGGTCACATTCAAGGGGTAGATCCTATGTCGTTACATCGTTGCGGGGAAAAACATGCCGTGGCCGTGATATATGCACGGCTGCCATGAAGGAGAAGCTTCGGGACAGTTTGGGAACGGGACAGGTGACACCACGACGGCCGCTGTATAATCTGTTATCGGTTCCGTGATGTAATCGTTTAAACCATGTAATTTGAAGTTTGAATATTGAAAAACCGATCCGTACTCAGTCCCTCAATTTAGCGTGCGCGAGAAAGCCAATGACATCATTCTACTCGACTTTTACACTTAAAGTCGGGTAAAGTGACATCATGAGTGCGCTATTGCTTCAAATCGCTGCAGTGTCTCACCGGTACTAAATAAATTCGAAGTTCTTATCAACGACAGAATCTAATGAGAATGAGACTGGAATTCAATGAGGACGTCATTGAAAACTCTTACATTCCTGCTGCAGGGCAAGGGAGAAAGTAAGAGAGTCGGTGGAGATGGTGGTCAGGAAGCAAGCTGTATTGCCGCTTCAGCCCCGGTCCCGTCAAGCAAGCCGAGATTGCCGCGATTAGACTAATATCGATATCTTATCTGTCCTTACGGTTGCTGATGAGAATTATGCTGGAAATATATTGTCAACAGTAGAAAAAAAACCCGACTCGTTCTGCCATGCGCAGCAATGGCCTAAAGCCCAAGTAACCGGGAGAGACCTCCGCGGAGAGTCTAGACCAAAGAGAAGCGGCATTGAACGGTCTTCGCCCTTCTCGGAGCGGTGAGTGGTTCCGATTGGCGGTGGCACGGTTGCGCCCACGGCGTCGTCGGGGTGAACCACCGCAAGCCAGCATCGGTGTTCAACGAAATGTTGGTGCAGCATGTGTTGACGTGGAGAGAATCTTCGCCCGCCTTATCGTGTCGAGAACTGCGGCAATCATCCCTGCACCGGCCTCATGTCAAGATTACCGCATGCAACCAGGATCAGCACAGATAATATTAATCGCTGCTTTGCTCGGTGGATGTTAACTGGATAAGTTCGAGTCGTAACGGACCGGGCTGACGAATCGCTCTCCGATGTGGGGAGATTCGCGCCGCGTCTGTCGGCTTTGCATGTCGGACGAGCCAGCACTACTCTGACGCGCCTGAGAGGAACCTGTGTTCGTTCTGGCAAGCTCTCAGTAAGCGAATCACGTTTGCTCTGAGTGAGTAGGTGCGAGTCAGTTAATAATATGCATTTGAAAACCCCGAGGGTACTGAGTAAGCTACCCATGTAAAGAGCCTTTGCGATAATCCAGTCATTTCTTCGGGACCACCATGGTCCACCCGAACTGGTATGCCGTCGAAACCATCGCCCTGGCTCTCAAACAAATTTGGCAGAAGATTTTGCAGTTTCGATCTGCCTCGATCCAATCATTACATCGATCCGAGTAGATTCATCAATACAGCAAAAATCCGGCATACACACAGCGAACTTACCGCTCGGACAACGCAAATCGGGTTGTGTCGCGTCCAAGTCAGCCAATGGGATATTGTCGGGCGGCTTTCACCCCCATGCTTCCGAGTCGGCCCGTTTTCCGAGTGGATCCTTGCGTAAATTGTCATTGGTGGCCTGTAGGTGCGGTTTGCTGTGATTCGATTAACACGGAGTTTGGGTACACAATTGAGTTGCAGATCCGCAATGACGTCTGCAGGGGATGAGGTCGGACGCATGACCTTGGCGCGGGAAATGAAATCATATCGTACCGCCACGGTACAATCTTATCTTGGCAGCTTCCGTCATTAATTTCAGCCATTTATAGATGAGTGTGAGAATCAGAGCGTCAGCAAGTCCAACCTCGCGCTCACGGCAGCTCGACATCATCGAGCGCCGGTTAAGGTGCCCTCCACCAACTTGCGTCAGGTTTGTGTGGAGTGGCAGCTCGTTTCCAAGTGGAAGTAGGCGGTTCAGAGCGCTTTTGTAGACAGGATGGGAATTTCGTCAAGGAGCTGAAGTCAGGCCAAAAATAATTTGCGGCCGTTATTGTCTATTGAGGATTTAATGAAATTTGCTGATGTCCTTTGGAAAGTCACAATATGGTGTCTGGGTACTTATGCTTATGCGAAGGATGCATGGATGAAAGCCACAATAAACAAAGGGGGGGAACACGAGCAAAGTCACTCGGAAAGTCACTCGGAACACCAAGGGAGATCAAGGTTGACTTTGCGATGGCTTATTTTCATTCTACCCTGTGCGACTCGTGCAAAGATTATTTGCTACCTTTTCCATGTTATTCAAACGACGGCCAGGGTTGACATGAGTGATACCGACGTCCCTGAGCCCCAAAGCGCCACTTCGCAACTACATAGCCGTCGGTTGAAAAGCAAAGCGTCAGAGTATCAGAGCGGGTTTGATACGCGGATGTTGGACTTGATGGCGAGGCTCGCGATGAGAGGTCAAAGCGGGGGTGAATTGCGAGTTGATTGGCCAAAGCGCGAGACTTGTGACCAGGCCCAAGCAAAAATGAACCGCGCAGAGAACAAAAGCGCGGGAGCAAATTCGAGCCGGCCCGACAGACAAAAAGACAAGGTGCTTCAACAACATCAAAATCACCAAAGCGGGGAGGGTCCGAGCAAAACGAACCAGCCCGCCCGTTTGTTAAACCTCCCCGCAACTGTGGCCTGCAATTTCAAATGAAGTGTGTGTACAACCAACAAGATCAATCCTGTTGGTTTCATCTAACTTTCGAGGATCCTTGGTTCTGAAGTTTTGAATCCATGCAAAACAGATAGACCCATCCAAATAATCAGTCTCACTTGCGAGGATCCCCCTGGCTCTCAAGTTGTAATCAGGAGTTAACAATGTACTCAATTGTAGAATAACTGACACTTCCAATCATCAATCTTATGCCGAGGATCGCAAGTATCAATTGTTGAACTCTGGTTTACCAAGCACTTCCGCGCTCGAATACATGGTGCACATCGAACTGGCCTGGTATCCATCTCGGTGTTGCGCAAACGGCGGGTCCAAGGCGCCGCCCGAATAAATTCTGAACCAGGGAGGGACGGGCGGCTAATGTGCGAGAATTGACGTGTAATCGCAAAAGTGGAATACGTGTATGGGAGTAATACTGTAACATTATTATTGTGGTTTGCCCAAGAATTGCACCACCTACAGAACTGGAAAAAGACCCCACTTCAAAAATAGTCACCGCCTGCAATCCCACTGGAAAGATGCACAATTTGAGGATATTTCAAATGTTCACCACTCAAATTTCACACCAGAAAAATGCATCGCCATTCGTTTCTGTAACTTTCCGCACCGCCCAGGGTTTCAAAAAAAGACCCCAGCTTTGTTGCACTGAGATGACACCGCCTCACTGTTTTTAAAAAAAGCATCGCTTTCGTGAGGTCGGATCTTGAATGATTCCATCATTATAATACTTCCCACGGTTCAACTTTCCGAATTTGATCTTTGCTTTTACATAATGTGAGCAATTCGGTGGCTGGTTTCGAATGAAACGAATGCACTGTGGCCGAGAATCTCAATGTGTGCATATTAGGAGTTACTTCCTAACAAGCTGATGGCACATATTATGCTCTACCCCTATGTGATTTCTCTTCTCATGACCTGCCTGAGATGAATTTTGTTCAGCCCATAGCAGTCCAAGTCCGAGATTCCCGTCAACTCCTTTGCCCTCATACACAGTGTGCTTCCTCATCAATCTCAATCTATTCCTGCACAACCTCAATTCCACTCTGTCTCGGTGCAATACCGGGATATTCACGGGGAGGATGTCAGAAAATGCAGATAGACGGATAACAGTCCCAGAAACAGCAGGAATGGAAACCAACCCATCTGTTTCAAAATTGTGAGGGTCCTTTTGTGATAAACTTGTACAGTTTGTATTCGTGAATCTAAATTTAAATATAAGCTAGCCTGTTGGGTGACCCGGAGTGAAGGGTCATTTTTTGCACAGTTCCGGTGTTCACTGAGTTCCAACCGTGGGAAGATGATGTGGAAGGATCTGGCATTGAATTCCATGAAGTCCTCCTGGTGGTGCATTTCTTTAGTGATGATTATGTGAGGGTGTGTTTTTTTAAAAGAAGAACTCAGTGGTGCATCTGAAGGAAAACATTTGTGGTGCATAATCCAGTAACGTTGGAAGTGGTGCATATTGTGAAATTGAGACCGATGCCTTTTTTTCAACAGACTTTTTTTGCGGTGGTGCCTCAAATATGACTTATTTGAAGTGGTGCTCGTCCTCGAGCGGAGGAGCTGTGCTATTTTCGTCGAAATCTGTCAGGTGGTGCATAAAAGTCAAAATTCTCACAAAGTGGTGCTTTTTCCAAGGAAAATCACAAAGTGGTACAACTAATAATAATGTTACAGTATTACAGCCATATACGTGCACTGGCAAGTAACTTGGAGTTTGAATTGATTCAGAGTTGAATTTCCCAAGAGAGAGGAGACGAGACCCTTCTCATTTGCGTCTCCGAGAATGAAGAGAGGATAATGGAGTAGAATAGAAACTGTTGGGTGCCCAACGCCTCCGACTCTTCACTTCATTCCTGATCACGTAGATATATACATAAATACCATTGCACTCACAATTCGCGTATTCGCAAGCACTCGGCTGCAGATCGACCCAATCTCTCTTGAGGCTGCGAAATCGACTCTCTGGCCTGATCTGAGAAGCCGGGAGGGAGGATCATCGCATGCCGGCTGTTCAATCTTGAGCCTTCTAGAAAAAAGAATGCAATTGTAGCTAATAATGCAATTATGTATAGTAGATTGGGTGGTTATGCACATACACGTACCGCTGTGAAATGAGCTTAGGGTGGGCGATCGCTGGCCGATTTACTTGAGATGAAGGCAAGGTGGGGGATCGCTGCCTTGCGCTGTTCGAGATTTATGTGTCGAAGTAAGGCAGGAAGCCGTGCGTGTGTACCAGGCGATTATCTACTAACCGGCTTCACACCTTACATTATGGTAGTACTTGCGTCATCCCTGGTGGCTACCCTCCCTCGAAGTGGGGTGAAAGAATGAAATAAAGGGTGGGATTGCTGGGATTCCTAGCCCAGGGAGACTAGAGCATACATCAGGCCTAGGGTAAACAAACGAGGGGAATTATTCACTTACCGGCCTCATACTCTGCACTCGTCCTCCCCCGAAATGGGTCGAAAATGAAACATGAACTGTGGGTGCGGGAACGCTTCCCGGCGGTTTTTAGCAACGATGAGGGTGGCCAGAGGTAGATCACTTTCCTATACTAATGCGCGAAGTTCAATATTGAAGTAAGCACCAAGTGGATGTAAGGCGTTGCATGTGCTTGAACGAATGAAAGCCGGCGCACATACAGCGCGCGATTCCCCCTCAGTTAACTCTCGTACTGCGCAGTTCTAGAAAGAATGAGGGTCACAACAATTGGGGTTGAATGCCGATGATTATTTACGTACTAAAAGTGTAATCTAATCTCGCGCCGACTTCATGAAACTGCGCATGGGCCTCCATTTTGCGTGAAATATGCGTGCATGGAAGTGCGTACGAGATGAACTTCCTACCGGTGGTAGAAATAACTGCAGACCAACCAATCGAGAATCCGGTGAATTGGCAGCCAATCAAGCAGCCAAGAAATTGAACAAGGTCCGGCGTATATACGCGCCTCTACCCATTCCTCTTCCTTCCCGCCAGCACAGTTGGCGAGGCAGGTGGCCTAGCGGGGCGGGTATAACGCGGTGGTGGTACTTGATCTTGGTGCGGCGCGGCATGGGATCAACGTTTTGCTTCTCGTTGGGAAGCGCGTACTTATACATACATGCCAGTGCGCGGACGTTGGGTAGGAGGGTGATTTTCATACCCTTGAAGTTCGCTGCGTCCGCCAGATGGTGCGAAAACAGCGCACGAAGGTGCTCCAGGAGGTCGAAGCGCGTGCGAGACAGGCAATAGCGCGGCCCGAGATGGGCGTATGTAAAGGCCGGGAGAAGGCTTCCGATATGCTTGAGAATCAATCACGCAGAGCGCAAAAGCTTCGTTGTAGAAATCGTCGTCCTCGTACGAGAAGCAGTGAGAAGCAGCGAGGTAGGCTCTAGTAGCCGCCGAGTCGTCTTGGGAGGCAAGTCAGGCAAGCGCGAGAAGCTGGCGTCGCAGCTGAGAGTTGGATTGGAAGAGTCAGCACATCAGAAGGTGTAAGCGAGCCAGCTTGAATGACTGTGAGCTGTGAGAACAAGCACATTTGAATCGGAAGTGAGCTGAAGTGGCTGGAAGGGCGCCAAGCTGTGAATTAACATTCAAAACGCTAGTCACAGCTGTGGACGCGCGCGCTGTTTACGCGACCAGTTGCCAAGTATGATGCGAAGCTGAAAAGAAGAAAGTGAAGTGAAAAGAAGGAGGTGATGTACTACATTGAGCGTGCGTATCGCAGTGACGGTTTGGTTCCTTTCGAAAGTGGACGCATACTGCGTGCGGCAACAATATTGAACGAGCCCACAGACGCGCCACACCACGCAAGCTATTTGTTGGTCAGAAAACAAGAGGAACCCACGAGTTACCACGTCAAGTATACTCACAGCGCCACACAAGCTGTAAACAGGCGGAAGATGGACGTCAGAAAACAATAGGTTTTTGTGTGCAGGGCCATACTTTGCATGTTATGACCCACCCACGCGCTCGCCACACCAAGTGTCAAAAAACAAAAGGCTCGTGGGCGCTTGTGGGCGCGCCACATCAACCGAGACTTCCGAATAAAACACCGGCGGCGTCCTTCAATAATACGCCGGCTCGGCCACTCATTGAATGCGAGTCAGCCCGAGGACGGTGTTCATTCAAGAGAGATTCTGATAACTTGATAATCAGCTCGACTCGTTTCAAGAATAGAAACGGCGGTCAAGTTGGATGATCATAAAGTGCGATGCCGCACGGACATTGCGCTGCCGATGCGACACACCGACTGGTTAGGTTGTTGGGCGGGGTGCTGGCGCTGTTGGACGGAGTATTAGGTTGGTAAGGTAATTGTTTCATGGTGCGCGTCGCGTCGCGAAGGGCACAGCGTTCCAGGTCTTGAGATAAAGCGCTATGTCCGAAAGCCTGGTCGAGTGTTCAGTGTCGGAGCATCGAGGCAGCTCAGAGTTAGGTAATAAAAATCGCGAGCCGCACCCATGTCCGGGACGCGGTGGGGAAGACCCGATCTCATCTAAGAAAAACGGAAATTTCACCAAGAAAGACGGAAATTGAACTGAACAGGATGGCACTCAACACAAACCCAACACGTATTGAAGAAACTCGCCGTACACGGAGGACGGGGCGCAAGCAACATAAGGAGGACGTCATAAAATGGAAGAAAGGAAATTTGAACCCACCGTGAGACATCCGCGAGGCCAAGTATATAGAGTCGAGATCAACGAGGCCATGACCTAAATAAATACGCGTTAACAAGCGCCCACCGACAGACCCAGATCAGGAAGCTTGAACGCGTTGCGCCGCATATGCGAGGCCAAGACCTAAATAAATACGCGGCAGAAGCGCCGACCAACCCACATTAGGAACAAAACGAGGCGCGTCCAAATTTGGATCCCCACGATAAACATGTGGAGGACATGAGGCGCCCGCCGCACCTGGAAGTGCTCTCTGACCCGTATGTAGAACTAATCTTCGCAGGAAACACGCGGAGGAGAGCCTGTGTTCGGATTTGGAACTTGAGAGTACTGAGACTCGGACCGAATTCGAAACATGAGCTTGACACAGTGAAAGAACGCGAGGCGAACCGGTTCGTGCATGGCTGATGAGATATGATAAGGAGAGGACAAAGCGTGTCGCGTCGAGTCATCTGGAATCAGGAAGGAGGACGGAGGAGTCACGATTTAGAGATTCGGCAAAATCCCGCACCACGACCCGCCAACGCGGCGTCTTGCAGGTCGCGAGAATTTATTTGACGGTTGAACACGGGCTGGGAACAAAGACGAGAAGTGCGCTTGGGCACAATGGGAAGGAGTGGGATGTTGATGTGATATGTGATCCTCAGCATGAAAGGGAGGAGACCGCTGCGTGTTGATATTGATTTAGATGGTGGAAGTACATAAGCTGAGGACAAAGAAGATAAAATTCCACGAACAAAGAGGACATCTAATCTAATCTCGTTCTGCTTGGCATGAGGATCCGGTCTTTCATCTCCCATTATCCGTGCTCCGTGCCTGCCCCGGTGCGAGTCTTGACACGAGGTGTGGGAGCAGCCCAAAAATACCCTCTGCCCCGATGGATGGCCGGATTGCGATGAGATCGACATGATGAAAGGCAAGGTACGTAGCCGGTCCAAGAACATGAAAGACCGTCGTGATAGTGTGAACGTGAAAGACCATCGCGTTAGATCGGGTGCACGCCGCGAAAATAGAGAATCGCCGAGGACGTTCCATCCGATCCGGCTCAGATTGCAACCCGCGTCCGAGTCGGAAAGTTGAAAGACAGGTGGATGAGAGAACGAGACTTCTCCGGAGACTTCACGCAGCGAAAGTGGTTCGTCCCCGGGCCGTGTCCGATGAATGATGAAATTTCGAAAGAGAACGTTCAGGCAATGAACTTGGGATCCCATCCGATAGTGCACCTGTAGTCGAGTCATCTTGTCACGGTGTACACCCGCGTACCCGTGGACACCCGCGCCGCTTGTACGCGCCGTCTGTACGGCGACGCGTTCACGCGTTCTGCGGCCAACCCGTATAAGCCCGTATACCCGCTTCGTAATCACTTTTACCAACGACTCGGCCGAGCGGCACGTCAAGCCCTTCCCTGTTCGGACGTGTGGCGGTGCCCGGGAACAACGGATTTACCGCATTGGCACAAGAAAAGTGATGTCGGCGAGTGGTGAAATACCGAAAACCCGTCTTCGGTGCTCCGTCGAAGGTGGGTATGTCCGTTGGGGGCGTCGGAAGAGAGAAGGAAGAACAAGTCTTCCTGACCGACCGAATCCCGCCAAAGATGAACATGCGAATATTGTGTGAATGTCCGTTCTGAGCGAATGTCAAAAACATCCGTATTCATTCGGTCGGGATTCGGACGGGACACATACGTGTACGCCAATGAGAGGTGAGAGGATGAGGCGGCGAAGAAACTTGCACGACGAGGCGTGGAGAACATGCTGGAAGGAAGTGGAAAGCAAAAAGATTCGTCACTCTCCGCTGAGTGAGCGTTGGGAGCTGTCGGGAGATTATCTGCCCAACTGTCCGATATTAGTATGTCTCACTCAGCAAATATAGGGATAATCGGAGGGGTGACTCAGCCCGGCTCTGAGAGACTCAGTGACTTGACTCCCAACGGTTGCTTGCATTCTTGCATTCAGCAGAGCTCGAAAATACGCGCTTTGGCCAGCTACAGTGCAGAAGAGGAACACGTTGTGGCGCGATAATCACGGTCTTGAGCACCCGAATCCTCCCAATCAGGCGCCGAACCAACCAGCTCGCCGAGCTCGGCGGTTCGTCTGCGCTGACTCAGTTCAGTTACAAACGGAGATGTGGCACCCGATACGCTTTTGCTTTCCCCCTCCCAATCTGGACTGTGTACACGGGGCTTTCTTTATAAAAGCGATGATGATTCACCTCCGATGGATAACCGCAGCCCCCCCGCTTCATTCAGCGTTTCCTGCATATATCTACTGCTATCCATCACAGCAGCAGCTAGACACTCTACGATGTCGTCTATCCGAGAGCTCAGCTACGACTTCCCCGTCGCATCCACCTCAGCCTCTACATCCTCATATTCTGCACAATCACAAAGAACGAAACGCGCTACATCTCCCCGACGGATAGCGAAAGCGCGCCTTCCTCCCGTGCCACGATGGGAGCTCGCTGCGCTCGACGAGGATGAGCTCGACTTGGACAGGGAGGAAGAGGAGAGAGACTACGCGGCGCTGGGATACCCCACCCGCCGCGCACCGAGCCCGCACGTTTACCCCTACACCAGCGCGACGAGCGCGTATAGCGGGTACCCATACACGACTCGTAGTACCAATGCGGGATACACGTCCGGATATTCCACACCCTCACCATATGACTACGACGCATACGCAGCTCCTCCCATGGCCCGCTCTTGCGACTCTGCGTCGTCTGCATTATCCTCCTGCTCTTCGTCCTCATCACACTCATCCCGCGAGGGCCGCTCGCGCTGTGCGAAGAAGATTCGCAAACCGCGCTCTGTCTCGCCGCCAGCTTGCGAGTCTTACCCGGCATATCCCTACACCACCTCACCAGCTTTGAGCCTCACGTCCTCCCCATACTTCGTTGACGACGTCGAGTTCGAAGACGACGTCGAGGAGGAGTCGTGTTCTGCCGACGCGCCAACGGAACACAAGGAGCCAGCATCGATGGCGCTCAAGAAGCAATGGGTCGCGCTCTCCCTGCGCGTGCAGTTCGGCGTGTTCCGCGCGAAGAGGCGGTTGCGGGATCGGGTTATGAGTTTGTGAGCTCCCCGTCCGCACTTCTTTTCGACAACGCCTCCCTTGACGGGGGACACGCACTATATCCATTCTCCCATACCCCGCACGCATTCCACCACACGTTATCACAAATCGCGCCACCTACATTTTTTCGGCGCCACGTCATCATCTTCGCTTTCACCACCGCACGTTTTCTATCATGCACTTCGAGCAGCTAGATATGAAAAACAATCACATTATGTAGCATTATTCACTTGTAGCATTACCATTCTCTGCACAATTCCCCTCTATGCATTACTCCATTTCGCGCGCGATGCAAGATTTCCAAGCGTCCAGTGTGAGGTTCAGTCTTTGAAATTGAGTGCACGAAGCAAAAGCAAGAAGTTTTATACTCCGCATCCCAACCTGGGTGATGGCATCAATTCGTCCTTCCCTTCCGACCACAATGTTGTGCGACGCCTGTAAACATCCTTTCCTGCTCCCACATGCGCTTCCCACTCCCGAACAAACTGATGCACTCCGACAATTCCTCATGTCGGGTGCCCTTCCTCTCGACACGTCGCAGTACCGCGCCAAGATTGCCACATCGGAGGCAGGTTTGGCACGGTACGATGCTGAAATCTGGAGATTACAAGAGACTCTCCGAGGCCTATTTGCAGATCGCTCGAAGTTACAGGAGTATGCGGACGGATTGCGGGCTGCGATGTCCCCCGTCCGAGCATTGCCAGCAGAGATTTTGGGCGAGATCTTTGCGCCATTCTCCCAATCACATAAGAGCCGCAACGGCGACGAGGAGCTGAAGAATCTCGCTAAATCAGAGCTTTTGGAACTTTCCAAAGTGTGCTCCCGCTGGCATCGCGTTATCCTTGGAACCCCTCACCTTTGGTCCGACATTGCGGTGAATTTCGATCACTGGCCAGATAACCCATCCGAGGGCTCCCAAAATCTGAATCTTCTCAGAAACTCCCTCGAGCGCGGAGCACACCATCCGCTGACGCTGTCGTTGACTATCATCAATGATCAAAAATTCGAAATTGATGTCTCGGCGCTCACGCTTCTTGCGAAGCATTGTCAGCGCTGGCAGCACCTCTCCTTTCTCGGTTTTCCGTCGATTCTCGACCACATCTCTCACACCAAAGATAAGCTGGATGCTCTCGAGACACTCTCATTTACATCTTGGGAGAAACCCACAGCCCTTGATATTTTCGAGATTGCACCGAAATTGACCCAAGTGCAACTCGAATTGAAAGACGCTCATTCTTCAATACCAGTACTTCCCTGGCACCAGTTGCGCTCAGTCACCTACACCGACAGATCTGACGCCCAGGATATATCCTCCCTGGCTGCCATGATGGGCAAACTTTCCCTCCCCGAAGCTGCATTCGAACTCCGTCATTTCAGCGCTTGGAAGCAGAGCGTTTCCGACGATGGGCCACAAATCGCGGCCACCATATCTTCCTTCGTCGTCAAAATGGCGACGTACAAGCATCGAGGTTACGATTCACAATCGTTGGGCGAACTTTTCGGTTGCCTGGCGTTTCTCCATTTGCGTGAATTGTCGATTTCCCGCTCCTCATCGCGCGGTGAAAGTATACCCTGGTCTATGAACCAATTTGAGTCCCTCTCCTTGCGGTCGTCATTTCACGACACCCTTCGGGTTCTCGAGATCCCCGACGTGACCATCATAGAAGAGGATCTCCTCCGTATACTGAGTTCCCTAGTATCTCTCGAAACGCTTGTCATTGGTGACCAATTGGGGTGCAGAGACATTCCGGAGCACATCTTGATCACCGACACCCTCCTTCTACGCCTCACTCGCACGACCGACTCTCAGCTGATACGCAGATTGAAACATTTCGTTTGCACTTCATTCATGGAGTTCAGTGCCGACGTTTATTTCAACTTCGTCGCGTCGCGTATCGCATCGGGCGAAGAACCGTTCCGATGTGGTCTCCGTTATCTTGCATACACCCTAAATGAATTCGACGCCGTTGTTCATCAAAAGCTGCTGGATTTGGTTCAAAAGGGGGAAGTGGATTTCAGTATAGGAAAGGAAGAGGTCCCATGAGAATGATGTGCTGACGAGGTTCGTCCCAAATCGCATTGTTCGCGATCTGCGACTCATGTCAGTGTGAATACATACAGGTGTCGGGTTTTCTTCTGTCGTATCCGTAAAGAAGAAATTCGTGCTTGTGATTCGCGAGCATTGGCGAAATCGCACACACGAACGTTGTTTGAACTCACGACCTTTGTTTCACCCATTACGAATGCGCAGATATTTACGCGATGTGGACTGCGAGGACCATCCCCATTTTCGACCGACATACTCTCAGCTCCCGTGCGATTTCTTTGTTTCCGTAGCCTAATTAAATTGAATCCTGCCAAGCTCCATTGCAAAGCAAGTTCAATTGTTCAGGTGGGATGTGCTCTCGGCCGTGCTGGTTGGCACTTAGTTCATGATACACAAGGTTTTAAGTTGGAATTCATTGAGCTGTGATCTCAGCCGAGATAACACAATCTTGCTGAAGGACCGAAAGCAGCTCAGGCGCCAGTGAGATACTTTTAAACCGATCAGTTAATTACAGCACACTGACTGGGACGAATGGCGCGGCCTACAGCCAAGGAGCTAGGCGGCTCCTCCGAAGGTAGCCCTCCGAAGCCGGGGACGCCGCGCGCCATAGAAACCGCGGAGAAGTCAACCTCTTAGTGACGGGAGAGACCTCCGCGGAGAGCCTAGACCAGAGAGAAGCGGCATTGAACGGTGTTCGCCCTTCTTGGAGCAGTGATTGGTTGCGAGTGGTGGTACTAGTAGCGGTGTTCAAACAACTGTCGGGCAGCATGTGTTGGCGTCGAGAGGATCTTCGTCCGCCCTCATCGTGTCGTCCTGTCGTCCCAGAATTGCGGCAATCATCCGCTGACCGGCATCATGTTGAGATTACCGCCTAGGCTGGATTAGCACAGATAAGCAGGGCTTTGCTCGCTGAATGTTAATTTTGGATAGAAGAAGACCGGGCTGACGGATCGCTCTCCGATGTGGGGAGATTCGCGCCGCGTCTGTCGGCTTTGCATGTCGGACGAGCCAGCACTACTCTGACGCGCCTGAGAGGAACCTGTGTTCAAAAAGCGAATCACGTTTGCTGTGAGTGAGTAGGAGCGAATCAGTTAATAATATGCATTTGAAAACCCCGCCGAGGGTACTGAGTAAGCTAACCATGTAAAGAGCCTTTGCGATAATCCAGTCATTCCTTCGGGACCAATATGGTCCACCCGAACTGGTATGCCGTCGAAACCATCGCCCTGGCGCTCAAACAAATTTGACAGAAGATTTTGCAGTTTCGATCTGCCTCGATCCAATCATTACATCGATCCGAGTAGATTCGTCAATACTACAGCACGAAAATCCGGCATACACACAGCGAACGGACAACGGAAATCGGGTTGTGTCGGGTCCAAGTCAGCCAATGGAATATTGTCGGGCGGCTTTCACCCCCATGCTTCCGAGTCGGCCCGTTTTGCGAGTGGATCCTTGCGTAAATTGCCATTGGTGGCCTCACACCGAGAATAGCGAAATTTCGGTTGACCCGATGTTAGTTTTGAATAGTAACCCAAAACGTTGAAAATCAGTCGTGCCAATATCAGTGCCTGAAGTTGTAGAATCGGTACAGCTGAAATGGAATCTACAATGTAAAATTTCGCCACACACATCGCTGCCGCCGAAACAGAAGCCGATTTTTCTGACCTCCGGTGTCCCGATATAGCACCCGAAACTGAAGACATTAGCTTCCCTTTCGGCATCACTGAAATGACTGGTTTAGGTTCTGATTTTCAGTCAACCGAAATGAAAGCCGAAAGCAATAGTTTTGGCTGTGCCGAAATGTATTTTTTTGCTGCCAGGCAATTGATTTTGGCACAGCTGAAAGTAATGATTTCAGTGCTGATTTCTGTCGAGCCAAAACTAACCATTTTGTTGATACTGAAAGGAAAGTTGATCTATGGACTTTTGGGTCCCGTATTGATGCGTCTGGGATAAGAAGATTTGGGTTCCGGTTCGGCGGCATCGATATACATCACGAAATCATCTATTTCGGCTTTACTTTTAGTTCAACGGATTCTAACACTTTCGGCCCTGATATCGGCACAACTGATGTGCAAAATTTCGGATCACTTTTCGATACTAACATCGGGTCAACCGAAATTTCGCTATTCTCGGTGTGCCTGCAGGTGCGGTTTGCTGTGATTCGATTAACACGGAGTTTGGGTACACAATTGAGTTGCAGATCCGCAATGACGTCTGCAGGGGAATGAGGTCGGACGCATGACCTTGGTGCGGGAAATGAAATCATATCGTACCGCCACGGTACAATCTTATCTTGGCAGCTTCCTTGCAGCTTCCGTCATTAATTGCAGCCATTTATAGATGAGTGTGGAGTGAGAATTAAAGCGTCAGCAAGTCCAACTTTGCGCCCACGGCAGCTCGACATCATCGAGCGCCGGTTAATGTATATCAGGCGAGGCACGAGAAAGTATTGATACTACAGCGTCTGTCTTAGAGAGACTACGGTTAAGGTGCCCTCCACCGACTTGCGTCAGGTTTTTGTGGAGTGGCAGCTCGTTTCCAAGTGGAAGTAGGCGGTTCAGACCGCTTTTGTAGACAGGATGGGAATTTCGACAAGGAGCTGAAGTGAGGATTTAATGAAATTTGCGATGTCCTTTGGAAAGCCACAGGTGGAATATGGTGTCTGGGTACTTATGATTATGCGAAGGATGAAGCCACAATAAACAAAGGGGGGGGACACGAGCAAAGTCACTCGGAAAGTAACTCGGAACACCAAGGGAGATCAGGCTTGACTTTGCGATGGCTTATTTTCATTCTACCGACCACCATCTGTGAGACTCGTGCAAAGATTCTTCGCTACCCTTTCCATGTTACCCAAACGACGGCCATGGTTGACATGAGTGATACCGACGTCCCTGAGCCCCAAAGCACCACTTCGCAACTACATAGCCGTCAGTTGAAAAGCAAAGCGTCAGAGTATCAGAGCGGGTTTGATACGCGGATGTCGGATTTGATGGCGAGGCTCGCGATGAGAGATCAAAGCGGGGGTGAATTGCGAGTTGATTGGCCAAAGCGCGAGACTTGTGACCAGGCCCAAGCAAAAATGAACCGCGCAGAGAACAAAAGCGCGGGAGCAAATTCGAGCCGGCCCGGCAGACAACAAGACAAGGTGCTTCAACAACATCAAAATCACCAAAGCGGGGAGGGTCCGAGCAAAACGAACCAGCCCGCCCGTTTGTTAAACCTCCCCGAAGCTGTGGCCTGCAATTTCAAATCAAGTGTGTGTACAACCAACAAGATCAATCCTGTTGGTTTCATCTAACTTTCGAGGATCCTTGGTTCTGAAGTTTTGAATCCATGCAAAACAGATAAACCCATCCAAAAAATCAGTCTCACTTGCGAGGATCCCCCTGGCTCTCAAGCCGCAATCAGGAGTTAACAATGTACTCAATTGTACAATAACTGACACTTCCAATCATCAATCTTATGCTGAGGATCTCAAGTATCAATTGTTCAACTCTGGTTTACCAAGCACTTCCGCGCTCGAATACATGGTGCACATCGAACTGGCCTGGTATCCATCTCGGTGTTGCGCAAACGGCGGGTCCAAGGCGCCGCCCGAATAAGTTTTGAACCAGGGACGGACGGGCGGCTAATGTGCGAGAATTGACGTGTAATCGCAGTGGAATACGTGCAAGTAACTAGGAGTTTGAATTGATTCAGAGTTGAATTTCCCGAGAATGAAGAGAGGATAATAGAGTAGAATAGAAACTGTCGGGTGCCCAACCCCAGTGAAAACGACGTCTTGTTATATCTTGCTATATCTTGTCATATCCTACAGCCAACAAAAATATGATATGTCAAGATATAGCAAGACATGACATTAGGATTCTTGCCGCTATATCTTGGTATATCTTGCGAGTCCAAAAACTTTGCAAATTTTTCATTTTATATTCATTTTTACTACTTCGTTACAACCGTATTACTGCGCCGGCGCCATTCTGCCGCCGCCCGCCTTCCCGGCGCCTTCCACGTCGAGTGTGCTGCATCACAATACCCTAGACGATCTCTAGCGATCGCCGAGACCACGCGCTCGCGGCTCGGTGCTTGCGGCGCCTTAAATGCACCAACTAATTGTTTGGGTACATAGCCAAATCCCGTGCCTGTTCGATGCGTTAGTGGGAACGGAGTGAAAGAATGCTGAGGACGTACTGCCAAGAGCATGAAACGGTCCTGCCGACAGACGACCGCCACAAAAGTACCTGAAGTACACCCACAAGGTGCATAAGTATGGGACAAAAACAGTATACTTTATAAACGTACCCCGAGTTCGCAAAACCAGCCAGCGCTGCAAGGGATTAGGACACGTTAGAAGAGATAACGATGCAGGCTGCATACGAACCTTACAAGTTAACGTGTCTTCGGGTTCTCGTTGCTTTCTCCTTGCTTTGCCTTCGGGGTCGGCATTAATTAGAGGGTAACATAGGACGGACACGGGTTTTTAGCCTCCGACACGATGTCACGCGTCAAAACTCGCGGCTTCCGCCTCGGACGCGCCAAGTCAATGCCCGCACGGTGCCAGAATAAGTAGACTGACCAAGTGAACCTGGAAATCTAACATCGTCGGCTGGAAAGGCTGTGGTGAGAATTGATTGGAGGATTGCGAAACCATGGCTGCATTGACGCACAGAAACCTTGCAGCAGCTCGTGGAGTACATGTTAGTCGGGTTATCAAGAAAATATACACGACACACCTTTAAGCTGCATGAATTGACATGCGGGAGATATGTAATTACTTAGTTTTGGGTGGACGTCGTTTGGTCAATACGGGGCAGCAAAGTCAGTTCAAGGGAAGCGTGGACGCACCTGCCATGCAATGGCTTCCGAATCACTGTATAGGTGTAATAGAGGTAAGCGTTCCTCACAGTGGGGCCAGAGCCGAAGGAAGATACCTCGATGCGTTTTGGAGTCTTGGACGTGTCTAATTCTGGCAGCGCCGTCGTACGGTGCGCAGTGTGAGATGAGTTGGGTAGAAAGAGTACCCATCAGGCCTACAAACTGCAAAATGATTTATGAGAACGGTGCAGAAGTAAACCAGGATTGCAAGTGTCGGGTGTTGTACGTACCATTTGTTTGGCGCTGGAGATGCTGAAGTTCCGCGACATTTCCGCTGAAGGAGAAAGAGAGAATTTTAATCGCAACAGGGCGGAAGAGAGAGAGGATCACAGTGCCTATCTAGGGAGAACAGTGACAGAAGAGTAAGGCTGATAGGACCAATATGAACGGATCTGTGTTGATGGACTTGATTGGGACTTGAGTGATTCGGGTCGGTTACTGGCAAGCATCCACATGTTGACCAGATCTGGGCGGTACAAGGATGCGAGAGGCCAGCGTGAAGGGAGAGTTTGTGAGGAACGACATGGGAGAGGACGACAAGAGGGTGATGCGCCAGTGACGTCGGTTGCAAAGCTGCAGCCAAATAAGCCACAATTGTGGACTTGAGTTTTTTCGTGGCCTCGTTATTAGCTCCTGCGTCGAAATAAAGTTCATGCAGCGAATGTGACGTCAAAAGGGTTTTACTCGAGACAAAATGAAGAGAAATTCGAGAGCGGTATGATATCTAGTGCTGTCCATAAATATAATATCCGATAATATGATATTAATAATTCATGATATTACAGATATAATACGGGGTCAGGACGAAGACAAAGATATGAATACGGGCTGATATGATACGATATGATACGAGTATAATATGATACGCCAGGACCATATTATGCATATTATTCTGATATTATGATGTTTTGGGCACAGTACCAAGGCACCTTTGGGGTTCATTTTAGCACTTTTTTGGGTTCTCCCACCTCTAGAAATACCAGAATATCACCAGGCTAGGTACAACTCACTGCAACTGAAATTTACCCATCATGACTGAACACAATCCTCCTCCAGTTGTGTACGTTTGCTTTTTGATCATCAATACCAAGGTGACCTACTAGCATAGTGGATTTGATTTGGCATCTACGCCCAACGGGCTTTCAATATGATGAGTGTACCTCAAATGGTTTGAACCAGCTGTGTTTGAACTTGGGGTGAACATAGGAGTTGTACATTGAAAGATGTCAAAATGGAACATTTTCATCAAAAAACTAATCTCAATCACTTTTCTAATTCTCTCTGGTCTTAAAAGGGATGATGAATGTCCTCCAGCAACCTGGATAGTTATACAGAGCGAAAAAATTGAAGAATGGCCCCGTGAAAAAACCCTGAAAGATATTAAGAATATATCCGTAATATATTCTGATACGTATTAATAAATACGGGAGCGATATAATATGGATATGATACGATGCTGGAGACGGTAATATGATAATGATATAATATAATGCGCAAATCTTCGTATTAATATCATATGTGGACAGCACTAATGATATCCCAAGATGAGATTTTAAAATTTCAAGATATAATGTGATATGATCATATATCCCAAGGCATGACAAGACGTCGTTCTCACTGGGGCCCAACGCCTCCCACTCTTCACTTCATTCCTGATCACGTAGATATATAGATAAATACCATTAGACTATGGCAACACGGACAGGACAGCTTCGGTTTATTCACCGAGGCTTAAGTAAAATATGATAGGCGAACTGCTTATGGCTATGGGACCCCAGGGACATGTTTTTATTTCTAACTACTGACATATGTACATCGATGACGAGTTCTCACGCCGACATCGCCCGTGACTTCCAATGCATTATGCGACCACCATTTCTTTTCCGTTAAGTATATTGCAGCCTTTCAACGAGCACTGTCTCCGCCATAACCCTTACCCTGGCCCGAACCAGTCCCACAGCCCAATGACCGCTTGTTCGCCCTGACATTGCCTGCTATGCAGCCGAAACGGCTAGACAACAACTCAGGCACTTGAAGTCTCATGTCCGACAAAATGCAACGCCCATGGGCTGAAGTTGCATGCTGGCTGGCCCGCAACCATGAAGGTTCTTGTTCTTTCCGTGGCGACGCCATTATAGTCCGGTAGGCGTTTACTTTATTCGCCCGCTGACGTATACTGATTCCTCGCGATAGCGGGAAGAAACGGCGCGACACCGTCCTCATTTGCGTTTCCTCCTCCGACGTCGAAGAGGGCCGCATCCGGATCAATAAGGTTACCCGCAACAATCTGCGTCTCAAGCTCGGTGGCCTCATCAGCTTGCATGCGTGTCTCGACATAAAATCCGGCAAGCGCGTCCACCTTCTGCCGTTTGACTCTATCGAGGGTCTGAGCGGCAGATGCCTACTTCAAGCCCTATTTCTTCGAAGGTATGCATCGCTCGGACTTCCAGCTAAGCCCCGCTCACCGTTGTACATAGCATACCGGCGCGTCCACAAGGACGATACCTTCCTTGTGCGCGGAGGCATGTGGACAGCGGAGTTCAAGGTCATCGAGACCGATCTTTCTGAATCTGCATTGTCGCCCAAGATACTGTCATCGATACTGGTATGTTGCTGTTCGTGGCATCAACAATTCTATGTACTCAATGTCTCGACAGAGGGTGACCCAGTCAAGCGCGAAGAGGAGGAGTCCAACCTCGCGGACGTCGGATATGATGACCTTGGTCGAACTCCCACTCCGCCACCCTCAACTATTCGATTCCATCGGTAACAAGCCTCCTCGTGGTATTCTGATATTCGGTCCGCCCGGTACTGGTAAAACCCTCATGGCCAGAGCCGTGGCCGACGAGACCGGCCCTTTCTTCTTCCTGATCAACGGATCCGAAATCATGAGCAAGATGGCTGGTGAGAGTGTAAGCAATTTACGGAAGGCGTTTGAGGAGGCCGAGAAGAACATCATCTTGGATTGCGCACAAGCGTGAAAGGTGAATTCAGCAAACCTCTTGTAAACAACACGTTGTTCATGCAGTTTCTATCTAGCCAAATGGCGAAGTTGAGCGTCGCGTGGTGTCGCAGCTCCTGACCCTCATGGACGGTCTGAAGGCGCGTTCCGACGTGATTGTTATGGCCGCCACCAGCCGACCCAACTCCATCGACTCTGCTCTCCGCCGATTTGGTCGCTTCGATCGTGAGGTCGACATTGGCATCCTTGACCAAACTGACCGTCTCGAAATCCTTCGCATCCACACGAAGAACATGAACCGCGGCGAGGACGTTGACCTTGAACAGGTTGCTACAATTCCCCATTCGACGGCAATTTCATTCTGAACAACTATTTCCAGATCGCCGCTGATACTCACGGATACGTCGGTTCTGATGTGTCTTCCCTGTGCTCCGAGGCTTTCATGCAGCAGATTCGGGAGAAGATGGACCTCATTGACCTCGACACTATAGACGCAGAGGTCCTCGACTCCCTCGGCGTCACCATGGACAGCTTCCGCTTCGCTCTTGGAACCTCGAATCCCTCTGCGTTGTGAGACGGTTGTCGAGGAGCCGACGGTCAAGTGGGACGATGTTGGTGGTCTGGAGAAGCTCAAGCAAGAGCTGTAGGAGATCGTGCAGTACCCCGTCGAGCATCCGGAGAAGTTCATCAAGTACGGCATGTCACCGTCAAAGGGTGTTTTGTTCGACGGGCCTGCATGGTACGGGTACGACCATACTTGCCACGGCCATTGCCAACGAGTGCAATGCCAACTTCTCCATCAAGGTGAACTCTTTTCTTTTCCGTGCGATATTCACACGATCTGATGCATTCCAGAGGGCCCTGAACTGCTCACGATGTGGTTTGTAATCCTACAATGAGTCGAATCCAAGAACATTGCATCCAGCAGTGCTTACCAGAATTTCCTTCAGATTTGGTGGTGCGTTTCCGCTTTTTTTTCTGTGGCATGTTGGATGTAGTGGGCTGAGATTTGATATGTTTGGTGTTTGGTTCAGTTGTGCAAATCCATCTAGACTCTCTCGTTTCGCTCACAACCCAATATTCCCTTCGCCAACGACCCGAATTCCGTGAGCTACGGATGAAAGATATTTTCTATTTGACTTACAATCGAGCCAGGGCAATGAGGAAATTTCCTCAAGAATTAATCGATAACATTGTCGATCAATGCAACGATGACGACTTGCACACTTGTGCTTTGGTCGCGAACAGTTGGACCTCACGAGCCCAAACTAGACAGTTCGAAACCCTGAACAGGCTAGATCTCAAAGATTTGCGAAAATTGCTAGAACTATTTGCAGAGAATTTGCGCATCGCAGCCTACGTCAAAAACATACAACTCCATCTCACATCAGTGGATCCTCGTCAGGACATGGTTGATACTGTATCAACTTTCCTCGAGAAGCTCATCCGGCTTGCGAGGCTTGAATTATCGATTTTTCCCTGCCCATTAACCGGATCCCACGAGTCGTCGCGCTCATATGCATTTCCGCTAGAATTGAGACCTTGCATCCAAAACACACTACGTTGAGTTGATCGTCTATGCTGTCAATGTGTACTTACAAATTTCCAGAGCGACCCGAAATAGTTCATCTGACGCTTGTTAATTGGCAATTCGACAACGTTCATTCACTCTTCAGCACGATTGCACCGTCCATTCAGCTGAAAGATTTAACTCTTACATGTTGCCATGTTTATGATCCTGAAATATCTTCCGATGATACTGCCCCTTTGCTGCCAGTAACGCTGAAGTCGATCGAGCTACTAGAGCTTATGCAGTGTACTCTGACCACAAAATTCCTTCAATGGATTACAGCTTCCCAGATATCTCTGAACACGTTACAGTTGAGCGGTCTCGAGGCTCAAAATCTGTACTGCCTCGAAGGTAACAGGCTTGGGTTGTCAGTTCAGAACATTTGCCTCGTCGTAGATTTATGTAAGTGCATCTTCTCTTTTGACGCATCAACAATTAAGTGAGATGGATATACTGCAGCTGAATATGAGGAAGATGATTTTGTACTCCCTCGACTCGGGGAACTGGCAATGTTTCCTACATTGACTCTAAAAATTGACTTGGGTCAAAGCCAGATTGTACGGAATGTCATTATCGTACATCTGGAACAAGCCCTCTCCTCAATCTTGCATCCATCGCAGTCGACACTGTACATGGAGATTTCGACAGAGTCAAACGAAGACAGCTCGTTCTGGGAAGCTCTCGATAAATTAGTAGCTTCGGCATCCGTAACAGTACAAAGCAGATATTTGCACTTGGAGGATTCCAATGGCGGACGTCTGCAGTACATACTTTCTCTGGATTGGTGAGTATTCTTTCAATCTGTCGTACATTGAATGACTCATTGGATTATAGACGACTCTTCTATGAATCGTAGTAACAAACCGAGCTGTCGCTAGAAAATTACATTGTACAAATTTTGATGGAAGTATTTGAAGTCATAGACTGCGGGTTGATAGAACCCAACTTATTACAATAGCCCACCAATAGCCCACCCATGTCCACTTGAACAGCAAGTCGAACTCCAACGGCAGGAGCCAATAGGGGAAGTCAAAGCGGTTTGGGAAATGGATTCTGACGTCGATTCTGATGTCGATTCTGATATCGATTCATGAGTCGATTTTGACATCAGAATCGACTTTGGATTTGAATCGATGCAGAATCGTGTTCCTCCTCCGGAGGAGGAACAAAGCAGAATCGACTTGCAGAATCGATTTTGACCCTAACCCTGCCAACTCTTTGTGTTCCACATTCATTGCACTCATGCATTACATAATTAATTAACACTCAATATTATTTTTGTCTGCCTCGCTCCTATATTCTGTGCACTACATGGCTAAGAGAAAACTCCTCCTCCGTCTAAGCCTCCTGGTCGCAAACGACAGCAGACTGAGAAAGGCAAGGCACAGAAGAAGAAACTGGGCAAAAAGAAAGCCGATGACAGCAGCGACGACAGCGAGGACGAGGTGGATGAGCTCGAGGCCTCGTCAGCAACTGCTATAGCTGTCGAGTGAGCCTCTTAACCTGACTGTTTCTGGCATGTACTCACCTCCTGTCCAGCTGGAAGAATCCCGAGCTCAGTCAAAAGCTCCTCGCCAAGATTGCGGAGAGCAAAGAAATCAAGCAGGCCCTGTATCCTCCGTGTGGCCCAAATGCTGCGACTAAGGATGGCGGTGGTCAGAAAAAAGTCTTTGCACTGTGGCGGTTGGCCAACGAGCTTCTTGGCGACGACGACAAATACAAGGCTGCACTTGCTGCTGCCGCCGCAGGTACCGCAAAAGACAGGGCTGCCTGGGCTAATAAGATCAAAGGGCGTCTCAGAGCGTACGTTCATCCCACATATACACGACATGAATATCCTGAAGCTGTATATAGGATGGCTAGGACGACTCAGAAGTATACCCAAGAGATGGGTGAAACTGGTGCAGGGATCGACAATGCAGACGAAATAGATATGAGCGTCTCAAACCCCTTCACAAACAAGTGGGGTACGTACCCATCACTGTTCATATAGACGCTGTACTGATGCAGAACTCCTTCAGCAAAAATCTCGGACGCTTGCCCATGGTACTTCGACATGCGTAACCTGATTGCGCAGCGCCCTAACCTCGTTCCGACTGGTCTTGGCGATAGCGGAACAGAGGTCGACATATCTGTTATCATGTCGGGAGTTTCTACCACCACGGCAACCGACGACGCACCGAGGGAGGAGGAGGAAGACGACGCCGAAGACGATGTGGGCACTCCTATCTCCAACTGGAACCCCGACGATAGCCCTCGTGCATCATCTGAGCCGACTCGCAAGCGCGGCTTCTCCGAGATCGATGACGAGATTGCCAGAGGAAGTGGGGACGACTACAACCCCTCATCTCCGCCACGCTCAGAGCCTATGCTCGACAAGACGGCCGATGTCGATGACAATCCCGAGGACAAGAAGACGACACACCAACGAAAAAATCCTCCCAAACCTAACACATCCACCCCTGCGCTACCCACATGTACCACCACCTCCAAGCCATCGAAAAAAACGAAGCTTGCAGAGTTCAGCGAGCTGGCGAAGCAAGAGGAGAAGTCCCGCCATAAGGAGCTTGAATTGGCTGCACTCCGTACGCGCCATGCGATCAAGTCCACAGAGGTCAAGGGGCGGCTGGGAGAGAAACGGGAGGACCGACGGATGGAGGAGAGGAAAGGCAAGCAGGAGGAGCGCATGCAGAAGCTGCGGATGAAGGAGCTCAAGCTGCGTCAGAACCACGAGTTACGGATGAGGGCTGCCAGCTCATCTCAATCTCACGCCGCCAGCTTCTTTGATGGCACATCTTCCTCTGGATCCCGCTATGCATCCTCCTCGGCGTCTGGCACTGACTACCAATTCGACGGCTTCAATGGGAACGCAATGGCGGGTCCCTCCACGCCCGCCTTTGACACAAATTCCACCAGTTCTAACACCGGCGATTTCGATGATGGGATGTCTATGGGAGGATTTAGTCTCAGTGGGAACCACTTTGGCTGAGCCTATGGGGCAGCAGGGTGCAGCCTTGTTTCCCAGCTTTGTGTGTCACTTCGCTTCACCTACTTTATGCTATCTATTTTCCTGATCTATCTTCTCTACGGCCTGCCGGTTATATTCATCCCGTTATATCTTGCTTTTATTCACTGTCCTTACATGTTTGTCCACTTAATGCCTGTTTTTCGTCTATGTGGCTACATTCATCGCGTTTTGTGAAGGGGCGCCAAAAAGCGGCAATGATTCCAGAATAAGCGCCCACTAAGCGCCCTATTTGGCTTTGTTATACATCAAGGTCAAAGTCTTCCTCTGGCTCAAGTCAGCCGAAAACCATTGCATTTATATTACTGCCGTTGTAGAAATGCGGCCATAAATCACAAATCTGGTGGAATATGCTCCCTAAACCGTCTAGAGTGACTCCGAGTTGCCTGCGATGCTACATCTATCTTGTCCGAAAAAGGAAATAACAGCTTTGGGAAAGAAAAGCTACGCAATTATACCAAGATTCTCCTCCTGCCTTCGTCCTCGATGGCGTCGGCGCCTGGCCTTTGCCTTGAATAACACATGCTTGAGATGTTCTCGCTTAGCCTTTCCTGGGTGAAGGCTGGTTCCGGCGGCAGGTTCTGGGGCAGCATTTCCCTCGGAGTCGGAGGAGGATGAGAGTCCCTCATCAATAAATGGATCCGCCATTACTGCCTCATCGTCACCGTCACCCCGTTCCAGCTCTTCGTACTCCATAGCAAACGAGTGTATACCGACACATGCGGCAACCCAATAAGTTGCAAACTTGTGGGTTTTTTCGTCCTTGATGTTAACCCGAAGCCCTTTTAGTGAGTGAAAACGCCCCTTTAAGAATCCTATGGCATGTTCTGAGCGGATGCGAACCATCGAAACATGGTTATTGAACTCTTCGTTGCCCGGGAGGAGACTATATGGTTTCTTGAATGGTGCGACAATCCAATTTTCAAGCTGATGACGATGTACAATTTAGTTTTCAAGTCTACATTGAGATGGTGCTCATACAGTGTATGCTGAATCCGCCCAGATGAATTCTCCATCCTCGAGTAATGTATTGTGCTCTTTTGCCAGACGTGTCCCCTCCCATGCAGTCGAATCGTGTGTGCTGCCTGTAAAACCGTAACCGAAGTCTATGATGCGAAGATTCGGTAGGGACACAATCTATCATAAAAATGATCAGAAAAGCGCCGATACGAAGACAGCAAGTGACGTACTTGGATATTAAGCGAGTAATTGCACTTGCGGTCGAAGTAGCTTTCCCCAAACCAGAAGGGTCGGTCAAATAATGCCACCAGTGTGCCGTCGACCATACACCATCCATCTCGCCATGCCTTGCACGAGTGCGCCTGGACCCAGATCTTTGATTTCTCCTTCTCCGATGCAGTCGGCATTCGCACGAACTCTGCCATGAACTCAGGCCGTAAGACCGCCGTCATCACACGCCTAGTCACCAGAGTAATGGTGCCCTTCCCCACACCCGCCCAATTCGCGACCTTCTGCAAGCCAGCAGCGTTTCCCGAATGCCCGAATCGATACAAAGCGATGGCGAGCTGACTTTCGACAGGCATTTGGCCATTGGACGAGTCATTTGCAAAGACTGGGTCCCTGGCAATTTTTGCGACGAGCCGGTCGAATGTGAATGGGGACATGCGAACGTCCTGACGAAACAGATCGGGGCGCGTGTTTTTCTGGACCCCGAGGACGTGAGGCAAGAAGGCCGGCCCGCGAGGAAAGGTATTACGTGGCATCTCGTAACGATGAGTGTACATTTCCTCCAGGTTGTAGCGAGTCCATTTGAGAAGGTTGTTGGGACGCAACGGGGGATACTCCTGTGTTTGCGTCTCCAGCATATCAACGTCGTCATCCTCTGCCTGTGCAGAGTCTGACTCGGACGAGCTGATGCTGTCACTCGAGTCCGAATCGTCTTCATCATCGTCTGAGTCGTCCGAGTCCGGATATCCAGCCGGGTGTAATTCCGGCATCTCATCGTCGCCGTCTCCGCTGGTGGAAGAGGAAAAAACGGAGGAAGAATCACTGCTCGCAGAAGACTGGTGCCAGTCCGTGTCCAAAAAGTCCGACCAGTACTCGCTGGAGCTGTCCGACGACGCATTGGACAAGTCTGTGCTGATCGAGGTATTGACGGAAGAGTCCTCGGAGTCGGAACCAGATGCCATAGTGACAGACACGGCTTCAAACTCTGGGGCGACTGCAGGGGCCACTAAGTCGTCCACTTCCTGTGGCATAAAGCCAGCCTGCGCCAAGAGGTGTCTGGATTTATGCTTGCGTTGCCAGAGTTTCTTGACACGGGCGGCATGGTGGTGCAAAAAGACTTTGAGAACCTCGCGAGCCCGCGCCTGGCGTGCGGAGAGGCGAGGCATGAGCAATGTGCAGTGTCAGTGTCGCAGAACAAAATAATGATATGATGTCAGCCCAGCGGCGGCAAGCAGAATATATACAAATAATACATGAAATATGTCTCTGTTATGTGAACTGAATCGAGTCTGAATCGCCTTCAGAATCGAGTGTAAAAACCGGTCGGTCAAAGTTGATGTCGATTCTGAGTCGATTCAGTGTGCCGAATCGAAATCAGAATCGACATCAGAATCGACACTGAATCGAAGCGTCCTGACCGCTTTGACTTCCCCTAATCTTTCTTAGTCAGCATACCATCTCCAAATCTCGGCACATGATTCACCTCCAATCCGAAACACACCGTGGCGCACTAGGCACGCTGTGACGCGTCCATTCAACGATAACGAGACGTCGGATTGCAAGCTCAACCTCACCTCGGAGCCATGAAACGGAGCAGGGATTTTTCGCAGAGCTGGATACGATGATGCGGAACGCAGTCTTGAAGAAATCGGCCTGACTTGCAGAAGGTGTGCCGAAATGCATGTTTTCAAGCAAGAATCTAAAAAGATCAAGTCAGCGCGCCTGGGTTGAAGGAAAGGACGGAACGAACGAACTGGAATGTTCATAGCATTGAGATAGATCTTGTGCCAAAGTCAGTCTTGAAGTTCGGGGATCTTGCTCGAAGCGCCGCGCTGGTGATCTCAGAATCTGAAGTACACCCTTAGCTCGGAAGCGGGGACTCGACGTGGGAACGATGCGATACAAATCTACAGGGATTTGGAGCACGGCTTTCAAGCAACCGATGCCATTTTTCGGGAGGCAAGTCGAAATTACTGCTTTTGAGATTGGAAATTCTTGCGAAGAAATCCTTGAGAACCCGCCTCTAGCTGAGATAAACGAGGAGGAGAGCGGCGACATAACTTGCTGAGACACCTGGAAGAAGTGAGAAGTGCAATTATCATAAGGAATGGCACAACGCGAGTCTGCTTCGGTAACTTGAAGCACGGGCCCGGCCAGTCCCATGCCAAAGCGAGACTCCGGGCAGGCGATGCGACACAGAAATCAAGGAAATTGAAAGTACGGGGAAAGGGGAGGTATGCTGCCGAGGATGGCATGGCGGCAGAACTGCAAGTGGGTGAATGAGAGAATGAAAGGGGAAAGGGCACGGCGTTACTGGTCCTATGGTCCTACGTGGCAAGGTGCACTGCTCTAGATTTCGTATGGTTGGCTCGCTAACGCGCAGCTCCTGGTGTGAAGCATTGCATTGCGAGCCAGCCCGAGAATACACGAGCAGAGTACTTATGCGGGACAGCGCGTTGATGGAGTGGTGGAATGCCAGAGCTGGGATACGCGTGCGTGCCATGCCTTTGAGTCCAAGGGACATCCCGAGGCACTACCATCCACGAAGGGGGAGGGCTCGACAGTCATGGATGACACGCGTAACACTCCGGTGAGTGGTGGAAAGAGACAAGAACTTGAGCAAACAAATGACACGCTCTTCACGTGACTCTCAACCGTGTTTCATGTCTCTGCAGCCGATCGGTTTTCGTATACTGTAGTATTTCGACCAAGTGTTCACTGGGTGTCACGCGTCACCGCAAGTGTTCATTGGATAAAGTGTTCACGATGACAAATAGCATCAGAAATTACCTTAAAAGGCAGTCCGGCGATTGCCGGAGCAATTTTTAGGGGCTTTTTCGGCCTATTTGGGCCAGAAAAGTCCATCGTCACCGTCACAGCCTCGCAAGTGTTCAGCTCAGGGACGACCGTCACCCGTCACCTGAACACTCGGTCGAAATACTACAGTACACCCTCAAAAAGAATTGGTGTGCTACCGTGGTTGAGTCCTCAGCCTATCCCCATCATCGCACCAAGTACCCTTCCTCCTATTGTAAATCCACCGTGACGGCAACTTGCAATACCACTACTTGAAAAAGTTAAGACTACCGACTACTGATTTGAAGCACGGATGCATGTCTCTGGGGTCCTATCCTGTTAGCCGACCGGTGATCATACGATAACCCCGTAAAATAAGCTGTCCTGTCCGTGTTGCTATATTAGACTCACAATTCGCGTATTCGCAAGCACTCGGCTGCAGATCGACCCAATCTCCCTTGAGGCTGCGAGATCGGCTCTGTGGCCTGATCTGAGAAGCCGGGAGGGAGGATGATCGCATGCCGGCTGTTCAATCCTGAGCCTTCTAGAAAAAGAATGCAATTGTAGCTAATAATGCAATTATGTATAGTAGATTGGGTTCTTATGCACATACACGTACCGCTCTGAAATGAGCTTAGGGTGGGGGATCGCTGGCCGTTTTACTTGAGATGAAGGCAAGGTGGGGGATCGCTGCCCTGCGCTGTTCGAGATTTCTGTGAAGTAAGGCAGGAAGCCTCCCGGTAAATTGAACACATGCATGTACCAATGGTGATTGCCTACTGACCAGCCGCACACCTTACATTATCTCCTCGCGGCTACCCCTCCCGCGAAGTGGGGTTAAAGAATGAAATAAAGGGTGGGATCGCTGGGGTTCCTAGCCCAGGGAGACTAGAGCATACATCAGGTTAAACAACGAAGGGGTTTATCTATCTACTTACAGGCCTCATACTCTGCACTCGTCCTCCCCGATGGATTGAGAATGAAATATGAAATGAGGGCGAGGGACCGCTTCCCGGCTGTTTTCATCAAACGATGAGGGTGGCCAGAGACAGTTTACGTCCGTATACTCACGCGTGAAGTCCAACGAGCACCAAGTGGATGTAAGGCGTTGCAGGTCACTGCATGTGGTTGAATGAATGAAAGCCGGCGTACATGCGACGTGCGAATCCCTCCCAGTCAATTCTCGTAGTGCGCAGTTCTAGAAAGAGAAGGATGGACCTGGATGGTTAAGAACACTGGCTGAGTGTTCAGTGATTACGTACCGAAGTATAATCTCATTTCGCGCAAGAGGCCATCCATTTCGCCTGAGGTCGGCGTGAAAAAGAATTTGCGTGAAATATGTGTGCATGAAAGTGTGCACGAGAAGAACTTCCTGAGCAGAACGCGACAACTAGTTCACGAGGCAGGCAGACTGGCGGGGCGGGGATAACGCAGCCCGCGTGGGATCGACGCGTTGATATATGAGGTGAAATGGGCAATGCAAATGCTTCTCGCCGCGAAAGCACACTGCGAAAACAGCGCACCCCGCCGCTCGAAACGTGCTTGCGTGGTTAGAGAAGGAGGGCTGTTGAGTGAAACGTGAGAATAATGCTACTGCACAGCGTCTCTGATATGATTCAAATTCGTGAATAGAATCGTGAATTCCCGTCCAGCGTTTTGTAGAATTGCGCCGCCCCCTCATGTGAGCGGCAGGAAGAGAGATGGTATGTGTTCTTGGATAGGAGACAGGCAACGGGGAGGGCGATAGCGAGGCCAGAGGTGGGCGTACACTGGGGGAAGGTTTCCGATATGCTTCAGAATCGCGCAGAGCGCAAAAGCCTCGATGGCGAAGTCGTCATCCTCGTACGATAAGTGGTAGATGCCTTCGAGAAGTTTGAGAAGCAGGCAGGTAGGCTCTAGTAGCCGCCGCGTCGTCTTGGGAGGCAAGTCAGGCAAGGGCGAGAAGCCGGCGTCGCAGCTGAGAATTGGATTGGAAGAGTCAGTGTTAGTGCTGTCCACATATGATATTAATACAAAGATTTGCGTATTATATTATATCATTATCATATTACCGTCTCCAGCATCGTATCATATCCATATTATATTGCTCCCGTATTTATTACAGCTGTTTGCACATTTGATGGCAGTAGCTCAAGTTTTCCTAAAAGAACAGACTTGATGTCAATACTTCTTTCACTCATTTCCCCCTCAATTATGGTCCGTTTGCGTTGAAAATAGGGGGGATCAGGAGGGCTTTCCAGGGCCGTCCTAACCGTACCATACTCATGTCCCAGTTCAAAGTTTGTAAATGCTCATTTTTTTGTTGTAATCGTTAAATTTGATCTGTTTAAAATCTTGCGAGGCACTTTTCTCCCCCATTTCTGACCTGATTCACATGAAAGTGGCTTCATACAGAAATCCCACACCTTCCCCATCTTTCTATGTACTTTTCACCATGGTCATACCTCCCATCCATGTGCACCATGCCAATCTGCTGGTGGGCTCCTGGTAAGACAAGGCAAAGCCCACCAACATATTGCCACCATGCACATGAATGTGAGGGGTAACCATGGTAAGAAGTATATCAGGGTCTTAGAAACATCTGGGATTCTCATATGCATTTGGTTTCATGTCATTCCGGGAAGAAATGAGTGAGAAAGCGGTATTTTTCTCTGGAGATGTTCAATTCTCAATAATCAAATTCACTGCTCAGTGGATTTTGTAACACATCTTTTCCAGTCATTTTTGGATGGAATTAGATGAAAACAAGTGCAGGCAAGAATCCCCAAAGGAGGACTTGTACTGATGTAGTTGGCATCATTGACCTCCCTCACATTTATATCCAATTTGTGAGTATGTTGGTGGGCTTTCGATCAAACATGATAGAGCCCACCAACATATTCACCCAATGCCCAGAGACATGAGGATAAATTGTAGTGAAAATTGGATCAGCACCCTCCTGACATTTGGGATTCCCATATGCAGTCAATTTCAAGGGAAACCATCCAGAAACGAGTGAGAAACATGTTATACAACTTCAAGATTTACACTCGAAAAATGACACACCTTTGAAATTTGAAGTAGAGAGCGAGTAGCATATGGGCATAACGGCCTTGAGTAGTCCTCTCCATCGCCCCTATTTTCAGGCCAAACAGACCAAAATCGAGGGAGAAATGAGGGAAACAAGTTTTGACATCAAGTTTCTTCTTTTTCTTGAAAACTTGGGCTACTGCCATCGAATATGCAAGCAGCTATAATACGTATCAGAATATATTATGGATATATTCTTAATATCTTTCAGGGTTTTTTCACAGGGCCATTCTTCAATTTTTTCGCTCTGTATAACTATCCAGGTTGCTGGAGGACATTCATCATCACTTTTAAGACTAGAAAGAATTAGAAAAGTGATTCAGATTAGCTTCTTGATGAAAATGTTCCATTTTGGCATCTTTCAATGTTCAACTCCTATGTTCACCGCAAGTTCAAACACAGATGGTTCAAACCATTCGAGGTACAGTCATCATATTGATTTGTGGAAAGCCTGTTGGGCGTAGATACCAAATCAAATCCACTGTGCTACTTAGTAGGTCACCTTGGCATTGATGATCAAAAAGCAAACATACACAACTGGAGGAGGATTGTGTTTAGTCATGATGGGTAAATTTCGGTTGCTGCAGTGAGTTGTACCTAGCCTGGTGATATTCTGGTATTCCTAGAGGTGGGAGAACCCAAAAAAGTGCTAAAATGAACCCCAAAGGTGCCTTGGTACTGTGCCCAAAACATCATAATATCAGAATAATATGCATAATATGGTTCTGGCGTATCATATTATACTCGTATCATATCGTATCATATCAGCCCGTATTCATATTTTTGTCTTTGTCCTGACCCCGTATTATATCTGTAATATCATGAATTATTAATATCATATTATCGGATATTATATTTATGGACAGCACTAGTCAGCGTATCAGAAGGTGTAAGCGAGCCGGGTTGAATTGCTGTGAGATGTGAGAACAAGAACATTTGAATCGGAAATGAGCTGAAGTGGCTGGAAGGGCGCCAAGCTGTGGATCAACATTCAAAACGCTAGTCACAGCTGTGGACGCGCGCGCTGTTTACGCGACCAGTTGCCAAGTATGATGCGAAGCTGAAAAGAAGAAAGTGAAGTGAAAAGACATTGAAGGAGGTGATGCACCACACTGAGCGTGCGTATCGCAGTTTGGTTCCTTTCGAAAGACGCATACTGCGGGCGGCAACAATATTAAACGAGCCCACAGACGCGCCACACCACGCAAGCTATTTGTTGGTCAGAAAACAAGAGGAACCCACGAGTTACCACGTCAAGTATACTCACAGCGCCACACAAGCTGTAAACAGGCGGAAGATGGACGTCAGAAAACAATAGGTTTTTGTGTGCAGGGCCATACTTTGCATGTTATGACCCACCCACGCGCTCGCCACACCAAGTGTCAAAAAACAAAAGGCTCGTGGGCGCTTGTGGGCGCGCCACATCAACCGAGACTTCCGAATAAAACACCGGCGGCGTCCTTCAATAATACGCCGGCTCGGCCACTCATTGAATGCGAGTCAGCCCGAGGACGGTGTTCATTCAAGAGAGATTCTGATAACTTGATGATCAGCTCGACTCGTTTCAAGAATAGAAACGGCGGTCAAGTTGGATGATCATAAAGTGCGATGCCGCACGGACATTGCGCTGCCGATGCGACACACCGACTGGTTGGGTTGTTGTGCGGGGTGCTGGCGCTGTTGGACGGAGTATTAGGTTGGTAAGGTAATTGTTTCGTGGTGCGCGTCGCGTCGCGAAGGGCACATCGTTCCAGGTCTTGAGATAAAGAGCTATATCCGGGAGCCTGGTTGAGTGTTCAGTGTTGGAGCATCGAGGCAGCTCAGAGATAAGTAATAAGCATCGCGTGCCGCACCCATGTCCGGGATGCGGTGGTGCAGACCCAAATTGACCAATTTGACATTTGACCCATTTGATTTAAGAAAGACGGAAATTGAACTGAACAGGACGAGAATCAGCGCAAGCCCAACACGTATTGAATAGACGGAACTCGCCATACGCGGAGGAGGGGACGCAAGCAACATGAGGAGGACGCCATAAAATGGAAAATGGAAAATGGAAAGAAGGAAATTTGAACCCACCGTGAGAAATCAGCGAGGCCAAGTGTATAAAATCGGGCGTCTCGCGAGATCAACGAGGCCATGACCTAAATAGATACGTGTTGACAAGCGTCCACGTCGGACCCAAATCAGGGAGCTTGAACGCGTCGTGAGGTGTACGCGAGGCGCGCTCCAAAATTGGACGACGATAAAAGCGCCCACCGACCCTAATTGGGATGAAAACGAGGCGTGTCCAAATTTGGATCCCCACGACAAACATGTAACATGTGGAAGACATGAGGCGCCCGCCGCACCTGGAAGTGCTCCCCGACCCGTATGTGAACTAATTTTCGCAGGAGAACCTGGGTTCGGATTTGGAACTTGAGAGCGGACCGAATTCGGAACATGAGCTTGACACAGTGAAAGAACGCGAGGCGAACCGGTTCGTGCATGGCTGATGAGATATGATAAGGAGAGGACAAAGCGTGTCGCGACGAGACATCTGGATTCAGGAATCAGAATCAACGCGACGAGACGGAGGAGTCACGATTCAGAAATTCGGTAAAGTCCCGCACCACGGCCCGCCAACGCGGCGTCTTGCACGTCTCGAGGAGCGGTGGGGCGTGCCAATGATGTCGAGGAGGGTTGAAAGAACGCGTGGACATGCGTTGAATCGTGAAAGGGAACGTGGTACGGGGAAAGTGATGAAAGTAACCACGAGAAGTAGTGATGGAAGTACTTAACCACGAGAAGTGAGAACAAAGAAGATAAGATCAGAGGAACAAAGAGCTTGGCACGAGGATCGACGGATTGATGACTCAGGCGAGTGTTGGGCAGAGAGATTAAATACCGGCCCATTATCCGCATTCCGTGCCTCGTTTTCTTTCATGCAAGACCGGTCCGTGTCGATAAATTGTACCACATCGAGGTGGATCAGAAAAAGACACGCTGCGGATCATGCTCACGCTGCACGCAGCGGGGTCGGAGTGGTTGAAAAAAATACCGCAGTGACCCGTGAGATACTGGCATTGTATTGCATTAGACTGGAAATTGACCTGAAGTCGAGCCAGGGATCATGTATGAACCAGCTCACCTCTCTCTTGTTTTCCTCAAACCGCCCATCCTCTCTGTGTGCATAACTAGGAATCAGTATGGGAACGACACTCGGCAAAATCCCGCAGCACGACCCGCTAATGTGATGGGAAGAAGTGAGATCTTGATGTGAAATGTGGTCCGGGAGATCTTGAGGACAGATGAAAGGGAGGAAGCCTGCTGTATCTTAATATTGATTTCATGATGGAAGTAAGCTGAGAACGAACAATGGGATCTAATCTCATTTCAGCTTGAACAAAGCTGATAAAATTGTACGAACAAAGAGGACATCTTATCTAATCTCGTTCTGCTTGGCACGAGGATCGACATGAAAGAGCCCATTATCCGTGCTCCGTGCCTGCCCCGGTACGAGGCTTGGCACGAGTTGTGCGGCAGGAGGCCAAAAATACCCTCTGCCCCGATGAATGGCCGGATAACATGATCCTTGCAATGAGATCGACACGATGAAAGGGCCCGGGAAGGTATGCCGGTCCGGAAGATTGCTGAAAGACCATCGTGATTACCGTGAACATGAAAGACCATCGCGTCTATATCGGGCCCACATGCACACGCCGCCAAAACAGAGAATCGCCGAGATCAAGCCTGAGCCTGGTTCGGGTTCAAGATGGATCCTCCTCCGAGTGCGGGTCGGAATACATAAAACAATAGACAAAGACACAGAAGCGGGACACGGGTGAATGTGAATGAAAGAGAGTCGTCAATCCACCGAGCCGTGTCCGTCGCCCATGTGTGCATCCGATGAAAGCTGAAAGAACATCTAAGGGCATGAAAGCTGTGAAAGAATGGCATGCGACGGCTATGACGGTTATCATTGTCGTTTATTGACGGCTGGCTCACCTCAAGTTCATCCGATAGCTGTAGACTGTAGTGCCACGATGGACGCGATTATCTGAATAGAATTAAATAGAAGTTGCACCCGTGGCCTCCAGTGAGCTGGGCACGACGCAGTCGAGTCATTCTGTTTGCACCCGCGTACCCGTGAACACCCGCAGCAACGCGCCACACCTACGCGTTACGACGCGCCTCCCGACGCCCGTTCATCCGATTCGTAATCGCTTTTACCAACGGCTCGGCCGAGCGGCAAAGGCACAGTGGCGGTGCCCGGGAACAACGGACCTACCGCATTGGGACGGAAAAAGTGATGTCGGCGAGTGGTGAGATACCAAAAACCCGTCCTGAATCCTCCGTTCGAGGTGGGAATGTCCGTTGAGGGCGTCGGAAGAGAGAAGCTTAAGGAAGTCTTCCTCACCGACCGAATCCCGACCAAAGATGAACATGCGAATGTTGTGCGAAGGTCCGTTCTCAGCGAACGTGGAGAACCTCCGTATTCGCTCGGTCGGGATTCGGACGGGCGACGTACATGTACGCCAATGGTATGCGAGAGGACGAGGCGGCAAAGATACTTGCACGAGGCGTGGAGAACATGCTGGAAGGAAGTGGAAAGCGAAAAGATTCGTCACCCTCCGCCGAGTGAGCGTCGGGAGCTGTCGGGAGATTATCCGCTATGTCTCACTCAGCAAATATATAAGTCTGGGATATCGGAGGGGTGACTCAGCCCGGCTTGAGAGATTCAGTAAGTGACCCGATATCTCCCTGCCTGCTTGAATTCAGCACACCTCGAATATACTCGCTTTGGCCAGCCATGCACGTTGTACAGAAACTGGCGCGATAATCACTGCGGTATTCGGTCACAATCAGGCGCTGGCGAACCAACCAGCTCGCCGAGCTTGGCGGTTCGTCTGCGCTGACTCAGTTCAGTTCCAAACGGGGCATGTGAGATGTGGCGCCCAGATTCGCTTTTGCTTTCCCCCCTCCGAATCGGGACTGTGTACACGGGGCTGCGGTCTATAAAAGCGCGATGATTCACCTCCGATGGATAACCGCAGCCCCCGCTCACTTCAAAGCGTCTCCTGCTTATACTCGCTATATCTTCTAGCGACTACTACTCTACGATGTCGTCCATCCGGGAACTCAGCTACGACTTCCCCGTCGCATCCACCTCAGCCTCTACATCCTCATCACAAAGACAAACGCAACGCGCTACCTCCCCCCGCCGAACAACGAAACCGCGCCTCCCACCCGTCCCGCGCTGGGAGCTTGCTGCGCTCGACGACGACGAGCTCGACTTGGATAGGAACGAGGAGGAGAGAGACTACGCGGCGCTGGGATACCCCATCCGGCGCGCACCGAGCCCGCACGTTTATCCCTACACCAGCGCGACGAGCGCATATCGCGCGTACCCATACACGAGCACCAACGCGGGATACACCTACGGGTACTCCACCTCTTCACCGTACACACCCACATACGACTACGGCGTGCCGATGCAGCTCGCGCGCTCGTGCGACTCCGCCTCCTCGGCCTTATCATCTTGCTCCTTTTCGTCCTCGCGCTCCGAGTCGAGGCAAGGGCGCTGCGCGAAGAAAATCCGCAAGCCGCGCTCCGTCCCCTCGCCCGCTTGCGAGTCGTACCCGTCCTACCCCTACACCACATCACCGGCTTCGAGCCCCGCATCGTCCCCATACTTCGTTGATGACCTCGAGCTCGAAGATGAGGAGGAGCTCGACGCCTCCCCATCATCTGCGCAGGAGGACGATGCGAAGCGGGAGCCAGCAGCGATGGCACTGAAGAAACAGTGGGCCGCGCTCTCCCTGCGTGTGCAGTTCGGCGTGTTCCGCGCGAAGCGGAGGATGCGGAATCGGATCATGAGTTTGTGAGCTCACCGTCCGCACTTGATTCGACGCCTCCCTTGACGGGGGACTCGCACTGTATCCATATCACCCCGGTTTCCCATACCCCGCTCGCAATACACCACACGTTATCATCAAGCGCCACCTACATTTTTTCGGCGCCGCCTCATTATTTCGCTTTCTATCATGCACTTCGAGCCACCTGGATATGAGAACAATCACATTATGTAGCATTATTCACTTGTAGCATTACCATTCTCTGCACAATTCACATCTATGCACTACTCCATCTCGCGCGCGATATAAGACTTCCAAGCGTCCAATGTGAGGTTGAGTCTTTAAAATTGAGTGGAAGAGCACGAAGTTTTAAGCTCCGCATCCCAACCTGGGTGATGGCATCAATTCGTCCTTCTCTTCCGACCACAATGTTGTGCGACGCCTGTAAACATCCTTTACTGCCCCCAGATGCGCTTCCCACTCCTGGACAAACTGATGCACTCCGACAATTCCTCAGGTCGGGTGCTCTTGCTCTCGACACGTCGCAGTACCGCGCCCAAATTGCCACATCAGAGGCAGGTTTGGCACGGTACGATGCCGAAATTGGGAGATTACAAGAGACTCTCCGAGACTTATTTGCAGATCGCTCGAAGTTACAGGAGTATACGGATGGATTGCGGGCTACGATGTCGCCCATCCGGGCGTTGCCAGCAGAGATTTTGGGCGAAATCTTCACCCCATTTTCCCTATCAGGGTCTGCGAGCAAAAGCTACGAGGAGGAGTTGGATAATCTCGCCAAAGTAGACCTTTTGGATCTTTCCAAAGTTTGCTCCCGTTGGCACCGGGTTGTCCTGGGAACCCCTCGACTTTGGTCCGACATCGCTGTGGATTTATATTACTGCCAGTGGTCTGAAGACGCAGGAGAGTTTATTCACCTTTTGTCAACTGCCCTCAAGCGCGGTGCACATCATCCATTGACGCTATCGTTGGTCGTTGGAGACTACAACAATGTGGAACTTGAACACAGCGTATCTACGTTCACACTTGTTGCGCAACATTCTCGGCGCTGGAAGCATATGTATTTCCGCGGTCATCCATCGGGCTTTGACTCCATGTCCCATATCAAAGGGAAGCTCGACATCCTCGAAACGCTTTCCATCGAATGGGAACAAGATGCCGTCGTTGATCTCTTCGAAATTGCGCCCAGATTGACGAAAGTTTCCGTCAACTTCGAAAATGCTCAGCTCTGTCCAAAGCTGCCTTGGGACCAGTTACGCTCGTTCACCTGCATTGATGCAAATTCAGAAAAAATATCCCATATAACTGGTTTAATGCAGAGCCTTTCCCACCCCGAAGCAGCGTTCGAACTTCTCCGGTTCTACCCAGCAGCTATGGCAGCCGCCCCGGACCATCCACCGGCAGTTACATCCACAATTTCTTCATTCCTCGTTGAAATGTGGCCGAACGTGAATCTGGCTTTGGGTGACATATTCGGTTGCCTCACTTTGCCACACCTGCGAAAATTATTCGTTGTCCGCGTCGCCGGGTCCAAAGGCCCTATTCCCTGGCCCGCAAAGAAGTTCGAGTCTCTTTCCTTGCGGTCGTCGCTCTGCGACACGCTTCGAGTTCTCGAGCTCACCGCTGTAGCAATTACAGACGACGAGCTGCTGCGCTGCTTGGCATCTTTGGGATCCCTGGAGCATTTGTTTGTTTCTGACCAACCGGAGTTCGGGAACCGTCCGGAGTATGTCCTCATCACCGACACCCTCCTTCTACGCCTCACACACCCGCCCGATCTCATTCCCAAGCTGAGGACTTTCACTTGCACTTCATTGTACAAGTTCAACGCCGACATTTATTTCAACTTCGTCGCGTCACGCATTTTGGCGGGCCAAAAACCGTTAGAACCTTTTCGATGTATCCTCCGTCATTTTGCAGACACTCCACACGATTTCGACTCCTCCGCCCACCAGAAGCTGCTCGAGTTGGTGCAAAATGGGGAGCTGGAGTTAAGTATCGGAGAGGAAGAGGTCTCGTAGGAGTG
Organism: Mycena crocata; assembly: GCA_029281795.1. Classification (NCBI taxonomy): domain Eukaryota; kingdom Fungi; phylum Basidiomycota; class Agaricomycetes; order Agaricales; family Mycenaceae; genus Mycena; species Mycena crocata. The sequence continues at coordinate 149,673 of JARJCP010000111.1, read as the reverse complement.
ATCTGTTACCGAGGTGTGTATATTCACATCGTTTGCTATCTGCGACCCATGTCAGCGTGAATACAGGTGCCAGGTTATTCACTGTACTGTCGTATCCGAAACAGAAGAAATTCGTGCTTGTGATTCACGAGTATTGGCGAAACCGCACACACGAACGTGGTTTGAACTCACGACCTTTGTTCCAGCAACCACGCAAGCGCAGATATTACACGATGAGGACAGAGTGCATACTCTCAGCTCCCGTGTGATTTCTTTGTTTCCGTAGCCTAATTAAATTGAATCCTGCCAAGCTCCATTGCAAAGCAGGTTCAATTGTTCAAATGGGATGTGCTCCGGGCCGTGCTGGTTGGCACTTAGTTCATGATACCAAAGGTCCTAAGTTGGAATCTATTGAGCTGTGATCTCAGCCGAGATAACACAATCTTGCCGAAGGACCGAAAGCAGCTCAGGCGCCAGTGAGATACTTTCAAACGGACCAGTTAATTACAGCACACTGAGGACGAATGGCGCGGCCTACAGCCAAGGAGCTAGGCCGCTCCTTCGAAGGTAGCCCTCCGAAACCGGGCACGCCGCACGCCATAGAAACCGCGGAGAGGTCAACCTCTTAGCGACGGGTGCAGAGACAAAAGTAAGTAAGGCGGCAGAGTCGTGGCCCGCCCTGGTTAAATGTGCCACAAATAACCGGGAGAGACCTCCGCGGAGAGTCTAGACCAAAGAGAAGCGGCATTGAACGGTCTTCGTCCTTCTCGGAGCGGTGAGTGGTTCCGATTGGCGGTGGCACGGTTGCGCCCACGGCGTCGTCGGGGTGAACCACCGCAAGCCAGCATCGGTGTTCAAAGAAATGTTGGTGCAGCATGTGTTGACGTGGAGAGAATCTCCGCCCGCCTTATCGTGTCGAGAACTGCAGCAATCATCCCTGCACCGGCCTCATGTCAAGATTACCGCATGCAACCAGGATTAGCACAGATAATATTAATCGCTGCTTTGCTCGGTGGATGTTAACTGGATAAGTTCGAGTCGTAACGGACCGGGCTGACGAATTGCTCTCCGATATGGGGAGATTCGCGCCGCGTCGGTCGGCCTTGCATGTCGGCCGAACCAGCACTACCACGCTACAAATCTTCAATGACGTCTGCGGGGAAATAAGGCACTCGGCCCTTTCGGGGGAAATGAAATCATATCGTGCCGCCACGGTGCAATCTTATCTTGACAGCTTCGCAATTGCCAAGCCATTTATAGAATGTGGAGTAAGAAGTTCGTGGTCATCGAAGCAAGTCCAAGTCCAACCATCGTCGAGTCGCGTAAACGGCAACATGAAATCATCGAGCGGGTTGAAGCGCTGCGACATCATCGAATTGCGTCAGGTTTTGTGGAGTGGTGGCTCGTTTCGAAGTGGAAGTAGGAGTAGGCGGTTCATTGACGGTTCAGTTCGCATTTGCAGGCCGGGAATCTTGACATAACAGTGAGGCAGATTAAGGGTTCGGCTGTTATTGCGGATGTATTGAAAATTTGAAGTGCGCTGCTGTCAGTTGGAAAGCAGCAAGTACGAGTCGAACATTTGTCCAGGTGTAGTTAGTTAGTAGGGGTGCGAATGGAGTCGCGTTTGGAGGGGGAAAAAAAACCCCCGTTTCCTCCCTCTATATGTGTCAAAAGCCACCCAGAAAATGCACCAAAGCAAATAAGACTGCGAAGCTGGGGACGTTTCAAACTCCGCATCACCGTAACGGTGTGGTGATGGCATCACTTCTCTTTTCCGTCCGACCACCATGTTGTGCGACGCGTGCAAGCACCCTTTGCCACGCTCAGACTTACTTCCCACTATTACTCAAACCAAACAACTCCGAGAACTCCTTAGGTCGGGATCTCTTCCTCCCGACCCCTCACATTATCGCGGGCAGATCACCACGGCGGCGGCGGCTGTCGCACAGTATGATATTCACATCCAGAGATTACAAGAAACCCTTCGGGGTTTACTCGCAGATCGCTCGGAACTGCAGGAATATGCCGATGGGTTGCGAGCCGCGATATCGCCCGTCCGGTCGTTGCCACCGGAAATTTTGGGCAAAATTTTCACCCCATTCTCCGGATCTGAGGAGAGCCGCTCCTCCAACGAAGAGCTGAGGGTTCTGGCCAAATCGGAACTCCTGGAGCTCTCGAAAGTGTGCTCATACTGGTACCGAGTTGTCGTAGGAACCCCTCGTCTTTGGTCCGACATTGCCGTGAATTTGGATTGGTGGCCGGAAGATCTATCCAAACAAACCCCATTCCGAAATCTTTTGACAACTTCCATCGAGCGCGGGGGAAAGCAGCCGCTGGAATTAACCTTGAGGCCCGCCTCCCAAGAAACAGGACACTATGGACCTGCGTATACTCTTCTTGCGGACCACTGTCAGCGTTGGCAGCACCTCTCCCTTTTTGGTCCTTCAGCCAGTCTCGGCCACCTCTCTTGCATTAAAGGGAATCTCGATGCCCTTGAGACGCTTGTCTTCCAATCTTGGGGCGAAGAAACTAGTTCAGATCTCTTCGAAATTGCGCCCAGGTTAACGACAGTTTCCTTGCAACTCGAGAACAGTCAGTTTTGTCCAAAGCTGCCTTGGGACCAATTGTGCTCAGTTGTCTGCATTGAGCTCGATATAGAAGATATACCCTATATAACTGCTTCATTACAGAAGGTATCCCATCCGGATGCGGTCTTCGAAATTCGCCGTTTTCACACAGTTACGAACGCCATCTGGACCGATATACCGGCAGTCACATCCACAGTTTCTTCGCTCCTCGTTGAAGTGTGCCCGCATACGGATCCAAGCCGCAGTAATATCTGTTTGGGTCGGATATTCAGTTGCCTCACCTTGCCGCGCCTGCGGAAATTGTTCTTCGTCTGCGGCGGCCTATACAAAAATAGGATGCCATGGCCTATGAACCAATTCGAATCCCTTTCCTCGCGGTCTTCCTTCTGCAACACGCTCCGAGTCCTCGAGATCCCTGAAGTGACCATCACAGAAGACGAGCTCATCCGGTCTGTGACGACTTTAGGGTCCCTCGAGCGACTGGTCATTTCTGACCAACGGAAGTACGACGGTCTTCCGGAGCACGTCTTGATCACCGACGCCCTACTTCTGCGCCTCACCCACACCTCCGGCTCTCAGCTCATCCCCAATTTGACACACTTCACTTGCACGACATTTTTCAAGTTCAGCGCCAACATTTATTTTGACTTCGTCGTATCGCGTATACGCCGTTTAGCGTCGGACAAAGTGCCATTCCAATGTGGCCTCTGTCACTTTCAGGAGACTGCCTATGACTTTGACCTTGATGTTCAGGAGAAGTTACTTGAATTGGTTGAAAAGCGGGAGCTGGAGTTTAGTATTCGGGAAGCGACATGGCGGATGTCGCGATATGTACGTTTCTAGCCCTGGACCGCCAGAGATGTGCGTATCATTTCACACTCCCTGTGATCTGCGATTAATGTCCTCGTCGATCCAGTGTCGTTTCGTGATTTATACTCTCTTCGTCCCGACAAAACCGAGACATAGGCATTTACTATCTTGCAATTGATTCCTGCTTCATTCCGTTTCCACACCAAGTGAACTTATTTCGGCACACCCAACGGTTGACAGGACAGAGAGCGCGCCCCTTGGTTTCGCCCCCACCCCACACGCGAACAGCTCACTCATTTCGGTTTGGTTTTCAAATTGCCAATCGCCGAACAAGTTGAACTGGTTTGCACTATTATAAATTGTATTTCACTCTACAGCCCAATTTCACTTTCTCGGAGCACTAGTCTAGTTTCTGCACCAACGATTGGATTCCACTAAATACTTACCGCTGCTCGTATGATTCCCTGGGCGGCACTGGCTTGCACTCGATCGTTCCGCAAAGACCCGATGCTCAAATTCTTTTCCGTTGCACCCGCCTTATATCGTCGCCCATCTAACCTTTCAGTGTTTGAGTATCCTGCCGAATTTCGACCAGATTTGAAGTGGGCTTTATCATTCTGCCGACCTACCCTGACTACAGTGACTATGATCATGAAATGCTCATAGAATCTTCTGCAAGATAGATACGCGCAGCTGGCCACCAGTTGCACATCAGCGCATCAAAGCGCGTTTGATACGCGGAACAGGAATTTGATGGTGAAGATCGGAAGCTCAAGAGTCAAGGTCCAAAGCGTGAGTGGGCCGCGGGCAGATTCAGGCACAAGAACCGGGTGGACAACTCAATGCGCACGCAAGCAAATTCGAGTGGGTCCAAGCGAGAACAAGACGAATCGGACCAAAGACAATTAAGTATTACACAAGGCGCGTCAACAACATCAAAATCACCAAATGAGGAGAGGGTCCAGGCGAAACGAACCAGCTCGTAGCTTTCCCAGAAGCTCCGACCTGAGGTTTTTATCCAGAGTGAGCGCAACCAACATTCAGAAAATCAATACATCTTTCTTTCGAGGATCCCGGAGTTGAACGTCCGAATCAAGTGAAGGAAATCCAGACCCAACCAAAGGTCGGTCTCGCCCTCTCTCGCCCCGAGGATCCCCTAGGCACTCGTCTCAAGAGGAAGCAACTTACGGTGTACCTTCCAACAGTCAGTCTCATGTCGACGATCTCTGCGTCAGAATCAAGTATCAATTGTTGAACTCTGTCAATGGCATCCCAAGCAGTTTCGCGCTCGGGTACATTTCCTGCGTACTAATGGAACCTGTGCGATATCTATGCACGACGGGAATGATCCGAGCGTTTAGTTGTACTCTGAGTAAGTGAAACTGGCCGGCGATTGTGACCGGAAATGATTTTGAACCACGAAGGTACGCGAAGTTTGTGCAAGCGTATTCGGATGGATCGAACTTACATGCAGGGAACGTGAAATTGAATTTAAAGTTGAATTCCCAACTTTTAAGAGAAGGACCCCTTCTCATCTGCGCCCCCGAAAATGAACAGAGGATAATGGGGCAGAACAGAAGCCATCCGGCGCCCAACGCCTCCCACTCTTCACTTCCTTCCTCATCACATGCATATGTATAAACACCATTAGGCTCAAAATTTGTGTATCGCAAGCAGTCAGATGCAGATCGTGCACATGCTACGCTTGCCCTCCCTCCCGCGAACTAGGGCGGAATGAAAATTAAATGAGGGTAGGGGACCGCTTCCCGGCTCGTATCATTACTTACATCGCGGAAGTAAGCAGGTGAGCACTGAATGGCCGGGGGGTGAAACTGAGTGCCGGTGATGGACGCCAGCGCATATGGGACACACGCATGAATCCCTCCCAGTCAACTCACGTAGTATGCAGTTCTTTAGAGAAGGAGGGTTGGATTCGGTTGGATGGCAATAATTATTTACGTCCCGAAGTGTAATCTCATTTCGCACAAGAAGAGAGCATCACTTTCGCGATGAAATTCGCGTGCATGGGACTACATCTGACGTGAACTTCCCTTCAAATTGAACTTGACAAATAGGCTTATCAAAAAGTCAACCAATTGCAAGACTGAGGCTTGAAGAAGCCCATAAATTGAACAACCGGCAACGGTGTATATACGCACCTCCCTCTTCTCCACGTTTCTCTACCCCCGCCTTGATGAATATGGAAGCTCGCGCGGGGATAACGCGGCCAGCCTAAGATCGACGCGTTAGCTTGATTGAATGTGAGGTCAAATGGGCAATATAAATGCTTCTCATTGGGAAGTGCACTGTGCGACAATCGCGCAGCCCGTCGCTCGAAACGTGCATGCGTGGGGAAGCAGGGCGGTTGAATTGCGCCGCCCCCTCACGGTGATAGTAGGAAGCGCGAAGGCGCGCTGTTCGTAGATAGGAGACAGACAGAGACGGGCAATGGGGAGGGTGATAGTGCGGCTCGGGGTGACCGAGAAACGGCGTCTGAAAGCTCAGAATCGCACTGAGCGCAAAAGCCTCGTTGGCGAAGCCGTCGTCCTCGTACGAGAAGGAGGCAGATGCCTTCGAGCAGACTAAGAAGCACGTCTAGTAGTAACCACGTCGTCTTGGGAGACCACTCAGGCAAGTACGAGAAGCAGTAGGTGAGTCGGTGAAACGGTGAGAGCGACTCTGCGAGTCGAGAAGCGGCAGCAACTTGTGATTTGAATTAGATTGGAAGAAGGTGTTGTGAAGACGGAGGTGAACCAACTTGAACCGGGAGTGAACGCGACTCGGAGCTGTGAGACCACTTGAAAGGTGAGCTGAGGCGAACGCGAGCTGTGCATTTGCTTGTAAGACAGGTGCTGCGCATTCGGACCTTGGAGGAGTCCTGTGTACACATAACATTATTGCGAGTCTGCAGACCACCCGCAGGCGCGTGCGAATATGAAATATGCCGGGGTACGTGTCCGCGCTCGTGATACAGGTATGGACGCGGAATATTAATCCCGAGGTGGGGACGCGTCATCCGCCCTCGCTCGCGGCTGCCCGTGTGTGTGGTGAGCTCTTGACCACGATACCTGCATGATACCGCGATACGTGAGCGGCTGTGAGTGGCCCGTAGGGCATGGACGGCAGGCTATCCGTTGGTCCATTTCTCCGTTGGAAATTCGGAGTCGGAGGTGCGGAGACTGTTCGGAAGGTAAGGTAAGGAAAGGACGGGGTCGGGGATAGTCGGGAGCCAAGGGATTGAAAGTGGAAGAAGAAAGAGGTTCTACGGATGACGTCATGATTTTCCTTTCAGTGCGTTTGTTTTTCTGTAGGGACGGGAAATGAGGGAATCCACATGCTATCGATCCAACCTTTCAACGGCGGAAGGCTCGAAGTGCAGGTGAGCTTACAGCTCCAATAATTACTAAAACATATGCCTAGAAAATGGATCTACTATGGAAACCAGGAGCACCACGCTTTTTAGCGAGTGTTCCGGTGTGATGCGAGTGATGGCACATGTTTTCGACTGTGGACCCCGATGTACTGTCCCGAAGGAGCTCGTACGGCGTCTCCGGTGATTGCCCCGTTTGGCCCTTAAGCTTGTAATTAAAGTCTTGTTATCCTTTGAGACGCGAAGACGATGAACAGCATAGCGCGGATTGTTAATGAATCCGGACAGCTCAGTTCAATTATGAAATCGAGCCGAAAGGAAAGGGAGGGAATTGCACCGGGAATCACAGTAAACTGGCTTACGGATTGTGTTGCACATTGGACCCGATGATACTACAGTTTCTTCGGCATTGTTGTCGAAACCAGGTCGGAACCCTCTGGTTGAAGTCGAAAATTTGCACTAATGTGATTGCAAACGTTGATGCAGACCAAACGAAACTTGGGTCTTGACTGTTGAGATTGGCCAGCACCTTCATCATATTACTGTGAAAGCCATACGAAGCGAGAACGCAAAATGATTTGAAGCAACGACGAGATCCGGGACGACGTCTTTCAGCCCAGGCGGTAGCTAACGTAGTGAGGGATTTTCAGGCGAGAAAGAAAGGCGGTATGGTGGAGGAAGGGGGAAGGAAGCGAAACAGGTGAAGCAATTGAACGATGCTATATAATGCACATTTAGCGATCACTGCGGCGCAGAGGCTTCGGAACTTCCGCAGAATCCCGCAATGGTTAAAAGAAGGAAGGCATCCAAAATGGGAGAAAAGGCAGAGTTGATCGCGCAGTAAGACGGAAATGCAGTGTTGCGGCGTGGAGGTCATGGGTGGGAGAAAGAAAGGGAGGTGACTACGGAATTCGACATCTTGGTATATGTGGAAGATTGTCGGACCTCTGCGGAATTTTGTAGTCGGTGGAATTGCAAAGAGGGTCCAATTGGGCTGCAACCGCTGTGCAAGGCGCAGCAGACTTATATTGTTATGTAGCCAGTCATGGGTTTGATTTCCAGAGGAGGAAGAGCGCAGGCAGTGCAAAAAAAGACCAACTGACCGAGTATGTATGGGGTTTATATGCAGAGGTTGAACAGAGAAAGGGTAATGGGGAAATGCTATATGGGCTTTGGAGCACAGCTTAAGGCAGTAATGCTTAAAGAACGGATAGAATAATGGATAATTATGGGGTTATGCACGGCCCAGCAGGATCCCGTGATCCGGCCCCGGAGGATGATCAACAGCGGGTACTAGGCTGTACTAGGTTCGGGGTCGTGAACCAAAAGGGGAATGTCAAAATCAGTTGCCATCACTCGCATCACACCGGAACACTCGCTAAAAAGCGTGGTGCTCCTGGTTTCCATAATCTACAGAAACATTTTCGGGCAACTCGGCGTTGGACTTGTTTTCATCTTCAGATCAGGCTGCAAGGGGGACACGCTCACGACCTGTCAGTGCATCACGACCTTCCCTCGTTGAAGATTTGGCGGGCTGGTTCGATTCCTTTGGACAGGAGTGGAGCTGGCGTAATGGGGAGTGCCGCCGATCCCGGGTTGGCGTGAATTAGAAAGGGCAGGAGCGCATTAGAGGAAGGAAAAGGAGCGGGATTTGCTCGTAAGGAACGCACTGAAGGGCGGCCTAGGCCTACCAGAAGGACGAAACGTGCTAGCTGCCTGCCTTCCGGACTCCGGAGCCAATGGAAGGGCGAGAGCCTGTTGGCTGGAATAGGCTAGTGAGGAGCAGGGCGGATCAAAGTTGAAGAAATCGAAATAGGGAATTGGAATTATCAGAAGGGGAAAATGAGGAAAACAGGGAGGCAATGATGCGGATATTGCGCACCATGGTTTGTTCTTTCTCCAGTAATCCACGGTCAACGTCAAAAAAGCAAGGAAGCAAGAAATAAAATGGATTGAAGGTGAACTTGATGAATCTAAGAAGCTTTGGGCGCGCGTGTTGGATCTGTGAACGACTGGCCATTGATTGAGTGTCTGTGATGTTGAAAGACGAAAGTTCCTGGTACCGTTACCAGGTCTCCAAAGCGAATTGTCAAAACGCCTGTCATGCACCGATCATGTCGGATCCCCGGTCCGAAGAGCGAAAGTAAATCTTTAAATAAACAAATTAATCCGGAAGTCCAATTTATACTCTGAAGGCATTGTCTCAGAAAATCATGTAACTCCCAACATCTATTCTTCAAAAACTACCTGAGCTTAAGAACTACTATCCAGGGCTGTTGCTTTCTCAATTTTACAGCCCGAGTCACAAATAAGAGGGAGAAAAATGGTTCCTGCCACAAGTTCCTACGCTACTCGATTGTCCGGGCCCAAAGCCAGTCGCCCTATCGCTCCTTGGTACGTGCATTCACCAACACCGTTACTTTTCCTTGCCCTGTCTTTCTCTGATTACCTTGAGCCAGAGGGACAATCCCCCCGTAGGGTTCAGGATGATGCATCCCAGGCCGCTGACTCCGAGTCGTCATATTCGGGTCAACTACCAGTTCTTGTTGCATCGTCGGCGCGTTGTCCTTGCGAGAAGAAATACGATGACTGTTTGCTGCTCTCGTATTTCGCTCTTACGGGAATTTCTGCGCAGCTGACTAGTTTATCAGCAGCCCAGTGCGCCGGGGGATGACGTGTCAGGTACCTGGAGCCTGTGAGACTGTCCCTTCCATCCTCATTGCCATTGCAGGGTATTCGGTCTACATCATCCACGCGCTGCACCGGGACATAGGAGCTGAACTCGCTCTGCTCGCCACGTCCGATGTGCTGGAGCGGGTTATCAAAACTGATGTGCTCTCGCATCTCATCGCGCATTCCAGTGTGTATCCCTCGCAACCTAACATCTAATCAAAACGCTCATAGCCTCTACTGTAGTGCGCACCTACTGAATCTGCCATGCCGCCTGCGGTGTATGTAGTTGTTTTATCCTTCAATTTGACTTATCATTGCGCTGCTGGCAGATGTCCCAGCCCGTCTGTCTTCATGCTCTAAAAAAAACATTCCACGCTGCAGAGGTCCGAAGATTCCGTTTTCTTCGTCGTGTTTTAATCACCTCAATTAGTCATGATACAATGGTGGAAGCACGGATGGGTACTGGAACAAGTTACTGTAGCACCAATGACTGGTACGCATTGGTACACATATCCCCTTGTATTCTGCCGCTCATTAGTAGTAATATTCGTTTAGTGCATGGAACGCAGGCCGGGCATACAAGTACGCAGTGTTTTTCGTACATGGTGACATTCGTTGATTCATCTTTCCAGCCGGTCCGTAGACACCAGTGGTTGTAGCCACAATGCAATGTACCCTACCGTGGTGGGGGGGTACATTGCATTGTGGGCAGCGCTGGGCTGGACAGCCAGCGTGTACCTTATTGCAATGTACCTTCTGATCACCCCATTTAGCCACAATACACGGCAAGCCTATTATATATTATATGTACCCCGCAAAACGGTCACATCCCCCGCTTCAAATGTTGAATATGTGACGGTGTGCTGAATATGTGACAATGTGCTGAATATCTGGCGGCGTTACCGATGCCGCAGGTGCCGACCTTGCATTAAGACAGTAAAACATCGATCATGTTTACATGTATTTAAACGCAGGGCCGATAGCGTGCCCCTACTCCTCCTCCTCGGCTTCCAATCGCGCCTCCTCCTCCTCGGGATCCAGCTCATCACCGAGCTCCAACTCCACCGTCACCTGCGCATCCGTCTCCGATACCGGCTCTCCGCTCAGGAACGCGTCCGCCCGCCCCATTAACAACGCCCAGTTGACTCGCAAGCGCTGACATGTCTCCCTCTCTGTCTCAGCGTGCTGTGCGGCATACGCTCGCCGGCCCTCGGTCAGCTCCGCTGTCGCCCCAGGCATGCTTTCCTCCTCCGCCAAAGCATCCCAGTCCGCTGCCTCCGTTTTCCCCGACTCGATCGTCCTCCCCATTTCTTCCCGCAGAATACGTACGTCCTCCGCATATCGCCGACTGCGTGCGAACGCCTTGCACCATTCGACGCGCAGGGCTGGCAAATAACGTAGAATATTAGCAAAGTATTAGCGCTGTACACTGCAATAAAACTGTAGATGACTTACCGTCAATTAAGCGCGGGTCGTTGTCCTCGTCGTCGCCAGGCGCCCGCAGACCAGGTGTGTACCAAATCCACGATAGCTCGTGGTTCCCTTCCCCTCTTGCCACTCCAGCCGCCCGAGCAACCCCGCCCTCAATGATCGCCCCGCCGATTTCCGCCCAGTGCTCCTGTTGAGCCTTCTCCTCGAGTGTTAGGGCACGCTCATTGAGTGCGCGGACGTCGTCATCGGCCAATATCTTGAGGCTCTCCTCCCAACCTCCGTGCCCCCACAGGCCCAGCAGCGCCGCTCTTGCATACCGGTAGCGAATCTTCCCACGGTGAATCTTGATGTTTATGTCGCGTAAAATCCCCTGTCCCCGCGTCATCATGCCCTGCCCCGTGAAGTTCCGCACTTTGTACCGGTTTGTCATCGTACGTGTCCGCAGGCCGTTGCGAACCGCTTCCAGGGCCTCTGACGCCTCGCCCTCGCGCATGCGCGCCTCGACGTCCGGCAGGCCCGCTGCGCACGCACGTTTGCGTGTTACCTTGTCCAGAATCTCGGAGGGCATGAATAGCCGCGTACATTCCGGCAGTTGCTCCCCGTTGCCATCATACATCTGTTTCTCCGTATCCGAGAGAAGCGCGCGGAGCGCCGGCATATATATCCGTTGGATGGCGCGGAATTTGTGGATGTGCTTGAGCATCGTTGTGCGGCGTTTCGTGAACGCCAGCCTCTGAGTAACTGACGGGTCTTTCAGAGCCTTCACATCCACCGTCAACCTCCGCCTATCTCTTTGTCAATCCCGCATCCGCTGTCGTAATCGGTAGACGTACTGTGTTTCTTCCAATGCCAAGCCCATGGCAATGAAAGATCCTGGAGTGTGCTCCTGTTCTATCTCCACCAGGTCATCAGTGCATATGTATTCCTCTTCAGCGATCTTTAGCTGTATGTCGCGCAAAGTGACCACTGTTCCGAAATACATATCAGCTTGCTGCTTGCGTGGGCATTTAGCCTGCGCTCACCTTCCTGCACCGTTTCAAAAGGAGAGTCCTTGGCATCGTGATGTTGTGTTGCCTCCCATCGAATAACCCAAGCGCGCCACTCAGCTACCTCGTTCGGCCGCAGCGCTGTGAGCCCTGAATTGAACGCCTCGAAGACGGCCCGGTGACGCAGGCCCTCCTTGATATTCACGGCGATGCGCTTCGCCAGAATACGATCTACAAAAAATGGTCACCGAAAAAATCTTGGCGCGCCATGGAAACGACCTACGCATCGCCAACTGCCGGTCGTAATTATGAAACCCGAAGACATCTTCGAGGGCCGCCACTCGAGCTCCCGGGCCCATCAGTCTCGTTGATGCGGCAGCTCCATTGGAGAATGCCCAATTCTGCTCGACACCTTCGCCATGTGTCATCCCCGCACCCCACATCCAGTGGAATGAGTATGGGGAATGGCACGGCTTCTTGTGAGCCGGCAGGTGGAAGTTTGGGACTTTCCACCACACATTTGACGGCGCGAGGTGTGTGAGGCGCATCGGCTCGGGGAATTTGGACATCCGATCCCAAAAGTTGATGGCATACTGACAGGCGATGTCGTAGGAGACGACAACGCACAGAAGTGTAAAAGTCATGAGGACCGACACCAGGAGAAAGTCCATATTACAGTTTCTGTACTTGTATTAGCCTTTGTTCCGTGACGCAACGAGCCCAAAAATAAAGACGTACCGCTCGCCCAATTGCAAATCTCCAATACCATTAGCACACCACATGTTGTGTCTTGAACACGTCACACCACCGATCCCCGTCGTTCGCAGCCCCTTAACCCGCCTCGTATTCGCCATGAACATCGCTTGAAATCCAGAGCAGTTCGAGATCTCCTGATCGTTCACGTGCTTGGCGATGTGTGCCTTGTATCCCTCCTCCCCTTCCCGCCTGCAAAAATACCCGAAACCGTCGCCCAGAATGGGATCTGACAGCTCCGACGAGACCGCCCGATTGGACAAACGAAAATTCGCGTCTTGCGCGAGGAAAAGAAAGTAAATAAACCTGATACTATCTTCAGACCAGACCACGCTCGCGTGATAACGCAAATTACTCACCGATATGCTGGATCGATCTTATCCCAGTCGTCGGGAATGTTATACTTGGGACGCGGGCACTGCCGGCATCCCACCGTGAGCTCGCCTTGCCTTGTCGCCTTCATGCCTCCCCTCTTGTGCCCGCGCTTGTGGCGCTTGCCCCGCTTCACATCGCGGAACTGCCGCATGATGTGCATAAACGGCTTACGTCGATCCTATTGCTGCTCAGCTCGTTTGTCCGTAGTACATATATTTGCACTCACAGGAGGCTTCTCGAGGCCATCATTACTTGTGCACTTCTCGAGTCCCCGCAGAAAATCGTAAGCAGAAAGCTTTCCCAGACAGTTGACGATCTGGAAAAACCGAAGCACCGCAAACGTCGCGCACGTATTGGGCACCTTCACGGTAGCAGGCCACCAACACGCGCGCATCAGCTGCCTGCGTGGCTTCAGCGGCCGACGCTGCTCGTCGTCGGGATCCCCGCAGCCGCAGAAATCCACATTGATTTCGTGAACGCCAGATAGGTCGTAAAGCACAAAGTCCTTTGCGGCAGAAAACCGGTACGGGCAAATAACGCCAGGGGGATGGCCCAACTGCACCCGAAGCCCCAGGACATGAAGCCAATTCCGACGTTTTTTGAAGTGGGTACCCGTCCATCGCTTTTCCATCTCAATTTAGACATGCCCAGAATTCATGTAGCGACTCACCTCGAGAAAATGGGTCGGCAGCTGGGCATGAGCTGCAACAACACATGTCGCGCAGTGCATGATCTCGCCGACGCAAGCTTGGTCAACGCAGCGAAATTCGGCGATGCCGGTGCAATGCTCATGGCGCTTGGCGCACTTCGAGTATACACGCGGGGACCCGCGGCCCTCCCGCCGCAACTGTTCCTCGATGTACTCATCATTGTACGGGTACCACGTCTTCAAGGGGCGGTCCTAAAGCACCAGTTGTTAATTGTAGCCTTCACCACACAAACAACCACAGACCGAATTGGCATTCCTTGGTGGAGGTAGCACCTGTATGCCGTCGTCCACCCAAGGGTCGGCCTGCGCCGAGAGCGACTCGTCCCCTAGTCCATAGGAGAAATTCGGATCCAGGCGCGCAGCATTGGTGCGGAGGTCGTCCGCCCACCAACGACTGGTGTCCTCTGCAGCGGCCGCGGGCGTTGCACCCTGCTGTACCACAGAAGTGCGTGCACGCTCCCGATTATTGTCATGGCTGCGTGAGTGCGCCACCGACACGGTCCCAGCTACCGTCATCAGAGGCACCGTCTTCTTCCTCTTGTGCGAGGGACCAGAGGGAGCCATGATGTGCGAGATCAGACAAGGAGATGACGAGACGGGTGGGGTGAACCGGGAGCGGACACGAAGCGACAGGCGGACACACAAAGCGACAGGCGGACACGAAGCGACAGAAGCGGGATACAAAAGGCGGGATTTGTCAGGATCAGTCCAAATACGGCACAGCCCACGTGCGCTAGCATTGATCCATGCCTAACCTTCGCGCACAAAGTCAGTATTTAATCCTTGTTTTCTGTTTAGCACTTACACCATCCAGTGCGGGTGGACCCCGCCAAAAACTTGTTTCTCACACAGCATATCTCTCAGTACCTCGCAGCGCTTCGCACCCACACCCTCCCTCAATTTTTCCGCCGTGTGGTCGAACACTATTTCCTTCGCTTTGGAATGACGTCGCTGCGTGCCCCGTTCACTCCGGGCTATATCCACGAGTCTCCGCCGCGCGGCACACCAGAGTTTGATCATGAGCTCTCAGTGGGCCTTGTCGTGTACAGTGTCAGTCCACTACTTCTCACAAGCAAAACATACTCAGACCCCTTTTTTTTTTCCTCAGAAGATCAAAACATGGTTTCGTGCTCGCATATATCCATAGTTTGTACCTATTCACTCTCTGAATCTCATGCTTTTTAAAAGCAGAAACGGTTTCACTCAATTATGAGAACAACGAACGCGTCAAATTTTCAGCTACGGCATTGTATCTACGGCGATGGCGAGTAGCAAATGATGCGACGTCGCTCTGGGAAGACCAAACCATCCCAGTTGATATGCACCTGGCTCACATCCTTCCACCCAGGATAATCGTTGGCGATACTTTTAACCTCCCCGTCATGCTGGATTGGAGCCCGATGGATGACAGCATTGCAGATGCGGCACGTCCAATGCGTCTCCAGTCTGACGCGGACGCACACAAAGCAATCACTATGCCCGCATTCATATCTGCCAAGCTCTTCGGTTAAAAAACAATCACAAACTCGCATAGGCAACATACGACACCGGATGGGACTTCACGTTGTAGCAGAGGGAGCACTGGTGGTAGGGTTTGACGCCACGCAAGATCGGTGGGCGCGCGTCGGTGAGATAGAGGTCGTCGGAAGTCAAAGGTTTGTCGCGCTCCTCCCGCCGACCGGGGAACCGCTTGCGCACACGCGTTGCACCCGCAGATGGTGCCTGCAGAATCGGGGGCCGAAACTCCCATCCGCGTGGAGGTGTGCGGTTGATGTCATACGGCTTGGCGCGCTTGAGCGTCTTGCGCATGGGCCGTGTGGGCAGATCCGACCTCGTGCTGATGCTGGTGCGGGAGGTGGAGGTGGAGGTGGAGCTCGCGCTGGTGCTGGCGCCTGTGGACGTGTGGGTCGACGTCGTGGTCGTCGCGCTTGTTTGTGTCGTAGTGGGCGGGCTGGGGAAGCCTACTCGGCGCCGGTACCGACGTTCGTGGTCCCTATCGACCGCAAATAATGGATCAATCCCCGGGTTGGCAGGTACTTTCGGCACTGCAGCGATGTGTGAGCACACATCCCGGATTCCCAAAATGAAGCGAACGCGCTGACATATTACTGAATCCCCGAATTTGACGCGCAAGCCTGCAGATAGACAATGTAAGTGTCAGCATTTAGTGCCGAAGTCGAACATGGGCATACCAGGAAAGACGAAGCGGGGTTGCCGTGGAATCACAGTGCGAGGCGTCGAGTTTGAGTTCGCTGAACAGGAAGGAAAAGTGAGGGCACGGGCAGACCAAGAATTCAGATACTGACGAAGGACGAGCTTTCCGTTTTCATCCAGGATCCAAGGATTGTCGCGGGACGACCCGTCGAGCGCCTTCAAGTCCATCCCGGCGAGAGAAATCGGCGAAAGAAACAGAGTGGACGATCACGTGTTTTGGTTTCCTATTTTGACATTGATTCCTTACCATCAAGTCCAGTCCTGCACCAGACCAGTATGTCGTCGGATAGTGAGGTACGTTCGCTAGCTTGGGTCTGTACTTTCTCATCTCAGCTGCCGTCTCTACCAACAGGCCCTGATGCTTGAGGAAATTGCCCAGACCGCCCTGGCACGACTGCACTCCCACGAAAGGCGCAAGCACCTACTTGTGCAGCGGAGCTTTCGAACTCGCAGCACTCCCAGCGAGAACACGAGGCTTTACGCCGCCGTAAATGACGTGCAACTGCTTATAAACCAGGCAAAATTCCACTATGTCCTCGCGCGCGTGGCTCTGCTCACCTTTCCTTCGCCGAACCCCGAAGGACTGTTGGAGCAGGTCGAAGCCTGGGAGGAAGAACTCAGAGCTGTTCAGCTGAGCACCCGACGCCATCTGTGACCACTGCATTCAAATTTACATAAAATGTTACAATTTTTTGCCGTTTGACTTGGACAGCAAACCCGCAAATTTCAGTGCCCCCCAACCTACAAGAGCACACCTGCAGCGAATCCGCAACTACAACGGCGTCTAAAATATAACGTCGGTATGACCCAACGTGTCGTCAATCCGTGCCAGATTCTACACGCAATCGCAGGGCGCTACTCAAATTGCTAGAATGCTCATGGTTGGGCCGTTTTATTGATCATAGCGACGTGGATGTGTACTGAGACAAGGATGAATACATCTACCGTATTGCATTAAGTGTCCCTGGAAAGCTGGTGCCCGTGGCCCGTTGGCAATGTGAAGATATTGTCGGTGTATTATGATGTGGCGCACTCACCGGCTAGATGTTGCGGGAAAAATTGGCCTGTGTAAAAGTTTTCGTCTCATAGAACGCGAGATTGAAGGTAGTATCTTGTTCAGAGAACCCCTATGCACCTTTGACCCTGAAAATTTGGGAAGCAGTTGCCTTGATAGTGAGTCGCTCTGTTCGATAGTGAGATACTAGGTGTAGTTATGAGCGTCTTCTAGAGACATTGTAACTCGTCCAGAAAAAAATTTGAATTGTTTGTATATTCGGGTATAGAACTATCAGAGCACGTCGAAAAAGCATTTTGAACTCTCAGGTAAGCTATGTAGAGGATTTTGAGGTCGGAATACTTGAAAGTTTGAGGGTGACATAAGCTAATTATGCTCAATCGGGACATCTTTGCATTAGGCGCTCATGAAGCGCCCACCGGACCGGCTCTACCGGCCACTGCTTTCCCTTTTTGATATGCCGCCCTCTGCCCAAGAGCGCTGTCTGGACGAAGAAGAAAGGCAAATACGGCGTAAGGCCACGTACAGAAGATACCGCCGCAGGTGGGAGACCTGTTTAGTTCCTTCAGACACCAACTGAACTGCCAATTTTCTCAGAAATCTGGAGCAGCGTCGGGCCTCGGCAAGAGAGCGCATGGCGCGCATTCGTGCTGCATCAACAGCGGCGCGACAAGAGAAGCACCGGGAGGCGCAGGCTCGGTACAGAGAACGGTGTGTGCCAGTGCCCCACAGAGTGGTATTCTCATCATTCCCGACCAATTCCCGACTAGTTTCAGGGAGCAGATTGCTCATCGCTCAAGGCGGGCTGCAGAAAGGAAGAATACTTTGCAGGGGAAGATAACCAAATGCCGCCCCAAAGCACGTCAATATTGGTCGGATCCAGAACTCGCCTCCGACTCGGAGGAGGAAGAGGCCGACGATGGGTGGTAGATTGCAGCATGGTATACACCACAGACACCTAAGTACACATTAGGTCTTCTGTCTGGTGTGGGTAGCAATACATTTCCTCCGACCTGGCGCAGGCGAGTAAATATGACTCGTGCGCCTGCGCAGCAGCCTCTCGATGCGCCCGCAATGCTAGCCTCCGACGTTTTGCCTTGCCTGGGGTTTTGGGAATCCTCGTAACGCCGTCCCAGGTAGGATCTCTGCGCCACCCGGTATTCCACCCCGTACCACTACCATTTGACCCCGTACCACTACCCCACCCGACCCAGGGACCCTGCACCCGATTTGCACTATCTTGGTGCCTTAGCCAGCGGTGGAAATCGCCCGGGAGATCGATAGCCCGGCGACGTCCTGCGATTGCGGCCGAACACGCTGAAATATGTGATTTAATATTTTGAGGAATTCCAAGAGAGGGTGCGTACCTAGACGTGCATCCCGGAGACGCCGAATGGCGAGAACAGCATCGTATGATTGGATAGTACTGCGATCGCGTTGGTCCCACTCTTGCTGGATGTGATCGCGCTCTGCGCTGGCGGCCCAGACTGAAGGTTATTTAGCAAAGTAAATGAAGCCGTGTCACACTGCTATTCGAACCGTAATATGAGTTGTCTTCAAGGAAAGACCAGTGCATTGTGCTTTACCACGTGAGACGGCTCGCATCTTTGATGAGGCGTGCACTCTTGACTCCTACCACAATGTCGACCCAGCCCCAGATTGTGCCCACCAACCTGAGCGCGGAGCAGCTCATTATGGATTGTCGCGGCACCCGAGACTCCCGGTATTACTGTCTCCCGCCTTTCTACGTGGATCCGCATTCGGCGCTGGCCAGAAAGTCGAGTGGGTACCATTACCATCTCGTCTTCCAGGGGCACAAAGTGGGCGTATTTGATAATTGGTGAGTAGAGTGAAGTGAAGCTTAGAATCTCGACGTTGACCTCACACTAGGGGTGAAGCCAAAACGAGTGTTGCTGGGTATCCTGACGCAGGACACCGTGGCTACGACACGCCAGAGCAGTGCATTGACGCGTGGCAAAAGATGTGCACCTGGGGCGTGCACCCGCACCCGGTGGATCCGGCCACTGTCGTGTCAACACCCAGCAAGAGCGCAGCCCGCTTCGTCAACACAGCACCTCGCAAAGGTGCTAACTCGTCGCCCACCAAATCAGTGGCATTCCGGACCGGCGTCAAGCAAGAGCAGGGCGAGACTGCTGGGAACACCCAGGTGCTAGCCGACCTGTGAGTGTCCCAGTTCAACGGCTGTAAAGAAAATTACTAACCTCGCTGCTCAGGAAACGGTACTGCAGCCCGATATTGCCACCGCCGCCAAGTCCGCATGCACATCAGCACAGGGCAGCGAGTCCTGTTAAAAGTGAAGGCGGCCCGCTGATCAATTTTGCAATCCGGGGCGGGGGCATCGTCTCGAGCAGCTCGTAAGTTTCCACATGCTGTGCAGCTTATATCGGTAGCTAACATGGACGACGGGCAGGGAGCGCACCGAGCAGCGGTACCTTGACATGCAGCGCCGTGGCGAGCAACCCGACTTGCTGATCACGCGAAATTTCCAGCAAGCATCTTTGTTTGCTGTGGACGATGAAGATGAGGAAGGTAGTGCCTCGGGTTGAATATATAATTGCAATGTTGTACTTTACGAATGTGATGCGCTTCAATCAATGGAAGACGGGTTCCGCTTCGTGATGGCGCACAATCGTGATCTACAGAGTTTGTTGATCAGACTCGTGAAACTGTAGTGTGAAAACTGCACGTGGGCGCACCTCCCAATCTTGACCGTAACAATATGCCCCGCAAAGGCACGGCGGCGAGGAAACGCGCGCGGGAAGGCAAAGACCCAGTTAAGCCCGGAAAAGTGGGCTGGGTTCACGGGACCAAGCTCCCGCTCTTCACTGGGTACAAGGGTGAATTCCTTGCCTCCGCCGAAACAAAACAGACGGGGGAGTTCTACACCAAAATGGCGCACTTGTACATCAGCATATACGGCTGGCACACGGACTGGGATGACGACCTGGCCCCGGGGCAAACAGTTGCAGTAGATGTCGACCCCAATGAAGATGTCGACTCGCTGCTACCAGAGGTTGCCGCATGGCGCGCAGAATACTTTAAAAAATTACGCGGGGTACGTGTCGCTCACTTACACTTGATTGAAGATGCTAATGATAGTTTTTCGACCAGAAACTTGGTGTCTGGTACAACGCAGAATTCGGCGGCTCTGTTTCGAAGAAACAAAAGCCAATTACCTTCAAAAAGATTTTTAATGCCCCCGCTATGGAACCACCTGCGCCAGTGAAACCTCGGGTTCTTCACTACTACTCCCGCCGCTTCTACAACGAACGCGTCAGCGGACGCGTCGCGGCGCGCTGGGCCACGGTAGCACGGCAACCAAATCATCCGGCGATAATACGCGTGCGGCACGACGTGACACGGGAATGCTGGGAGTCGGAGACTGAGGCATTCAGGCAGGACGTCATCGGTGCGCTGGAGGCTGAACACAAGGCGGCGCTGGAGGCGTACAGTATTGCACTGGCGAGCGACAGTCCGAAAACGGCGCAGGAGTTTGATGTGTGAGTGGAATTTTAATTCAGTTGAAATAAATATTGACGTGTTGCTCAACAGTGCGCTGAACAATGCGGGCTACTATCTTCAGCCCTTCGCGGACGCGGTGTATGATCATTTTGGCATGAACGCGAGTATTATGCTTTGCGGGCCGGTGCCTGACCGAGGCGGAAGGATTGAGGTTCGGAGGTATGTCGTACAGTGTCGTTGTAAGGAATGCGACGGGTACTGAAAACTTGGCAGCGTCCATTCGGGCACCTCAAATGGCATGGTGCCCCGCGTGTGGAGTGACTTTGATCGTGGCGGGTTCGACTTGGCGCAGCGAAGTTTTGTCGACTTTTCGCACCATTGTTTCAGTGAGAACATATTTATTTTGAAAGACTATGACATTGGGTTAATGTTGTTGTGTAGCTGAAGAGCAGTGTCGCGCGCGCAGTCTAAACGAGATGCCGATGGCGGAAGAAAATGGAAGTCACGTGTTACCGATGAGGCGGGATGAAGATGCATTGCCCCGCCCGGAGGATTCAGAGTGTCAGGGAACGCCTCCTGCCCCTCCCTCCCTTTCCCTTGACTACCTCAACATCGACCTCGACCTCGACTTGTTAAGACCTCTCCGTGAGGAAGACGGCGCACCCACGCCGACGCCGCCCCCCCAGCAGGAACAGAGAGCGCCTACACCGACATTTGACCACGAGGGGTCGGCAGGGACGGCGTTGAAGATCGCGGCGGCATTGAGGGCGGAGATAGCAGAGATGCCGGCCGAAGAGCGTAGTGAATATATGCAGCGCTTGCGCGGGATGGACATGACGACACTGGAACTGGAGAATAACTTGGCCCGCAATCGCCTTGTGATTCGCCGCGTGGACGAAGGGATGTCGCCGGAAGACGCGTTGCTGTTGGAGGCCGCCGAAGATGAAGAAGGTGACGACGGGAAGAGAAAAGAGACGGAGGAAGCGGAGACGGGCCCAGTGGAGCCGGTTACAGGTCAGACGCAGAGCGCGGCGGGAGGAGACGCAGCATCGGAGCCGTCGACGTCTCCGCGTGCAGCAACACCACCGGCACCTATACCCCCGCGTCGTGTGCAGCCAAAACCAATGTGGAAAGGCGCCCCGGGTGCTAATCCTGCAGCGGGGAGCTCGGGTGTGCCAGGAGAGCCGAGGGAGGGGGGGGATGTGCAGCGCGGGCAGAAGGAGGGTGATACGTGGGACGGAGAGGACAGGTCAGGATGGCAGGAAGAGTTGTGCATGGCGTGGGGAGCGTTTGAGCGAGGAAAAGAGTGGGGAGGCGATGAGTGGGAAGAGTGCGTCAAGCAACTCATTGCGCTAGAGAGAGCGTGGGGGTTTCCTGGGAAAGGATTGCTGTCAGCGCCGGGAGGGAAGAAAAGTCCAGAGGAAGTACCTGCTTGGATGCGTGCGCATCGAAAATGGGAAAAACCGGTGACTTTGACATCGATAATCGGCCCGCGCGACGTGGAAGAATCCTACGCTGCGCGGTGGTGGAGTTGGTGGAGAGAGCTTCAGCCTGAAGCACGCAAGGCTGGGGATGGGGACGACTGGGTGGAACCTGCGGATGTGAAGGAGGAGGATTGGGATGATGTGGCGAAAACCCATGGGCGAAATGGCATCCTCCTCTACATCGGTGGGCTTTTGTGGTGGGGAGAAGCTGCTGCGGCAGGGGAAGACGAGGACGAGGAGGAAGCGGCAGCACTGCTTGACGAGTGGCGGGAGGCAGTCGTCGATGTGAGTGCGGTGTTGGTGGAAGTAGTCAAGCGTGTGGGTACTGTCCGACAGACTGTGGGTGCAAAGTTAGTAAAATCCGCTTTGCTGCCACAACACTTACCTGATCTTTTACGTGAAATAGTGTCGCTGCCACGAAGCCCGCCGCCAAGAAAGCACCCGCTAAGAAAGCGGTTTCTAACGGTGCACCGAAAACTCGCGCCAAGACCGCTTCCGCGCCCTCTCTCCCCGCCGCTGCCAAGACGAGGAGCTCAAAGCGACAAGCCGCCGCATCGGCCGATGAGATCGACAAGGAGAACACTCGGCCGAAGTGAGCTGTGCCATGTGTTTTGATGGATTGATCTAATTTCTTCAAGGAAACGTACTCGCTCATCCCGCTAAGTCGTTTGGTGGCGAAGTCCCCGTCCCCAGCCCTCGTAGGCGTCCTAATTTTTTTTGTACTTGCTGCTCAACCAGAAGATGAGAATATATATATATATTTGTTCAACACACAAACTGTTCGAGATAGGGAGTAAAACTTTATGTAGCACATGAGGGGAAGGACAAAATAGCGCGTGATTTAGGTACCGTACGACTCTACGGAGATTACACAAAGGGTAAGACTTGGGTAAGACTCGGTTTAGGCTGCTGGGTAGAGAAGGATGACAGACTTTTTTGGGTTGCTGAGGGGGACTAATGGACTCGGCATCATCACGACGCCGTTTGTGAGAGATGGGATGGCGGCGGCTCTGCCAAGCCCAGTCAATGGCGTCGTGTAGGGTGTCGTGGCGCTGGCCGGCGGCCATTTCGTGAGTGTGTGCCGCGCAGGGGTTGCAGGCCCGTTCCACACCCTGCCCATCAGTTTGCCCAAAATTAAAGTTGGAAGGATTTTGAGGGTGAGAGAGGGCGTGGAATCGTGGGAGGTAGTCGACTAAGGGGATGCCAAGAGCGGGGTTTGCGACAAGGGCAGCGCGGAAGGCAGAATCCGTGAGAAGGGCGGGAATGGTATCGTCGGTATGTGCAGCGTGGACGGCAGCGTCGAACGGCGGGATTGCGGGAATGGGCAGCCTGTGGATGATTAGAGGGAAAAAGGACGGCAGGTGATGGAACGCACGCAGGGGTGCTAGCACGGGGAGGGAGAAGAATGTGCATCGAGGAGGAGAGGAGGGAAGGTGTCAGCCTTTGGAACAAACATATGTCAACCGGATGCACCGGGCTGCTGTGGTTGCCGATGCGCGTGGCAGTGCATCATCCATTTCTAGCGCAGGAGTGAATATATATTCATTCTAGTGGTATTAAACTGATATATGAGGGCGGGAGCCTATGAAATAAACAGTGTACAACAGGGATTATATACATTATTAGAGGTTTCGCGGGAGGGAACCCAAATGGGGTGATCAGAAGGTACATTGCAATAAGGTACAGTGTGGCTTTCCAGCCCAGATAAGCCCACATTGCAATGTACCCCCCTGCCACCATAGGGTACATTACATTAAAGGTACAGCCATTCCTCAATCCACCCAAACATCAGCGTTTTTACTGAGAATCCCGCTCTCAGCGGTGTACACGCTTCTTCGCTGCTTTTTCGCGCCCGGCCACCAGCAATCAATCCGCGGCTCTATGCACTGCGTGTCGACCCGGAAACCCCAGCACTGTTCCCCTTCTACCCGCCTGCCACTTGCGCGCTGGAAATACGCCCCGAAATACTCTGCAATTGGGCCAGGGATCCCGGCGCCGGCATCCGCTGGTGCGCACGCTACTCCGGCCCGTTGTACATTGCTGACCCACATTTCAGCAAGCCTCTGCAACATTCCCCGCCCCGCTGCTGCCCTTCCTGCATCACCCGCAGCCGCTGTTCCCGCCGTTCCCGTGGGTACAGCTTGGTCCGTCCCGCTGGTCCTCCTTCCCCGCCTTCCTTCGATGCAACAGCCACCCCAGCCACCCCCGCTTTCGCCGCCGTTGCCATCGTCAGTCGAGTCTGGGTTTTTTTTTTTGTCCCGTTGATGTGAGCTCGAGCGTGGTAGCAAACCCTCCCAAAGCTCCCTTGCGTCTACTGTCTAGTGTAGTAGTTATTGTACTAGTCTGGTAATTGCCCCCTGCTCCGCAGGGTCCCTCGTTCGAGCCTCTCCTGTTGTATGTTTTTGAATCCAGATCGGTTCTTTTACTGCAAAGTTTTTCTCTAAGTCCCCGTTCCCAATATGAATGTCAGCACTCAAATCAATATATTCAAAGTCTGAGCAGTAAGGCATATGATGCATTTAAAGTAAGTAAGTAAATCGCAGCACTGGCACATAAGGTAAACGATGTGATGCTGGTTGAGCAGCCGGCTGGTTGAGCAGCGAGAAGGGATAGAGCTGTTATGCTGGTTGAGCAGCACAACGTATCAAGCAAGAAAGAAAAGAAAAGAAGCCGGTTGAGCGGCAGCTTGGATGTCAAAATATCTACCAAAATATCTACTTCTTTGATCTGCGAGGCGCATTAACGTCTTGCTGAAGATGAAAGATCACAAAACATACCTTTTGGATGCGCGCGTCGTTGTAATGGGCACCTCGTCCTCCGCGGCGCGCTTCCTGCCCGTCCGAGCTAGAAGGGCGTTCTCCGTCGGCTCGTTCCTCTTCGCCATCTGCTCCGCCCGCAACATCTTCTTCGGCACCTCCACCACCGACCCATCAAAGTTCTTGGCAGCTTTGCGACTACGTTGCACTCGTCCGGGGGCCGGTAGTATCACCAAGTCGGTGGGGCCGTCGGGGTTGTGCACCCTCGCCCGCTCCTTCCGTTCAGCGAGGTCCTTCGCCTTCTTCTCCTGCTCTGCCTTATGCGCCGCTCTCGCATATCGAGCACTGTTGTTGGTGGTGGTGTAGATGAGGGTGGGAGAAGCCGGAGCGGCCGAGTCCGCAGCGGGTGGGGCAGCGAGGGTAGGTGCCGTGGCAGGGGAGTCGGTAACGGCGGGGGTGGGCGATTGGCCTGCGTCGAGATTGGTGGTGTCGTCGAGGGCTGCAGCTGTCGCGTTGCTCGTGTTCCTTCCCCTCTTCGTCGTCGCCTTCATCTTTGTCACCGCCTTCGCCGCTATCTTCGCCACTCCCTCCTTTGTTGCCGCCTCCGCTGCTATCCCCTTCTTCCGACCTCCCCTCTCATTCCCCTTCTTCCCCTTTGCGGGCGCTGGTGCTGCCTTGGCCGGATTCGGGTCATTTGCCATAGGGCGCGAGCTGATCATGAAGGGCGGTGGCACCGACGGCGGCTCACCGGAACTAGCAGCCAGCGCTGCACCCGCCGTGGTACTCGAAATGCGTGAGATACGCGCTGGACCTGCGCTGGAGGCTGCATGGGCTGGGGGTTGCAGAGAAGCGCGCGCGGGGCCGCTATTTGGGATCAGTTGAGACAAGGCAAAGGTAAGCGCCGGCGCCTTATTCAAGATAGACCCGAGCGCGGGTGCCGTATTCACACCCGAGCTAGATGAGGCAGGGCGGGGTGTAGCACCCACAACCGGAGGGTCCCCCATGATCTGGTGGAAACGATTGATGAGGCCGCCCAGAGAGCGCCGAGGCGTTGGAGATGCCGGAGCACCGCCTGAGGAACTCTCTGTCCCCTTCCATGTGGGGCGCGGCGCGTTGCGGCCCGTGCGTTGATTGTCCAGCAGGACGGGGTCGATGGGTGGGCTAGCAGGTGGCCTTGCTTGCACATATGTTGCGCCATGCGCCCCACCGCGTTCAGCATTTGTGTTTGCCTCTGCAGTGGTGGGACTCGACGGCGGTCCCATACCAGCCGGCCACGGCAACGTGGCCTCGTTGTCCATCTCGTATCCATCGTCGAAGCCCCCATTGGTGTCCACGCTGCCGTGGAAGAGATTGTTGTCGTTGTCGGCGAAAGGGTCGTCATAGGGAGGCTGGAGCGGGTGTGCGGGGTACTCAGATGGTGGTGAGGAATTTGGAAGGGTGCTGGGCAACAGAGGCGCAACAGGAGTCCCCGCGGAAGTAGTGACGGCACTTTCCGGGGAAGATTCAGATGCAGGAGCAGCAGGAGCAACCGTAGATGTGGAAGTCGTCGATTTTTTGGCAGCCTTCTTTCGCACACGCTTGGCCTTCTCTCGCACGGGAGCCAGAGCAACTACGGGTTCGTTTGGCATTCGGAATAGCCCGTCCAGGGCGGGAAGGGTTGCATCCACGGTCTCCTCGAGCTGGAGTTGCTGCAGAGCTCTCGCACGACGCACTTCCGTAGCTGAAATAAAATAAGTCGGGTATACAACATGCTGGCTGGGGTACTTACGAAAACTGCGTTTCAAAAATGCCTGGAAATATTTGCTGATGGACTCGTCGAATGTGCCATGCGCTGTTTCGAAGTCATTCCCAGCGAGCGTGCGGCCAAAGCAGACGCTAAAGTCGTTGTTAGCTAATACGCACACACACAGCCGAATTTGGAAGGACTCACGTCTTCATACTCAACCCACCACCAAATCGCGGGTTGGGACCGCCATAAATTGTAATCCCATACCAGCCTGTTCTCCTGGCCAATACTTTATGGACTCGCGCTAACACCTCTGGAGACTCGTCAATAGCCCTATGCAATCATCATCGTCAGCTCGTGTGTGCCCAAAACAGTACATGCACTTACAATTGATACTCCTCTGGTGTTCGCTCCAGCCTCTTTCTGCTGTACATGCACTTACAATTGATACTCCTCTGGTGTTCGCTCCAGCCTCTTTCTGCTGTTGCATTTTGAGCCCCTTCTTGCCCCCCTTGCCCATGAGGGCGAACTCCCTCTCTTCCTCCTCAATCAGCTCGGCGATGCAGCGCAGCTCGTCATCCGATGCCTCAGCGAACAGCTTGTCGACACCCCGTGTTCGAATTTTCATGCGCTCAACCTGTGCCGCCTTGATGCACGCCTTTTGCTCCTCATCGCTCTCGTCAGCCCAGCCTGCGAGCGTAGCAGAGAAGTGCACCTCGTTCATGTCAAAAAAACCCTCAGCCTCCAGTCCCTCGTCCACGAGTGCTCCATTGCGCTTTTGAAAAAGCTCGATAGGACGATGGACGCGTCGAACAGGTGCCCTTTTCTGGAAAAGATTGTTTGCCAGTGAGTCTTCGGCGTTGCTTGCGGCTCGGTTTTTGACGGTTTTTTGGGAGTGGTATCACAACCAAGACACCAATTGCTATTGAAACATCTGTAAGTCAGCCATATACTCCTCTGGCAAGAGAGAAAAGCAACTCACGGCCTTTCTTTTCAACAGAGCCTCTCCAGCGTCCTTGTCCTGCTGCTGGCTTGGGACGATGCCAAGAAGGCCCATCTGTGCTTCCTCGGGGAAGTGTTCGAACCACTCCTCGAACAAGGTCGGCCAGAACCTCCAAAGCCTGCCCTCAGCCTTCTTCGTGAGGTACTCAGCGATTTTGCCTTGGAGAAACGCGAACTCCTCGGGCGTAGTCCACCCCCTGGGAGGCATGATGAGGTAGAGGAAGGATTTATTGAAAGGCCGATGAGGGCACTGCAGCAGTCGCCGACGGATAGGGAGCGCAATTCGACAGAGGTAAAAAAAAACGGTGGGGTGATATATCAAACACCTAACGGTCGCGTTTTCCATAGCCTTTCTATCATAACCTACAAAAACAACGACCAAATTTGCGCACACCTTGCGGGCGTGTGTTTTTTCCTGCATCCCGAAAAGGTAAGCCAACATTCCCAAAACGCTCCTCCGCCCACGCGTTCTCAATCATCAACACATCAACTGTTTCTCCCTTCACCACATGGGTCCTTCTAGATCTCCGGCTCTTCTCTGTCGTAAGACCCGGCCGCCTGGATTATCATAAAACATTGACTTTATCGCGTTTAAATCACCCGGCCCTCTCTTTCCTCTCCATCATGGCAGACAACCCGCTGAATCCGGTGAACAACGCCTCCACCCCTCAAGCAGAGATGGACGCGCTGCTCGCCATGGTCAGCAACCTGTCCCAAATGTCGCTCAACCTCACTCGTCTGTGCATTGACGTCCAGAGTACGTGCTTTTCGTTCTTACTTTGCGCATCTTGCAACATTGACGTTTCTTTTTTGCAGATGTGGTTCCTGGCATCGCCTTGTCCAGGCAATCCTTGGAGATCACCAGCGCCTGCCTCGACGTCAAGGGTAAGTTTTTCACAGAACTATCGATGAATCGTGAATCTAATGGCGACCAGATCAGATTCGTCATGCCTTTGCCGTTGTGGCAGAGGCCGCCGCAGCCGCAGCAGCTCCTCCCCCCCGTTAGTAAACACATCCTCTTTTGAACGTACACTGAATATTCACAGCTTCGGTCGAATGGGTGCGACGACAAGCCCTCTCCCCCGATCAGCTCGAGGCATCGCACCCGCACGGCTACTACGACGACTCTGCCTATCAAGTGGTGACCATCGGGCGCGAGCCGGGCATCTTCATCAGCTCGTCAGTGCTTGCTTACAACCCTTTCGTTTCGGCTTTTGCTGATCAATAACAGCGACGATGCCAGCGCCAATATCTCTGGCGTCCCCAAGGGCTTTCGCAAGAAGAAGGACAGCCGTGTCGAGGCGCTGGCCTTTTACCGTGCACAATTCGAAGCAGGCAAGGTCGAGAAATGGAGAGACGTCTCTGTCGTGCCCGCCGCCGCTAACGTCCCTGTCGTGCCCGCCGCCACCGCTAACATTTCTGTCGTGCCCGCCGCCGCCGCTAACGCCCCCGTCGAGATCGATTCTGATTCCGAGGCCGAGGTCGACCCCGCCGACGCCAATCCAGTCCGCTCATTCGTTGGCGAGTACGTCTTTCTCTAAAATTCCTGCTTGCCCAGATGTCTAATAACTTCTCTTGTCACAGTAAGAATCTCGTGAGCTTCAAGACTGCTCAAGTTGAGTAGATGTGTAGTGTACTGTATGCCATTCTCCAAATGCGATGTGTTTTGCCGTTGTCTTTCTTTGCTGCCCACACGTTCATCAGACGAAAAAGATGTGATTGATAGTCAAAAAAGATCGCGATAAAGATTTAGACTTGTGAGAACAAAAAACGTGAGAACAGAAGTGCTACTGTAACCGAATGCAACCGTCGTTTACTACCTCGTCGCTAAAATCTGCATCCCCATTAGCGCTCATCCCCTTCTGCACAATACAAGGACTCACCAAGGCGCCATTTCAATTTTCCTATTCCTCCAAGTCCAACTCGTATACGCCCTCGTGCTTCTCACAATTAAGCCTCGCCCTTTGCACATCCCTGGACACCTTTCGCCTCCACTGGTACGTCGCAAGCTCCTTCTTCGTCAAATCAGACGCGTCCCATAGATCCGTCACAATTGTTCCGGGAGTGCGCCACTTGGCCACATGTTCGGGCAGTGTGGCAGGAAGACCTCCCGAGTTCATCTTGACTACCTCAAGTTGTACCGACTGGATCCGGGTCAACCAGCCGATATCACCTGTGAGCTTTAGGTGAGCCTGCTGCACACGGGTTAGCGGCGATAACCCCGGTGGTAGTTCACCCCGTCGCACAGCCAGAGCCAGAGCACTCTGTGCCTGCGCAACGGGAGGAATTTCTGTGTGCCTGTGGGCCTCTGCGTCAGATCTGTAGTCACATTAAAAAGCAGAATAAAATGTAATTGAAGCGTTGACTGACCTGGCCGAGCTAAGTTGGTTAGCCTTCTCGAGTATAGAATCCACAGAGGCAGCGCGCCAATCGTCGATGGCGTCCTCATTGACTTGCACCTCTTGAAACTCGCTTTAGTTATATCAGTAATGAATACCGTTGTTGCCCTGTGACAATAAAAACACGTACTTGTTGGAATTAGTAGCTTTCTCTCTCACGACAGGCGACGCGACGCCGTTTGCGAGTTGAGCGAGGGCACGGCTCGCAACGAACTCTGCGGATGTGGGCGACGCTGCTGAGGCTACCGCTGCGTTCAAGTCTGAGGAGTCGGCGGGCGTGGGCTCCTCAGCCATCCCAGAATCGGTCCTAGCACGCGGATCGTTGAAGCTGAACGGGTCTGATGCAGTCGAGGTCTGGGATGCAGTCATCCGCACATCGGCGGCCTGGGGCTGAGTGACAGAGTTCGAGCGTTCCTTGCTGCCTGTGGGCGGGTCCCAGCGCCTTTTTTTCTGCTTGTCTGCAGCTCTGCACCGTTGGTTCTTAGTAGATACGACGTAGATACAATGATTGAGATGCACATACTTTTTTTTCGCTGCCTGCTCGAGACGTTGACGCCGAGCGTCTGCGTTACTGGACAGACAGGTAGAAATGTAGCGCTTGTTTCCGGTGCGTCGAGGACGAAACCTACCGAGCGTAATATTCCGACTGCGCTTTGCGATGTCTGCGCAGTTTTTCCTCGTCTTCGAGCCTAACATCGGACTTTCAGCGGACTCCACGCAACTGAGAAGGCATTCAAACCCTGGGCGAAACGTCTTTGAATCGATTGAAGCCTTGCGTCCACGCTTTCCACGTTTGTTGCCAGAATATGTCGTTTTAGCCATGGAAGTGGAAAGAGATCAAAGGATGATGACTAGTATTTGGGCATGGGCACAAACAACTTCAACTCTCATTCGTCTTCCACAACCTCAACCTCATTCAAATTGGCTATCCTCCGCATCGGTTCTCTTCCCTGCGTCTGAATCTGGTCCAAGCTCCCTTCTGAAAAATGTTTCTCGCTGTGCAAACCGTCATTCGGCAGAAGGCTGATAATTTGACCCCCTGCATTTTCTCGTTTCTTTGTCCTAGAGAGGTATTTCAGACCCACCTACCTCGAATATTGCATTAAATTGAAGATTCTACGTTTGCACAGCACATATAAAGGACAAACTTTCGGGCTATCAACATTCATCTTAATTCTCATCCACCACGTCACCGATATCATGAATTGTTTCCTAATTCAAGATTGGTAGCATGTTGCCGATGCCTTCGACCACACAAACGAACAATCTAAGTCAATTTCCGCATAGGCGAGCCTCGTCTTTGAAAGGCTGATTCTCAAACATAGGAAATTTCATTTGTACTGTGCTTATTCCGAATTGGTTCGACAAAACCAATTTTTTGAAACTGTCACATTGCAAAAAGGTGCGTCTTTCATCGCATAAAACACGTCGAGGTGGACGGCTGATAATGTCCCAAAAAGGGTGAGCGTGATAATTCATCACGCCTGTAACGCTCGGAACTCTCCGATTTTACGTGCATCCCTCTACCACCAACAGCCGACATGAGCTTAAAGCCTGCAGCAATGACCGGCATCGGCTGGAGACCCTTCAACCCTTACCACCACCACCGCACAGCTCACAGCTCGAAACCACGAGGTACGCA
Source organism: Mycena crocata (assembly GCA_029281795.1). NCBI lineage: Eukaryota > Fungi > Basidiomycota > Agaricomycetes > Agaricales > Mycenaceae > Mycena > Mycena crocata. The sequence goes on along the minus strand of JARJCP010000111.1, from coordinate 118,278 downwards.
CTTCCCCCTTTACCCTTCTTTTTCCTCAGGCGGCTAGGGGCACATTTTGCTGCTCTGGTGCCGTTTGACGCGCTTGAACGTGTGTGGGTCTGCACGCTGGATATCACCACTATGTCCTACGGCTGTCTGCATGTCATTGTCACGCGTCTTTTTCCCTGCCAGCCCCATTCCAGTGTATTTTGCATGATCTGCCTGCTAACTGCTTGACCCAGGATTGACCCAGGACTAGCAGCCTGCGCTCGCGCGCTTCATGGCGCGGGCCACTCGCAGTGGCGCGCAGTTTTCGCCCTACGAGCTCGACAACCTCAAGATCAATGGTCGTCTCTGCAGCATTGTTCGCACTGGAGCCTGTCTGGATAGCCTGCTCACCGAGGCCTTAGCTGCAGCTGACGCACGCGAGGCTCACCTGGATGCCGTTGCCTCGGACGCAGTGCTGCCTCAAGAGCCTTCTCAAGAGGATGAATGGGAGGATGTCGACATCCTCTACGGGCCTCTTTCCCCACTGTCGAGCGCGTCATGCTCGCCCATGTCGTCCGTCCCCGCGTCGCGCTCCTCCTCGCCCTTGCCGCCCGCCTTGCAACCCACCGCATCCTCATCCCGTGTTCCTCCATCGCCACCCACCGCATCCTCATCCCGTGCCCATGCATCTGGGAGCGCTGAGGCTCAACGCAGAAGAAAAGGCGTGGCAGAGCGTCGACGTGCTCGCCACCACCGGAATGCACCCCAAACCCCCTACGACCGGGTCCCAGATACACGGTATTCACAAGATTACCGCGAGCAATCGCCTCATAGGGTAGACTTCGATGCAACGGACCTCCCAAAGTCGGGCGGGGGTGCCTGGGTCGGGAGGCGATCCAAGGGATCACAGTGTTTATACACCTTACCTGAACTGGAGCGCGAGGGCTACGAATACGTCGAATGGAATGGCCGGTCAGTCCTCCACCTCAGCCCGTCCTCATCTCTGAAGTCCCTTTCCAGTGATCCGAAGCTAATCCTCGACTCAGAAGGCCGAATCATCGCCGTTCTGCTAGGTACACCCGATGATGCAGACTGGGCGGATGTCGTCAGGGAGGCCTACGATGAGCTCAGGCATGCCCGACGCTACGCCCAGCGCCACCGCCTTTGGTCTCGGACGCGTCACCGTCAAGGCTGGTACTTCTCGATTACTGCGGGTGCTAGCTTCGGTGGGGACAAAGGGTATGCTGTATTCGTAGAGCCCTGCACTCGCGCTCACTGTCTTTGCAGCGCCCAGGGAACCTGCGTAACAACCGGAGAATTCGTCGCCTGCTGCGCCGGCTGCTCCGCAACAGGGCAATACGGCGTATTATGGGATTTCAATCGAGTACGTGCCCGCCGTACACCCTGTACTAGACGACTGATCTGATTTTCCACAGTGGGCTTTGCTATCTATGCACCTAAACTTTACAAATACTACTGCCGTATTCTCAAGGCCTTGTTTGAGCACCACCCCGAACTCATCCAACTATTCAGCAACTCTATTTTTCCCTCCGCCACCTTTAACTGTGGCCCGGACGCAGTTACCTTTGACCACTGCGACGTCCAGAACCTCGCGCACGGCTTCTGCAGCGTTACCTCAGGCGGGAACTTCAATCACAAGCGTGGCGGCCACATGTATCTGAAGCAGCTCCGCCTTGTGATTGAGTTTCCGAGCGGCGCATCGATGTTGATCCCCTCCGGCTGCATCAACCACGGCAACACGCCCATTGCGGCTGACAAAACCCGCCGCTCGATGACCCAATACGCCGCCGGTGGCCTCTTTCGCTGGGTAGCCTACGGTTTCCAGACCTCGAAGGCCCTGCTCGCGACAGAGGGAGGGAGGGAGGCCAAGGAGAGGTTTGACGGCGAGCCGGGGGCTCGATGGAGCTGGGCGATCAACCTTTTTTCCAAGATTGATGAGCTTGAAGGCGATCGGGCAGCTGAATTTGTCAAATCTTGATGTCGTTCTGATTGCATGTCGCCTTATTTCACAGTACGGACTCGTGTAACCCCGGATACAATAAAAATCTTCTCCATACCCACCCATGCCTGACGCTGCAACTCAGACCGAGGCCCATGGCGACTCACTGGAGCACCAGTTCAAGAGAGGTGAATGAAGCTCTCTATCAACTCTGCTACCACATACGATAATAATGTTTCGAAGAGGTACTCGATTTCGTCGAAGGGCGGGGCGGTCAACCCCGCTCTGAGGTGCTCCAATGGCTGGGCCATCATCTCATACCCGCCAAAGAACACCCCAGCGATAGAAAAGAGCTCGAGTCGGACGTTATGAGACAGATACGCAAAGAGCGCACCGAATATGCGGCGCGCCTGCGTGAAGGATGGGAGGAACGCAATGAAGGGAGGCCCTGGTTGCAATTCTATCCGAGGAAGAAGCCCACGCCGCCGGATTATCACTTGGGGACGCTTAAGGTTTCGTTCGTTCCAGAGAGTTGATCCATTCAATTTTGTTACAGACAGCATTCGTAGATAGCTATATGATGTAGCGACGTAGCAGAGAACTAGCAAAGATTCGAGAGATAGCAAGGCTTCGGAGAATATGTAGCGAGATAGCGACAGTAGTATGATCGAGAGACAACTTCACAAACGAATTAACGGATCCGACGCTCAGCCTCCTCCTTTTCTGAGGTGACGAAGATGGCCGCTAGGGGGTCAGGCAGCGCGTTCAGCTTCTGCACCGCGGCGATGCTGGGTTGGGTAAAAGGCAGGTTAGACAACTGTTCTCGAAACTGAGGGAGCTTGGACTTACAGTTGTCGACCACGAAATAAATCATCCCGACTTGCTTGAATTTACCCGTAGGCTGGCGTTCATACTGTTCCTGGAAGCCAGGGCAGCGTGGCAAAAAGCGCAGTATTTGTTGGTAGGTGGAGGCCGCATACGTTGCGTAATCGCTGGCATCAAAGCCGTACTCTGGGTCCGCAAGCTCCGAGTCCCAAACATCGAACATTTTAGCTCTGATGGTCGCGGTGAGCTGTGAAAGGATGCGAATAATATAACACTCACCTGTCACGGGAGATGATTGCACCATCGGCCAATGGGGCAGTGGCCATATACCATGCGTTTCCCTCCGTCGGGTGAGAAATGAACGGCAAGGTGAAGGCAGGCGAGCGCTTGGGCGACATACTGGAGAAAGGCAAGGCTTGCTTGCAGGAAGATCCTGCGGGCAGCTTATTTATCTAACGCTGAATGCTGCAGGCATGCTTCGAATGCTGCGGACATATTTATTTAATGCTGCGGGCGTGTTTGTTCGATCGTATGAACACTGCGGAAAAGATTCAATTGCAAAAAAAAAAAAAAAACAGCATTCGGAGTAAGGGTAGCAGGTGTAGCGACATAGCGACGGTCCGGAGGTAGCAGATGTACGCGAGGAGGTAAAACAAGAGAGCAATATTCAACCGCACACACCGCACGCGGACTTCGGGAGGTTTGGGGGTGGCGGTCTCGGGAAGTGGGCGGCAGCAAACCAATCAGCTTCGTCATAGCTCGGGAAGAGAAGAATGACCTCGGAGGGGTCGGGATACACCTCCATATACCCCAAGGCATGGACGCTGGGGCATGAGATTAGATAGATGCGAACAATAATGTGAAATCACCTACATGCCGGGCATAACAGTCCTGTGGCCCCGTACCACAGCATAAACCTGGCCCGTCTGCTTGAATTTGCCATCCGGCTGCCTCTCGAATAGGTACCGGAGGCTTGGGCAGCAGGGCAGGAAACGAAGGATGGTTTCGAAGTCCGCGGCGGCATAGGTAGGGTAGTCAGAGGCGTCCAGCCCGGGTGCAGGCTGATCCATCCGGTCCTCCATAAGCTGCAGAAGCTTGGTGCTGGGTGTGGGGTTAGTATTAGAGGGATCATATGCGCGGGGAGCACTCGCCTATCACGGGAAAGCATGCCTGCGGAAGCAAGGTACCAAGATGAGTCGCGGAGCGGCGGGTTGTACTTTCGTGCAGTGAAGGGGCGGTAAACACGGTCGAATTCGGATGATTCAGGTTCGTTCATGCTGCAGCTTCAGCATCAGAGAGAGAGAGTAATGCAGAGGTACGGTACGAGGAAAGAAGCGAGTTGTTTGTGCATGTTGAAGGTAGACGCTTACAGCTTCCTGAAACTGATCTCTCACCACCAAGATGGATTCTTTGACTAGGTGCATTCTCTTGTGAGCTCCAGAACGTGTCACTGACTTTTTCAGACGCGTTGGACCCCAACTGGAACCTGAACCCAGGTCGGCCAGGACGTTCGACCTCGCACGCGACCCATCCGCATGTGTAATCAGTATAGACTCGACATTGACCAAGCGAGAACTAAGTGGACATGCGAACAAGTGGGTAGGTAGGTAGGTGGGTGGTAACGCTACACAAATGGAGCAGACTAACTGGAATCAAGATGGATTAACGTTGGCGTGGGACTTCATCTTCATCCTCCACTCCCTTACTCTCATACATGCAGTTGCCCGACGAAAAGCTGCGCCTGGCGCACATAGGTAACGACTTTCTTTGAATTCACGTCCTTGGCTGAGTACATGTTTTTTATATAGACACGTTGAATAATGTGAAACTTGCAGTGGAGCAACGCATAATCCAGGCACAGGCTCAACTTGATTCCAGCCGGGATCGATATGACCTGGACGACGAGGATCTCGCATTCGAGGTAGAGATGCGGCCCTCAGAGGAGTTCATCGTGTGGGAGGAGGAGCTGGAGGTTCTGAAGGAGGAGTGTCGACAGATTATTTGCTGCATTGAGTACAGCAGGAAATTTTGTGAGGCGTATAGTGAGTTCATTCTTTGTTTTTCCCCCTTCCTTGGCGTTGCTCATATCTCGAAGCTCCTTTGTATCCAGAGCCCGAGGAGGGGAAGGAGGAGCCTCCTCGCGAACCCATCTCGATAGCTGACTTGATTCATCTGGAAAAAATGTGGCGTGATGCGGACGTGGAATAAATTGATCGTTGTTGCGTACAGTTGAGATGCTCATAATGCATGAGGTCATAATGCATAATGCTCATAATGCATCGGATTTGGCCATCCACCGTGTTTGTAGTCACTTTTGTAAGGGAAATTATGCATTTTTGTCATAATGCATAATGCATACGATTTGGAAGGCCTCACTCAGCCATATGCATTATTGAGAGCATGGTTTCTTACTTTTTTTTGGCTATAACTTCCAAGCTTCACACATGTTTTGACCAAATTTTTGACCAAATAATGTGTGTTTGGATCAGGAAGAGCTATTTGATACTCATCCTTTATTAATTGGCCTGAAGATGTCCACTTTCAACAGGAAATAGTACCAAATTCCTCACTTAACCCAGGAAGTCGAGAGGCATGCACCGTGGGAATAATTTCACAATGCATATTGCTCAAAATGCATATGGTTTTAGGGTCCACCGACACCAAGGAAAGCGACCATATTGCAATGAGCCCTACTCCTACAGGGGGGCTCATTACAATATCCACTGTGGCTCACAGCCCTTTAACTCGCAGGCGCAATGCAATGTGACAGTGGTTGATGCCCTATATTGCATTAGGCCTGCCATTCTGCACAATTTCCGTCGGCATCCTGCCGCCGCCGCCGTTCTGATCGGATTCCGCCCTTTGCACAAAATATCCCCTCAACCCATCCAAATAAGGGCTCATCTTCATGCCCATCAAAAGAAAATCCGTATGTAGAAAAAAAAAGTCCTGCAATCTCTTAATCTATGATCAATCAATTGGATCCTCTAATCTCCCATCAAATTGCTTTCACCGCCTGCACAAAATGTGCCATCACCCCGACTCACCATGCCATCACCCCGACTAACACTGCCATCAATCAGTCCCGCCCGCCCGACCCGCCCTCACCCCTGCAAGCATGTGCAAGAGCCCCGAGTCCGGGCGGTTTGCTAAGTCATATTCACTATGCCCGCCGTCAGGAGCGCCCGCGCCCCGCCGCGAGCCGAGCTCTATCCAAATCAGCGTGCACCGTCAATAATATCAATATTTACATCCTCTCCAGCCGCGCTCCTCATGCTTTACCCACTTAACCACAATCCATCAGTTCAGTATTGGCCTGAAATCGTGTCTGCACCCCCTGATTGCCTAACGCAAGCTGGAAACCCGCACAACTCTGCATCCAAACACCCCGCCACCAGACAAACACGTCACAGCCAAACAGCCCGTTGTCAAACAACCAACTGCGCGCCGTTTTCAATCCTGTCTACCTCACCCAGTCGTTCAATAGACTACACTGCTTTCCAATAAAACCCCTGCAATAAACCGTTGATTGTGCTATTTTTTTATTTCCCGTCCGCGACCCCTATACAAACCTTCCGAAATGGAAATTCACTCGAGCAACTCATCGTCCCCTTCGTCCTCGTAATCCGGTGCCCCTTCCTCTTCATCACCCTTGTCGTCGTCCTCACCCAACAGCACCACGACATCCCCTCCTGCCAGTGTTTCCTTGGCCAAATATGCGCGGCCCTTCTCTCTGATTCCCGCCCACTTACCCTCCAGATCCTGGATTGTCCTCACCTCCCTATCTGCCTGCTCTCGCGCGTACGCGACGAGACCCTCTTGCAGCACCGCATCAACAGCGCCGTCTCGTAGTTCTTCCCTCGACAACCACTCCGCCGCCGCCCAGTGCCCGTACTCCAGGGTACGGTGCATCTCTTCCTCCGTTAGGACGACATCCTCGTGCCAGCGACGCATCCTCGCGTACGCCTTGCACCACTCCACTCTCAAAGCTGCAACCCTGGATAAGTATGCAGAAGCACTATTCGGGACGTAGCCTTACCTTCGATCAACTCCTTTTCCGTCGGCTTATCTTTGCAGCCTGAATACCAGATCCAGGACAAAGTCTGGCGTGATTCGCCGAGCGCCACAACTCCGTACGACGCGAAGCCGCCTTCCTCCACGTCGCGCAGATCATGCACAGCCTGCCTCTGTGCCGTTTCCTCTTCCGTCAAGGCTCGCTCATTCAGTGCGCGGACGTCCTTCTCTTCCAGCACCTGCAATTCTCGCTCCCACGGCCCGTGACCTTGCAGACGATACAGTGCGTTCCTGGCGTAGCGGTATCACAATTTCGCCTTGTGGATCCGCATATTCAGCTGCCGCAAGATGCCCTGGCCGCGCGTGAGAGCCCGTTGCCCGGTGTAATTCCGGCGGCGGAACCGATTCGTCATTGTCCTGATGCTCAAGCCCTCCCGCAACTTCACCAGCGCCTCACGAGCCTCAGCCTCCCGCAACTGTGCCTCACAATCTGCCAGCCCCTCTGCACACCCCTTCGCCCGCATTTTCTTGTCTCCGATGTCCGACGGCAAGAACAGTCGCATGGTCTCCGCCTCCCGGTCCGCCTCCCCATCCCACAGCGCACGCTGACCTTGTGTCAAAAAGCGGCGCACGTTCGGCATGTACGTGCGCTGCAACTTGCGGAAGGCGCGAATGCGCCTCGTGATCGTCGTCCGCCGCTTCAGGAAGTCCACCGCCTGTAGGTCTGTCGGGGTGGTCTGGGCTTTGACGTCGATAGCCAGATGACGTCTGTAGTACACCTTAATCAATACATTCAATCAACGCGAATAAAACGGACTTACTGTGACTCCTCAATCTCGAGCCCCATCAGAAGGAATGTGCTGGGGGTGTCCTCGCGCTCCACCAGACCCCCGTCTCCATTGAGAATCAGCTCTTCCTTGGCGAGCTTGACCCGAATATCCTTCATTGACATCACTTCATCCCAAATTAGCTTTGTGGACCAGCGCAGTGACTCTTCCCATACCTTTCTGTGCAACCTCGAACGGCGACTCCGCGTTGTCCGTGTGCTGCCGCGATTCCCAATCTTCCACCCATCGTTGCCACTTATTCACCATCTCCGCATCCTGATCTCGTAACGCCGCATCAAACGCCTCGAACGCGTCTCGATGCACCTGTCCCTCCTTCACATTCTCTGCCATCCGCGAAACAAAAATCCGTCGCCAAGCCACGAGGCGCCGCCAATTGTGGAAACCAAATAGGTCTTCCAGAGTCGAGTGTCGAGCGCCGACCCCCATCATCTTTGTTGACGCGGCTGCTCCATTTGTAAATTCCCAATTCTGTTCCACGGTTTCCCCGTGTGTTCGGCCCGCACCCCACATCCAGTGAAATGAGAAGGGCGAGTGACAAGCGGGTTTGTGGGGTGGTAGGTGAAAATTGGGAACCTTGAACCATATGTTCGCCTCGGGAACGTCGGGTTGCATGCCTTGGGGAAGCTTCTTCATCCGCGACCAGAAAAGCTTGCCGTACTGGCAAGCAATGTCGTATGATAGGATGAGATAAAATATAATTGCGCCGAACAGCGCTGACGCTAATATAAAGTCCATATTACAATATCTGTATGCCGGAAATCAGCATTAATGGCGCCTTGAAAAGCTAAACTTACCGTTCGCCCCGCTGTAGATCCCCAATACCATTCCCGCGCCACATGTTGTGTCGCGCGCAGGTCACACCACCCACGCCCGTTGTCCGGAGCCCTTTGACGCGCTTCTGGTTTGCCAAGAACATCGCTTGAAACCCGGAACATGTCGAGATCTCCTCCTCGGTGACGTATGCCCGAAGAAACTGTGCATATCTCCCGTTGTTAACGAAGTAGCCGAGGCCGTCCCCCACAATCGGGTCTTTCTCCGTCGAAGAGACGTCCCGATTAATGAGGCGGAAATTGCAATCCTGGGCCAAAAACAAAAAGTATTTGTACCTAACACTCTACATTAGTTGCTGCCTCTGTCGCTGAAGAACAAAACTCACCTCAGATCCTCGGGCATTGCCGCCCAATTGATGTTGTTCCACCCAGCAGGCAAATTTCTTCCGGCATGAGGGCATGCACGGCAAGCCAGCGCCAGCTCGCCCTGCGCTGTCGTAGCTATGCCGTTCGGGTAATGACCCCGGCCCGCACGCTTCAGACGGAGAATGTCGCGCCACTGGCGCACAATATGCCTAAAAGCGTGTCGTCGGTCCTATTGATCCAGAGCTGTCAGGTAAGATAGCATCGCGGCAAATGAAAACCTACTGGCACAGGGCTCAAGCCATCGTTGTTCGTCAAAAGCTCCAAGGAGCGCAGAAAATCATGAGCAGACACTTTGCCCAAACAATTCAACATCTGAAAGAGGCGAATGCACGCAAAGGTGGCGCAAGTCCGAGGATTTTTCGCCGTAGCAGGCCACCAACGCATTCACATTAGCTGCTCGTGTCGTTTGATATCTGAATTACACTCGCAAAAGAAAAGATTTATGGTGTGGACGCCCGTTACATCCAGCACGACGAATTGGTGGTGACCCCGGGTAGAAGTCTCGCACGCGAACCCAGGGGGGTGGCCTGTCTGGATTTCAAGGCCCAGGACCGCCAGACTGGTCCGTCCAAAAAAAGTTCCTGTCCATTCCTGTGTAAACCATTAGAGTGCGCTTGTTTCATAATCTCCAAGCTTACCTGAATCCAGTGAAGAGGAAGCACCTGGTGTCTCAAAACGATGCAACGCTGGCAAAACATTCCGGGCCCATAGCACATTTGGTGCTCGCATCGGAATCTGGCAGCCGCCTCGCCGCACCCGCCACATTCGCCGTGATTCTCTTCACCACCACGTCCTTCTAATCTCAGCACCTCATCCAAGTAAGAGGAGCGATAATCTCGCACCCATGTGCGGAAAGGAAAGTCCTGAATATATACTTGAGCTACGACATGTTTTTTTCCATATTTCACTCACTGAATTCTCGTTTCGTTTGGGCTTCAATTTAATCCCATCGTCTACCGGATCAGGGACCTCGGGAACCATGCTGTTGTCGCCGAGATCATAGCTGAAGTCCTCTGCCTCCAGTGCAGCATTGGTCCCTGCATCGTCCTGGTAGTAAGCGGGGATATCCGGGCCCGTATCGACGACCGTGGAGGAGACATTTGCCCTCCTCCCGTCAGCCGAAATCGTGACCACCTCCGACGTATGCGGCTGGTGGACGAACATTGTGGGAGGCGGGGGCCGCGTCCCCCCGCCGCGCGAGCCTGCGCCACTCATTCAGATGTCGAGAAGAAGAAGGTAGGCACAGCCACCACACTTCGAATTCTCACATCGAGTTTGCGTTGAGTTAAATTAATCTCATGACGAGTCGGCTCTTCCTCGGACCTCGAATCCCACACCCATATTGAACGCTAATCTTTCATTCATTCAACTGCTATACGTAAGTAATTCACGGCGTGGGGAATCCCAGGCCCTCAAACGAGTATGTTACTTCACTGGGATCCCAACGCCCATGCTCAAATAAAATGCCCTCTTCCTCTGCCCACACGCGAATAGGCTTTCTGTCAAGCAGCCCCGGGCACAGGGGACACTTTCGAATTCTTTCCAACGAACGCCGCGCACAGGTGTAACAATACCCGTGACCACACTGGTATCTACGTACGCATCAATTAGTCCCAGCTGCACTGCGAAACAAAGGCAAGAATACACACACAACGGGGTGGGATTTCAGATTGAAGCAAATCCCACATTGCTGGTGGTCTTTAACCTTTTCCATGTAAGGGGGACGCGCATCCGTAAGGTACAATTCGCTATCCGACCAGCCCGATGGCAACGCTGCACGCTGTGGAGGATTTTGGCGGGACCGGCTTCCCGATGCTGGGTTGGCGGGCAGAGGGTTTCGCTGCGCGAAGCCATACACCTCGAGAATAGAAACTGGTGCTCTGTTTCCGACAGCTCCCCTCTCGCGTTCATTTTCTTGGTGGGTGGCTCCAGCGCCACGTTCGCGGCGTTGTTGCAGCCTCCGAGTGGTGGTAGTGTCGCTGCCGGTATGTGCTCGCGGTTCCAGCCGTGAATGTGGATTGGTGATGGCTTCACGCTCCGCTTGTGTTCGAGGATCTCGGCGAGGAGGCTGCAAAATTACAGACGGAGGACCTCGAATGATCCCTCGATTTAGTGTGGAACGAGCTGGTTGTCTGGAAGGAGGTGGTTCTACGGGACGAGGCGGCGACGCTGTACAGATGGCAAAACAGGTGAGAATTTTTCCTGCAATAACGATGAGGAAATAGTTTACATGCCAGGACAAGCCCGCCGTCCTCGTTGAGCTGCCAGGGCTTCGTCACGGACGACCCAGCCAGACCACTCATGATAAGGAGGCTGAGATCGGTCGATCAAAAATCGTCGTTTGCCATCACCTTCCCAATTCCCTCTTTCCTCGACACTTCTCGTCCTTTGGAAGAAAAATAAACCATGACTCTCTCGGCCCTTCAAGTGGGAGAAAAATATGTACATATGAACTACATCTTTTTGTAGGCCTGCATTATAGTAGAAATTCCCGCTCACGTCTAAAATCACACTCGCCCATTCCAGCAGAGCCCTCGACAACCTCCTCATATTCTACGAGGACACAGCTCAACACAATCAGGGAGCGTCTCCGATTTCTGGCCTGGATGAAGACCTGGACGAGGTCCCCGATTTAATTTATTGTGAAGAGGAGGAGGGGCAAACCGATTGGGGGAATTTCTGTCGCGCCAAACCCACATTCCGTGCTAGGCTGTAGTTTATGACGTGGATGTGTTTCTCCTCCCCAATGCAGACTCATTATTCATGCTTGACAAGTAAATAAACTATCTACCCAACAGCGGGAGCTGGACATGCCGGGCAGGTAAGAGCAAGGTCATGCTGACCGACAATATCATCCTCTCTGCCAGCCCGGGTGGTGAGCAGCAGGTGTCGCCGGACAGGAGCCAGCCTGCCAACCTCACCATGCGCCTGGGGCTGCTTTGGCCCACCGGCACTGCCCGCCTCGCTCTTCATATCGACATCACTCTCACTCTTGATATCGACACCGATCTCGCTACTGGAAAGAAGAAAATGTGAGACAGCAGAATCGTGCGCCAGGGAAATTCGGCCACTTACTGCTCGTCACTGAAAAGCTTGATCTTCGGCTGGAGTGAGATCGGTGACACAGAGGGGAAAGCGTCGAGCTCCGCAACCTGGCGTAACACCCGTTGACGGAACACATCAGCCATGTTTTCAATGGATGTCTGACGAGGGCCTGGCCTCATCTCCCGTGGAGAACACACGAGGTTGAGGAAGGCCCATTGTCGCTCGGCTGTCTCCCCGTCGAACGTGCTGCCATAGCAGGGGATTGGCCTCTCTTGCCATGGCTGGTCGAGAAGCTCCTCATCGGAGGAGTAGCCTAGATCCCTACAAATAATAAGTCAGAGACACCCGGCAATTAAAAACGAGTCGTCACATAGACACGTCGGAAGTGCTGTGATCAATAACGCCGTCCCTGTTCCATTTAAACAGACTGCCGGGGTAAACACATTTAGAAGGACCTACGAATAATCGTCAAGCAAGCTCTGCATCCCAGCATTCCACTCAGTCGGATCCCAAGCTCTGTCGCGGTCGGCCATAACAGCTAGTCCAGGTGGTGGGGCGCTGGGGGTTCACGATCAGCTTGTGCAGACAATACTCCCGTAAAACAAAAACAAGCGCATGATTACTCGCGAAAGATGCGACGCGGTTGTGGCCGGCTTCGATTACGGTTTTCAGTTTCACAAGTAGTTTCATAAGGAATTTTGACAGACGTTTCCAGGTCTAGTTCAAGGCACGACCTACTAGATAATTGTAAACTTGAAGCTCCGTTCGCCTGAGTTCCTCCAGCGTCACTTCCCTCTCCTCTTGCAAACGACGGCGCCTGATTTTCTCAATCCTGCATCGACAAGGACAAATGTGGATCTTCATCAATCCTTGGCGGTCGGCACTCGAAATCGTGATTTCGTCGATAGGCTCGGGATCGGGATGCGTACAGACACCACCCTGGTGGCCAGTCTGCACAACGATGCCAAGGGCCTGGAGACTCGAGTTGCTCCAGAGATTGTCCATGCCTGGCAGGGTGAGGCGCATCGTAGAGGAAAGCGGATAAACACACCTGTATGTCACGAGAGACGATCCTCGCGCGGTGTGCAATCATGCAAGGCGCACATCTGATGGATAATTGCACGCAGTCAAGGCACCGGATTAACTCTCCTAAAGTGTGTAGATTGAATGCTCGTTGTCCATTAATGCGTGTTGTGTTCGACGGGTTGGCTTTGTTGGGAAAAGGAGGCTCGAGAGGAGGACGTCTGGCAGCAGCGATTTTGGCTAAGGCTGGACGATTACAATTAAATACGACCTCAGCCTGTAATGTACTGTAATCTTACTATAATATTAAGACTCGGGCGGATATTTAATCATACCAGTATCGTAATGTATTGTATTTGGAATTTAATGGTATTTAATCGTATTTAATGGACGATTACACCCTCCAAATAATCCAAACCGTCGCCGAAGCCAGCGCCCAGGAGCTCCTTTGCTACAACGGTTTCGGACGCCGTCGAAGCAGCCATAGACGACCGCGCATCCGACATGGTGTGCTTGCTACTCGAAAAAAGGCGCTCCACTGCTATGCTCACACCTGGAATGCACAGAATGTCACGGGCGATGCGAGAAAGAACCGGAAAATGAATTGCATGTGCCTAGTAAATGAATAAGCTCTCAAAAAATACTGCAATAACAAGAGTTGAACCTTCCACCATGCCAAAATATCATCGTCATCGTCTGCCATTGGGTAGATACCGCTGAAAAATACCTCCAACTCGGTCTGCGTCCTTTTGATGGTGGCAGAGCTGGAGGCGGCGGCCAATGCACGTCGAAAGATCCCTTTCGAAGGGGAGACTGCAGGACGCTTGGTTGCTGAGCTGGTAGCTACCTCCTCGGCAGGTTCCTCCTTGTAAACATCATACAGATGCTCGAGGATGGTTTTCGCCCGATGAGCGAGATCACCGTCTTCAGCCCAAGCCCCAGACTGAAAATACGTGAGACGTATCGCCGGGTGAAGCACTAGTCAGACTTCAACATGAGTTACCGCCAAATGGATGAAATCAACACTTACCAGCACCAATTAATGGATAATCACTGATCAGTGCTTTCTGAGTATGTGTCCGGAGTTTTACCAGACCAGCCCGAATTGCCGGACCTAGGTTACAGCGGTCGTCGGCCGGGTTAATTGAAGCCAAACACGTATTGAAATGCTGCTCAATATGTTTGTACAGCAGAAGAACCTTGCAAATTGTCGGGACGCCTTTTTTGGACAGATCTAATGTTGCTTCTTGAATAGTCTGCTGAATTATTACACCACAGAATTAAGCCATGAAAGAAAGCGCTAATCTCACCTTCATCACCTCGACAATGCTGCGGAGATCATCGAAGTCGCGAGAAGTCAAGTGCAACCGTTTAGCTTTGCGGGTTGCTGCTGCTTTCTTTTTACCGGTTAGGCCGCGTGTGAGCTCAGTGTTCCAACGCTCGAGTGCCTACGAGAGTCAGAAGTATGGGTAAGAGACTAATGATAAAGTAAAGACGGCGCATTACCGGCTGGAGAACCGTGCCACGCTCGATCTCCGCATTGGTGGTATTCCAGCGAATCCTCATGCCGCGAATGAGGACGAGATGCTGATTCTTCGCCTCGCATTCCTCGCGGGTGAGCTGACGCATTCGCTTCCTGCGGATCTCCGAGCGATTTATATCAACCACGGTCTCGTGAAGCTTAACGGCGTCAGAGTGATACTGCGAGAAAATTATTGATCACACCTTATCAACAATACTGGGCTTGCGTTTAGACTTCTTCTTTGTCTTGGCCTTCGTCGGAGCTGGGCTGTCACTGTCAGTGGCGTCGGGGTCCGATGCGCTGGAGACCTCAGCGTCGGAGTTGTCGGAGTCAGAGTCACAAGCAGCCGGCGCACGGCCCGCCTCCTTGCAAACAGGGTCCATGTTATTCTCGGTCTCAGCCGCCATAAGCTTACTGTCAGCAATAACATCCGGATCGTCTGCAGAAAGATATGCGAGTGGGTACTTGCGTGTCTGCTCATAGTTGTCTGACACGTCCGGACTCTCAACGAGTCCAAGAACGTGGTAAATTTCCCTGAAATCATGCTGAGTAATGCATAATGCAACCGAATGGAACGACGAACTGAGCAACAATGTTCAAAACATGCCCTGCACAACCAATCTGCATGTTCTGTGCATCGAGGTGGAGGGAGATACGCCACATGAGGTTACAGATCGTGTCGCAAAGAGGTCCGTTGCTTGATGCATTATCACCGCCGTTGGCAACTTGAGACCGTATTAAGCACAGTATATGATACAGTGCGACCACATACCTAATTTTTGAACAATCTTGCGGTCTTGCAAGGACTGGAAGATGAGGCGGCCAGAGGCTGCACCGGAATGGTCGCCGTCAAGGGCCAGGAGATCGAGAACAAATTCTCGAAGCCTCCAGTCATCGTCAATTAACCATCCGACGCTACCGCAGAATGCATAGACCGAGTTTTTACTGGTCCACAAGTCCTCGGCCATCGCAAATTTGGATGCATTGTTCTAGAATGATCAGAAGCGGACCAACACGGTATGAGGCCAATAAACTGACCACGATCAAGTCATTAACGCGTTCTTTGAGAAGTTTCGACAGCTTGTTGATATCCGCCTTGACTGTTTTGCGGCCTGGAATTTTCCATCCGCGCGGAAGCAGATATGTCAGCAAGGCCTTGACGCCCTTCTTTTCCGCAAACATGAACGCGAGGTCATCTAAAGCCACTGCTTTGACGAGGCGCTCGCGAAAACCGCGCTTTGTAAGGACAACTGCTGGATTCTGGATCCCATCCTGGACAAACTTTGACATCGTCTGCCTCTGGTGCACAATGCTCGAAGTACTGGCAAGCGGAGCAGGCCGCGTACCCGCCTTCTCCGCTGCCTCAGCCTCCTCAAAAACCTCAAATGAAGCATCATCGGGGATGCGTTTACATTTCGCAAGATGGGAATGAAAGTTACTGTCAACCACAAGTTCAATCGTCTCGTTCTCAAACTTGGTACAGCCCTCCGTACGGGGGCTGGTTCGAAAGGCCCTACGTAATATTTTTGTCCGTCAACACAAAGAAAACGGTGCTGATGGAAGAGAACACGTACGAGCACCATTTGCACTCCCAGCGCCAGACGGGAGTGTCTTTTGTGTTTTTGCTGATGGTCGGAGGCAAAAAATTGGTGATGACCCACCGCGCACGTTTAGGATTACGGCCAAGTCTGTTTTTGGGAGCATCATCATCGCCCGCAGGTGGCTCCGATGCCCCGTCGGTTTCATCATCATGCTGGCGTGACTAGGAATAATTAATTTGGCGGTAAGGAAGAAACGGGGTCAAAACAAACCTTCAGCTTTTGACGCTTGCGAGCGGGTTTTTGCGTCACCTAGAAACTCGTTGGACATGGCAGAATCAGATGCATGAAACGTACATTGGCCTCTTTCGGAATGCTCTTTCCCTTGCCCTTGAGCTTGTTCACCTGAGGTACAGTTAGCAAACTTTTGGCGGATGATTTGGTAGTGAACATACCAGCATAAGTTCAACAGATGAATCAGACTCCTCCTCGGATAATTCTACGGGGTTCCTCGGTAGTTGGTAACTTGAATCCTTGTCGTCGTCATCAGATTCTATTCCGTACTTGGATCAAATTCATACCACCACCCCAAATTGTTAACGTACCTTGTGTGCGCTTCGCCGGGACGAGAGATGCGGGCCCCGTCTTTTGGGCAACTTTGCCCGTCCGGGGTGCGAAGAACTGCAACGCAGGCACCACATCATCTGATGTCCCTCCCGGTCTGGCAGATTCTGTCAGTTCGTATAGAGCTAGTGAAGTATGGCGACTCACATGGCATCCAAAATTTTATTCAACTGATATATTCTGCGGCCCAGCATCCCAACCGCATCAGTCCCAACAACACCCTTCTGCACCGAAAAGAATTGCAAAAATGGACAGACTAGGTCAAGGCCATATCTGCCGCGGACAATCCGGTTCGGTAACTCCTTCTCGGAGACTTGGAAGGCACGCTCCCACTGCTGGTTTGCCGAATATGCAGCACCCTCCAAAGGATCAATTGAGAAGTCACCGAAGTACTGAGCAAGTGGACCATCTGATTTACCCACTGGGAGGGATTTCGGAAGGAGTGGGATTCGCTTTTTGAGGTTCGCTAGCAGGGTAGGGAAGTGCTTGACAAAATGAGCATCATCTAGCATGGTGGGAGCGGGCGCCGGGAAGAGAAGAAGCTTCACGTCCAATTTAAGGTGAGTAATACGGAGATCTTCCGCGAATCTTGGCATGATCTATCGGTGCGAAAATTCTCCGTCTTGAGCGTCCGCAGCAGACGGAGGGAAGCAGTGGCCGATCCGTACCCGGCCGTCCCCTAATATTATGATTAAATACGGGGGTCGTAACATAATGTACTTGTACTGTAATGTAATGCAATCCACAGTAATTACAGTCGCTAAAAATACGCCAAAGCTGTATTTAATCATAATTTCGCCATTACAATACATTATATTTGAATATAATCGTAATTTTAGCCAGCCTTAGGAGAAACGCCAGGCAACCAAAAAGTTCGCCCAACGATTGTGAATCGTAACCTCGATGCTTGTACGTCGCCATTTTGACGACGAAGGAAGATATGGTGGCCGCGATTTGTGGCCCATCGTCGGAAACGCTCTGCTTCCAAGCGCTGAAATGACGGAGTTCGAATGCAGCTTCGGGGAGGGAAAGTTTGCCCATCATGGCAGCCAGGGAGGATATATCCTGGGCGTCAGATCTGTCGGTGTAGGTGACTGAGCGCAACTGGTGCCAGGGAAGTACTGGTATTGAAGAATGAGCGTCTTTCAATTCGAGTTGTACTTGGGTCAATTTTGGTGCAATCTCGAAAATATCAAGGGCTGTGGGTTTCTACCAAGATGTAAATGAGAGTGTCTCGAGAGCATCCAGCTTATCTTTGGTGTGAGAGATGTGGTCGAGAATCGACGGAAAACCGAGAAAGGAGAGGTGCTGCCAGCGCTGAGAATGCTTCGCAAGAAGCGTGAGCGCCGAGACATCAATTTCGAATTTTTGATCATTGATGATAGTCAACGACAGCGTCAGCGGATGGTGTGCTCCGCGCTCGAGGGAGTTTCTGAGAAGATTCAGATTTTGGGAGCCCTCGGATGGGTTATCTGGCCAGTGATCGAAATTCACCGCAATGTCGGACCAAAGGTGAGGGGTTCCAAGGATAACGCGATGCCAGCGGGAGCACACTTTGGAAAGTTCCAAAAGCTCTGATTTAGCGAGATTCTTCAGCTCCTCGTCGCCGTTGCGGCTCTTATGTGATTGGGAGAATGGCGCAAAGATCTCGCCCAAAATCTCTGCTGGCAATGCTCGGACGGGGGACATCGCAGCCCGCAATCCATCCGCATACTCCTGTAACTTCGAGCGATCTGCAAATAGGCCTCGGAGAGTCTCTTGTAATCTCCAGATTTCAGCATCGTACCGTGCCAAACCTGCCTCCGATGTGGCAATCTGGGCGCGGTACTGCGACGTGTCGAGAGGAAGGGCACCCGACATGAGGAATTGTCGGAGTGCATCAGTTTGTTCAGGAGTGGGAAGCGCATGTGGGAGCAGGAAAGGATGTTTACAGGCGTCGCACAACATTGTGGTCGGAAGGGAAGGACGAATTGATGCCATCATCCGAGTTAGGATGCGCAGTTTGTAACTTCGTGCTTTGCTTCGTGCACTCAATTTTGAAGATTCAACCTCACATTGGACGCTTGGAAATCTTATATCGCGCACGAGATGGAGTAATGCATAGATGTGAATTGTGCAGAAAGCGGTAATGCTACAAGTGAATAATGCTACATAATGTGATTGTTCTCCATATCCAGGTGCTAGAAATGCATGATAGAAAGCGAAGCGAAGAGACGGCGTCAAAGAAATGTAGGTGGCGCTTGATGATAACGTGTGGTGGAATGCGTGCGGGGTATGGGAAACTGGGGTGGTATGGATACAAGGCGCGTCCCCCGTCAAGGAGGCGTCGTCGAATACAGGTGCGGACGGTGAGCTCACAAGCTCATAATCCGGTTCCGCATCCTCCGCTTCGCGCGGAACACGCCGAACTGCACGCGCAGGGAGAGCGCGGCCCACTGTTTCTTGAGCGCCATCGCTGCTGGCTCCCTCTTCGCATCCTCCTCCTGCGCAGATGATGGGGAGGCGCCGAGCTGCTCGTCCTCGATCTCGAGGTCGTCGACGAAGTACGGGGAGAACGCGGGGCTCGATTCCGGTGACGAGTAGGGATATGAAGGGTACGACTCGCAAGCGGGCGGGGAGACGGAGCGCGGCTTGCGAATTTTCTTCCCACAGCGTCCTTGCCTCGACTCGGAGTGCGAGGAGGAAAACGAGCAAGATGATAAGGCCGAGGAGGCGGAGTCGCGCGAGCGTGCCAGCTGCATCGGCACGCCGTAATCGTATGTGGGTGTGTAAGGTGAGGGTGTGGAGTACCCGTAGGTGTATCCCGCGCTGGTGTTCGTGTATGGGTACGCGCTATATGCGCTCGTCGCGCTGGTGTAGGGATAAATGTGCGGGCTCGGTGCGCGCCGGGTGGGGTATCCCAGCGCCGCGTAGTCTCTCTCCTCTTCCTCCCTATCCAAGTCGAGCTCGTCATCGTCGAGCGTAGCGAGCTCCCAGCGCGGGACGGGTGGGAGGCGCGGTTTCGTTGTTCGGCGGGGGGAGGTAGCTCGTTTCGTTTGTCTTTGTGATGAGGATGTAGAGGCTGAGGTGGATGCGACGGGGAAGTCGTAGCTGAGTTCCCGGATGGACGACATCGTAGAGTAGTAGTCGCTAGGAGATATAGCGAGTATAAGCAGGAGACGCTTTGAAGTGAGCGGGGGCTGCAGTTATCCATCGGAGGTGAATCATCGCGCTTTTATAAAGCGCAGCCCCGTGTACACAGTCCCGATTCGGAGGGGAAAGCAAAAGCAGATCTGGGCGCCACATCTTACATGCCCCGTTTGGAACTGAACTGAGTCAGCGCAAACGAACCGCCGAGCTCGGCGAGCTGGTTGGTTCGTCAGCGCCTGATTGACCGAAGACCAGATTATCGCACCAGTTTCTGGACAACGTGTTCTTCTTCTAGCATTGTGGCTGGCCAAAGCGAGTATATTCAAGATGTGCTGAATTCAAGCAGACAGGGAGTTATCGGGTCACTCACTGAATCTCTCAAGCCGGGCTGAGTCACCCCTCCGATATCCCAGACTTATATATTTGCTGAGTGAGACATAGCGGATAATCTCCCGACAGCTCCCAACGCTCACTCAGCGGAGAGTGACGAATCTTTTTGCTGTCCACTTCCTTCCAGCATGTTCTCCACGCCTCGTCGTGCAAGTTTCTTCGCCGCCTCATCCTCTCACCTCTCATTGGCGTACACGTATGTGTCCCGTCCGAATCCCGACCGAATGAATACGGATGTTTTTGACATTCGCTCAGAACGGACATTCGCACAATATTCGCATGTTCATCTTTGGCGGGATTCGGTCGGTCAGGAAGACTTGTTCTTCCTTCTCTCTTCCGACGCCCCCAACGGACATACCCACCTTCGACGGAGCACCGAAGACGGGTTTTCGGTATTTCACCACTCGCCGACATCACTTTTCTTGTGCCAATGCGGTAGGTCCGTTGTTCCCGGGCACCGCCACACGTCCGAACAGGGAACGGCTTGACGTGCCGCTCGGCCGAGTCGTTGGTAAAAGTGATTACGAAGCGGGTATACGGGCTTATACGGGTTGGCCGCAGAACGCGTGAACGCGTCGCCGTACAGACGGCGAGTACAAGCGGCGCGGGTGTCAACGGGTACGCGGGTGTACACCGTGACAAGATGACTCGACTACAGGTGCACTATCGGATGGGATCCCAAGTTCATTGCCTGAACGTTCTCTTTCATCATTCATCGGACACGGCCCGGGGACGAACCACTTTCGCTGCGTGAAGTCTCCGGAGAAGTCTCGTTCTCTCATCCACCTGTCTTTCAACTTTCCGACTCGGACGCGGGTTGCAATCTGAGCCGGATCGGATGGAACGTCCTCGGCGATTCTCTATTTTCGCGTCTTACGCCCGATATAGACGCGATGGTCTTTCACGTTCACACTATCACGATGATCTTTCATGCTCTTACCGGACCGACCTACCTTCCCTTTCATCGTGTCGATCTCATCGCAATCCGGCCATCCATCGGGGCAGAGGGTATTTTTGGCCTCCTGCCCCGGTGCGAGTCTTGGCACGAGTTGTGGGGCAGGCACGGAGCACGGATAATGGGAGATGAAAGACCGGATCCTCATGCCAAGCAGAACGAGATTAGATAAGATGTCCTCTTTGTTCGTGGGATCTTATCTTCTTTGTCCTCAGCTTATGTACTTCCACCATCTAAATCAATATCAACACGCAGCGGTCTCCTCCCTTTCATGCTGAGGATCACATATCACATCAACATCCCACTCCTTCCATTGTGCCCAAGCGCACTTCTCGTCTTTGTTCCCAGCCCGTGTTCAACCGTCAAATAAATTCTCGCGACCTGCAAGACGCCGCGTTAGCGGATTGTGGTGCGGGATTTTGCCGACTTTCTGAATCGTGACCACC
The DNA here is from genome assembly GCA_029281795.1 of Mycena crocata. Lineage (NCBI taxonomy): Eukaryota > Fungi > Basidiomycota > Agaricomycetes > Agaricales > Mycenaceae > Mycena > Mycena crocata. The sequence continues at coordinate 96,805 of JARJCP010000111.1, read as the reverse complement.
CGGTCCTCATATCGAATGATCAGCGCGCGAGCCTCATCATCCTCGCTTTGTCGGATCATACCTCATCATACGCGGACACGAAATGGTTCGCCTCGCGTTCTTTCACCTTTCATGCAGTTTATTTCTAAAGGGAGGCACGCCTGGCGCGTTCGTGGCGGGTGTCCATATGCATATCCACCACACATTCCGGCGGACACACCGCATGTTCAACATGCACCATCCAGTTTTGGACGCGCCTCGTTTGCTTCCGGATATGGGTCACTGGGCGCCTCGTCTGCATTAAAAATGCGGCCGTCTTTCACACGTCCTCTGCATGTTCGACACATGATCCATTTTTGGACGCGCCTCGTTTTTGTCCCAATTAGGGTCGGTAGGCGCTTTTACCGTCGTCGCGCGCCTCGCGTACACCTCACGACGCGTTCAAGTTTCCTAATGTAGGTCGGTCGGTGGGCGCTTGTCAACACGTATTTATTTAGGTCATGGCCTCGTTGATCTTGACTCTATATACTTGGCCTCGCGGATGTCTCACGGTGTTTTCAGATTTTATGACGTCCTCCTTATGTTGTTTGCGTCCCCTCCTCCACGTACGGCGAGTTCCGTCTATTCAATACGTGCGCTGTTCAGTCCAGATCCATATTTAGACGCGGGATGGCATCATGCGCCGCGTATCAGCGGGTCAGAGCATCAATTCTGGAAAGCTTAAATAGTGAAGGTAACAATTGTACACGCGAAAAAACGAACAAAAGAAATATTTTTTTTCGGAAGACAGAGATAAGAAGGGGAAATCTGGTTGTATACGAGCGGAAAAAATTGAGGATTTTGAGGTGGACTATTGTACGAAACACGCGGCCTCCTTGAGCCCAACAGTGAAGCCTTATGACGCGAAATTGACTTAAACAACTCGACCGAGATACCCGAAACTGGTTGAATTGCATCATCTTCAAGGCCCCCTAAACGGAATTTAGCTGACATTGAAGTTTCGCGTCCTTTTTGGAGCGTACTTGAGTGGCATTTGAACTTTGTATGAGGGAGAATAGCTACAGCACGTAGAATTGACCATAATTGGGTTTTTGGCGGGATTTTGAACCGTGGGAGTTGGGGAAATCCAACTCGGCAGGCAAAAATATTCAGACTGTGGCGCTTTGGGATCATTTTCAAGTTCGTGTGAAGATACAATCAATGGCACTCGCCGAAGGGTTGGCATTTTTAAAAATGGCGTTGGCAGAACCTCAGCGCATGGTTATAAACGGAGTGAACATCGGACGGGAAGGATATGCGCGTACCTTGAACCCGTAACCCGCCTCGGCGGAACACCAAAAATCGAATTTGCGGGCCGAGACCCTCAAAATCGCGTTGAAAACGCGTTAAAAACGATGTGTGGATAGGAGGCACCTTGTACACTCAACCCCGCTCGGCGGAACGCGAAAAATCGAATTGGAGTTTGCGGACCGGCAAAAACTTGTAGAAAACGCGTCAAGTACAGGTCTAGAATGAACCAGGAATGGGACGGACCACGGCTTGAAACCTCGACCGGCGGACCGCGAAATCCGGAATCTGGATTCGCTGCGCACCGAGACGGCGTTAGGAGCTCGCGGAGTGCAGTATACCCGCGTTGCGTAAGGTTGTTCGCGGGAGCACCGAAAATGAAATCAGAATTGCGATTTGATTACGGGCTTGCCCTAGTAGATATAATCAACGCCAAATTAGGATGCGGAAGGGCGGAGGGACGTACGTCCCTTTGACGCATAAGCTCACTCGGCGGAACATCGAAAATAGAATAAATTTTATGAAGGCGGCCCTGTGCCGCCGATGCGTGACCCCGCTCGGCGGAAGTCGAAATATCGAATAAAATTCAGCGCGGCACTTCGCGCCGCCGCCTGGGTCCATAGAGTTCTATGAGATGATTAAGTACGAAGCTACGGGCGGGCATGGAGAAGTTAGCATACCTTGACCATGATCTCGCTCCCGCGCGGGAACCCCAAAAAATCGAATTAAAATTGGCGGGGCGGCGCTATGCGCCGCCGGGCCGCGAGACGTTGAGCGTGCACAGTGCACAAGGGGGATGCAATCGTGTTCGGCGGTCTGCCAAAACTTGAATTAAAATTTCTCCAAATTCTGGGCAGAAACTTGAGTAAAGTCGAGCGCATTGGCGCTGCGCGCTGCCACGAGGTCGAATCGGAAGGACAAAAGGTCCGCAGCCGGGAGAACATCTGGGAAATATGGTGAGCAAAAGATCAACAATAAGGATGTGTTGAACGTACTGTGGCGATAACCACCAGCTTTTGACACGCCATTCAAGTGGCATGCCGAGCGTTGTTGAACGTGACTAGGAGTAACAAAAGCTGGAGGCATGGGTAGGAAGAATGAAGTGGTAGCGGGGAAGCGGAAGAGAGGGGAGGGAAGTTGGGCGGAGATGGTGGGCGTATAAGAACAAGAGGCAACGTGTGTTGTTGTTTGATCTCTGGATCAAATGTTCAACAAAGTGTATTTTTGATTTTCCGCCTCATGTCCACCTCCGCGGGCGGTTACATGGCAACACGGGTTGCACTGCCCGCATACTTTCTCCGCGCCTCGTGGGCTTCGCTCCCGCTACTTCTATTAATATCCTAAGCGCTCCGGAATCCCCAACACATTGAAGTAATTTATTTGCCTACATTAGGCCGGAATTCCATGTTGCCGCCGCTGCCGCGGCGTGGATTGAGACGTGGATCTGAAACAGGCTCGGATGATCACCTGGGTTTTGATACGCCTCCCGCGCCAGTAATTTGACATTTGAAAGTATTTCAATAATAAATTGTGCGCCAATGTGTTGCGGGCTCAAAGATAGTTGAAAGTGAGATTGGACGGGATTTGTGGTAGTATGGACTGATATTAGCGCAATTAGAGTCTTGTCCATCACAAAAATTCAAGTTCAAAACTGGCAGCGGGGCTTGATGCAGAATCAAAACATCTTTGAACTTGGCCAAGTTCAACAATTTCCCATGGGAGTTGTTATGCACAGACAGCGTCATCTGGTGCGATAAGGTTTTCCGCTTTCCCGGCACATGCCCCGGAACGCGTTAAATTAAACCCCGAAGTCCGTTGTTCAGGATAAGCAAGGATCAATGAAGGAAAAGATTTACCTCCGGTGTTTTCAGGCACTTTCAACGAGTGATCAGGGCCGCTGTGGGAAACGAAATGCGAGTCAGAACGGAAAGGCTCCGTGGCCTCGGAGACGGAGCGAAAATTCAACGTAACGCCGCAAATCCCCGCACAGAGATAAAAATAGATGAAACTTCAACCACAATCGCGCAGTGGGTTAAGTTCGCACAATTAGGACTCAATCTGAGCTGAATAGCTCGCAATACGCACATTTAGACTTTGAGCGCCAACCCACGAATTGTTTCCACCGAAAACAATGGCTCGACCAAAATTTCAACCAAAATGATGGCTTTTCATCGCCACCGCTGTCAAACTGGGCGCGGTCCGGCCACCGAAACTCAACGCCACCCGATTTGGAAACCCGTCTCTTGGTCTCGACTTTCATGTCCTTTTTTCAAACCCGGCCAACCACGGACCTAAAATACCCCAAATTTCTTTATAACATTCTCACACATCTGCTCTACCCTACTGGCGCTTCATTTCCGCTCTCCGACACGCCCGAAGGCAACATATGCTGGTATGTCGAAAAAGCATCTTTTAACTCACAGTACCCTGAGCACGGGTTACAGAGCTCGACTCATATCTATAATTAACTTCCATGGATACGCCGCAGCGCCTCCGCCGCTTTTAGCACCACAGAAGCAGTCAGGGAAGGAACAAACTCGCAATGTATGCAAATCCATTTCCGAGCTGTTGGTCCAACACGGCTCCGCAAGACCCTTGATGGAAACCACCAACGGCGATCTCGGGCTGGGGAATCAGAGCGGGGATCTTTGGTGCGTGGCTACATTTCCGTGAATGACTCGAAATTGATATTTTATCTCCCCATGCTATTTCGTCCTCCCATGCGTCCCTTGCCTCGTTACCCCGCCGGTGCCTCCCTCAACACTTCTTCGAACTTAAAGTTTTGTTTTGGCCCAAAATCATGAACCTGCGCATCCGCAACAGTTGAGCTTTGGCTATCGTGCGTTTTTGATGTTTACAAATATATTCACCACATGTCCATTTTAGCCCGCGGGTCCACCAAAACTTGGACCCACAATGTATTTAAGTATCCCAACAACCACCCAGGGTTGGCTCAGCGGTCGGCGGCGCATGGTTTGGGAAGCGCGAATCTAGGGTGTGAGGTTAATTTTCGCGTTGAGAGGTTCTCCGTGCGGTTCCCAGAAATCGGGTGCGTTTCAATCTGTTTTAAACTTATCTTCTCACCGGGAACACCGCACGCCCGAAGCTCTGGGCCCTCCCGAAATCTATAAGTATTGGACCCACCACCCACCTATCCTTCATTCCAACCACCACCCACCCACTTCACCTGGTGCTCTCCCCCGCTATCTCTGGCCTATAATCCAACATGCTCGATGCTGGCGGTGACTTTGCCTGTCACTGGCGCCGTTGATGTCGAGCTTCGCCGCTGTCGACCTCACGCCACTCGACACCCCGTCGCCGCCAACTTTGCTCTCGGCACCAACTCAACCTCAAGACTTTCAATATTGGCTCCACGCAGTACCTGGTGTGTATTCCCGCTTCAAACTTGACTCATCGCTCACTACTTTGCTGAATTACAGCTCCACGTCATCGCCGCTCATTCGCCGCACCCACCGACGACGACCTCGACTTCATCACAACTTTTCAACTGCCTTCGGAGCGACTCGTTCCGACTCCTCCCCCCGTTTCCAAGTTCTCCTCGCCGCCTGTGTACTCAAAACCGCTTCAACGTCGCCACTGGGGTCACGGACGTCTCACCAACCCTGCGGTATGTGATCCTACTATATCCTTCATTCCTATCTGACTCTTTCAATAGGCTCTTTCCCTCGTTCAAAACCACACCGGTGGCTTCAAAATTCAATCTCCCGCCGTCCCATCTGGCGCGCAGCTTCAAACCCGTTGCTGCCTTTCTTGAAACCTCGATGCCCCGCTTCAAATTATGATGCAGGGTTTAATAGTTGCGTCCATTTTCTTTCAGATTCATCCCGTTTACTAACTCTTTTCGTTAGATTCGCACAACCGCCATTCAAGGTTACGATTTCAATACTTCGAGCACGCGATGCCGCATCCTCAAGACTGTGATTTCACCTCCTTTGGTTGAATGCTTGGACACCGTGCGTCGCTCCGTTCGATTTAGCTGTTAGATTTCTGACTCGGTTCAAAGATTGCGGCCATCAACGATCTCTTATTGCCTCAACATTGGTTTTGCCTTCTATCAAACCCTGCTTCAAAGCGTCGGATTGTGGGATCATCGACTTGTTATCCTAAACCGTGCGTCTCGTTCCCTCAAATCTTGAGTTTGAGTCACAGATTTATTGACTTGGTTCAATAGTCGTTTGCTCGCGGCTCTCAAAGCTCTTCTTTCAAACTAATGTGTTCAGTAATTCCGTTCAAGTCCGTTTTGAAGGAGGGTTAGATGTTGTTGAAGGGACTAGGAGGGCGTAGTGTCGTTACTATCACTCGGGGTGCGTGCACTGCACTCTCATCTTGATAATCATTGCCTTACTCTCTCGAATCCTTCACTAGGTCGAACCTGAAGCGAGGCTCAGGTCTGTGAATTCCTTCGTCGATGTATCATATCTGACTGATTTCAAACTAGAGGAGATGGGGTTGGGTACCGATGGATGATTGGCAGACGCTCATTGGGTTCAAGTTCGGTTTCAGGTGAGTCTCAATTGCTTGCTTCATGTTTCAACGCTCAACTCGTTCAATTTAGATCGTAGTTATGAGTTGAACCTACGAGAACTCGACGAGTTTGGTCTCAATTACAACACACGGTATGTCTTTGTGCTAATTTCCATCCGGTGCCTTTCTGACTCGTGTTCTTTAGGTGTGGTTGAGCTCCGGACGTTCGGATCGCGGAGACTGGACCTGTTGAATGGAACACCGAGATTATGCGTGTATGACTTCAGGTACCTCGGCCTCTTCGTTCGCTTCATTCCATTGACTCGATTCAAGTTCAGACTCGACTCGGCTATACCTATATTGAACCTCAGGTATGTTCCTTTCGCCTTCCGTAGAGCTATCGTTCTAACCTTATCAACTCAGGTCGGGCTCGAGACAAATGCTTCAAGTCTCAATAGTTGAACGCCGGCGAGGGTTTAATGTTGTGTCTTACCAAGGTATGATTATTTCCTCCGCCTACATTCAATTAAACGCTAACTGAGTCGAGAGGATGCCTCAAGACCTTTGAATTATCACAGGTATGTCGCTTTTTCGGTGCTTGTAACAAGACTTGATTAACACTGACTTGATTTTGAACAGAAACCCGATGTACTTTGAGTACACCGCCGGTCTGGCATTACTTCGTCTCCAAGGGAGGTACATGTAAACGCTCGCTCGCGTTCCATCCGCATTTTCAAATTCTCCAAACTGGACACACAAGGTGTGTGTTGATTTTACTGTAAAGGCTTTCGCTGACGCGCAGTTATCTTAGCATATATGTTGCATAATTGTTGTATCTTGCTTCGAGTTCAGTGCCCGGTAAGTTATTCCATGATTTACGTGCTAACTGCCCCTTGAGGTTGGTTATTAATAGTTACATACTTCAACAACCTAACCTTGAACAACGACTCGGCCTTGGAATGGGATTCAATGACGGTATGTAAGGGTGTCTCAATTTGAATCCAACAACCGGATTTATTGGCGTGCTAACGGAGTTTACAGCTTGCTACGTATGATATGCAATGATATGTAGCGTGTTACGAGACCTAGGTGCAATCTTTGCGCCAAGTGCGAGTTCGCTCCAAATGTGCGCGGTTCAGCGCGATTCCAACCCACGAGCACCCAAATCGACTCTGCACATGCGACGCGACGGGTCGGGGTGACAGGGACGCCTCGGTGGGAATGCGCGCACCCGGACAGACTCTGCTCGATTTCAGCGCACAATGGACTTTGTGCGCGAGTCCCGGCGGCCGAGCTTGCTCGACTGTGTCGAGGCGTCGAGCCGATTTGTGGCGGTACGATTCCGGACTCGGGCGCGCCCGGGCTGGCGGACTCGGCCGCCGACTCGCGCACTCGATGACCCCGAGTCACTGAACTCGCCCGCGGACACGGGTTTCATGGTGCAGCGCAGGGGATTGTCGTGCAGGACACGCATTGGACGCAGATTCGATGCTGTGGCTCGTGGAGGGGAGCGCAGCGCGGGTATGAGTCAGTCCGCAAAGCCGGTTCGTGCGGGCGATTGTGCCGAATGAGTATGGAGTACGGGCAGGCAGAGGAGCGCTGCTCGCGGGAGGCGGATTGGAGGGAGCGCGGCGGGGGAGTGATGCGACTGGGTGTCGGAGTGGCCTTTGCGTCACGGTGCCTGGAGTGTGGCGGGTGAGCATCTGGCGAAGGAAAAGAAGCAAGGACACGCACCCTGAATGGATTCCTTCGCGGCGCCAAGGGTGTTGGCAGTGAAAGCGAGTGGGATGCGGGACGCGACACAAGAACACGGGCGGTGGGCGTGAGATGTGGAATGCCGTGGCTGCATGTTCATCTTTGGCGGGAAGACTTGTTCTTCCTTCTCTCTTCCGACGCCCCCAACGGACATACTCACCTTCAACGGAGCACCGAAGACGGGTCCACTCGCCGTTGACTCGCCGACATCACTTTTCTTGTGCCAATGCGGTAGGTCCGTTGTTCCCGGGCACCGCCACACGTCCGAACAGGGAACGGCTTGACGTGCCGCTCGGCCGAGTCGTTGGTAAAAGTGATTACGAAGCGGGTATACGGGCTTATACGGGTTGGCCGCAGAACGCGTGAACGCGTCGCCGTACAGACGGCGCGTACAAGCGGCGCGGGTGTCAACGGGTACGCGGGTGTACACCGTGACAAGATGACTCGACTACAGGTGCACTATCGGATGGGATCCCAAGTTCATTGCCTGAACGTTCTCTTTCATCATTCATCGGACACGGCCCGGGGACGAACCACTTTCGCTGCGTGAAGTCTCCGGAGAAGTCTCGTTCTCTCATCCACCTGTCTTTCAACTTTCCGACTCGGACGCGGGTTGCAATCCGAGCCGGATCGGATGGAACGTCCTCGGCGATTCTCTATCTTCGCGGCGTGCACCCGATCTAACGCGATGGTCTTTCACGTTCACACTATCACGACGGTCTTTCATGTTCTTGGACCGGCTACGTACCTTGCCTTTCATCACGTCGATCTCATCGCAATCCGGCCATCCATCGGGGCAGAGGGTATTTTGGGGCTGCTCCCACACCTCGTGTCAAGACTCGCACCGGGGCAGGCACGGAGCACGGATAATGGGAGATGAAAGGGTTTACCGATCGATCAGCTGGGTGCACTTAACGCACTTAACCACAGCCACTGATGGCACTTAACCGGCATCTTGTTTTTGAGCTCCCCGAAAAACTAGAAACACTGAAAATATTTGAGTGGATTACTTGGATACTCAACTCATCAGAAGTCAGGAAAAATTGGGGGATAGAGGACTTGAGTGAGCACTGTGATGTGCAAGTGTTCCCCGCCAAAAGTTAAGTGCAGGTGATGGCATCAGAATTACGTTAGTTAAGTGCGCTCCTTCTCGACAACTTACTCCCGGCTGCTAAATCAACTCGTTTGCCACTTAACTCAAGGTGAGGACTCAGAATGATCCCATGCCGTGTCACTCAATTACAAACACGTGAATTCGCGTTTTTCTCATGCCCACAAGCCCGATAAGTCCCGCTTTCCACGTTACAAAAATGAACGAGGCCGGGGAAGTACAGCTACTCCGAGAGCAGCCGACGGCCTAGATGGCGTTATTATTCAGTGAAAACAGGTTTTTCAAACCTTCATTTGCACCTTTACTCCCTGAAAAAGTGTTCGAAATTTACAGCTCCTGTCTTCAGCCACTCATTCCTTCCCCCACACTGCCTGGTGGTTTATTCTTGCTACATATATGGGTCTCCACTGAATAAGCTGTAGTGTAATTTGCTTCTTCTTTGGCATCTAGACAAACAACCACAGCAATTTGGATTGTGATTCTTGATTTTATTTCTGCTGCAATGTTGTGAACCACCAGTATGTCAGAAGATCTGCCCACAGATTGAGAGTCGAATTAACTCCAACCCCATAATTTCAACCCAACATTCTTAGACCGTAGACGTGAGTTTCAGACACAATAATCCATACTTGATATGTGAACTAATAGCCATTCGGCCCATTCCCTCTCTTCATTGTGTTTGAATTAATGTTCCTGCAGCATGTTTCACTGCAGTAGATTGAGCCTATGGGATAATACGATGATAATGCACAGAATGTAGATGGTTTCGATTTTTCTTTTGGCAGCCCCACGGCTCAGAATTATCCATCATGTCGATCTCATCGCAATCCGGCCATCCATCGGGGCAGAGGGTATTTTTGGGCTGCTCCCACACCTCGTGTCAAGACTCGCACCGGGGCAGGCACGGAGCACGGATAATGGGAGATGAAAGACCGGATCCTCATGCCAAGCAGAACGAGATTAGATAAGATGTCCTCTTTGTTCGTGGAATCTTATCTTCTTTGTCCTCAGCTTATGTACTTCCACCATCTAAATCAATATCAACACGCAGCGGTCTCCTCCCCTCCTTTCATGCTGAGGATCACATACCACATCAACATCCCACTCCTTCCCATTGTGCCCAAGCGCACTTCTCATCTTTGTTCCCAGCCCGTGTTCAACCGTCAAATAAATTCTCGCGACCTGCAAGACGCCGCGTTGGCGGGTCGTGGTGCGGGATTTTGCCGAATCTCTAAATCGTGACTCCTCCGTCCTCCTTCCTGATTGCAGATGACTCGACGCGACGCTAAACATCCTCGCTTTGTCCTCTCCTCATCACACCTCACTCATAAACGAACTGGTTCGCGTCGCGGTCTTTCATCGCGTCAAGCTCATGTTTTAGCAATTCGGTCCAGGTGTGCCCTCAGCTTCCAAATACGGACACAGGTTCTCCTCCGCGTGTTTCCTCCGAAGATAAGTTCACCATACGGGTCAGAGAGCACTTCCAGGTGCGGCGGGCGCCTCATGTCCTCCGCATGTTTATCGTGGGGATCCAAATTTGGACGCGCCTCGTTTTGTTCCTAATGTGGGTTGGTCGGCGCTTCTGCCGCGTATTTATTTAGGTCTTGGCCTCGTATATGCGGCGCAACGCGTTCAAGCTTCCTGATCTGGGTCTGTCGGTGGGCGCTTGTTAACGCGTATTTATTCAGGTCATGGCCTCGTTGATCTCGACTCTATATACTTGGCCTCGCGGATGTCTCACGGTGGGTTCAAATTTCCTTCCTTCCTTCCATTTTATGACGTCCTCCTCATGATCATGTTGCTTGCGTCCCCCTCCTCCGCGTACGGCGTGTTCCGTCTATTCAATACGTGTTGGGCTTGCGCTGATTCTCGTCCTGTTCAGTTCAATTTCCGTCTTTCTGAAATCAAATGGGTCAAATGTCAAATGGGTCAATTTGGGTCTGCACCACCGCATCCCGGACATGGGTGCGGCTCGCGATGTTTATTATGTCTGCGCTGCCTCAATGCTCCGACACTGAACACTCGATCAAGCTTTCGGACATAGCGCTCTATCTCAAGACCTGGAACGCTGTGCCCTTCGCGACGCGACGCGCACCATGAAACAATTACCTTACCAACCTAATACTCCGTCCAACAGCGCCAGCCCCAACAACCCAACCAGTCGGTGTGTCGCATCGGCGGCGCAATGTCCGTGCGGCATCGCACTTTATGATCATCCAACTTGACCGCCGTTTCTATTCTTGAAACGAGTCGAGCTGATTATCAAGTTATCAGAATCTCTCTTGAATGAACACCGTCCTCGGGCTGACTCGCATTCAATGAGTGGCCGAGCCGGCGTATTATTGAAGGACGCCGCCGGTGTTTTATTCGGAAGTCTCGGTTGATGTGGCGCGCCCACAAGCGCCCACGAGCCTTTTGTTTTTTGACACTTGGTGTGGCGAGCGCGTGGGTGGATCATAACATGCAAAGTATGGCCCTGCACACAAAAACCTATTGTTTTCTGACGTCTATCTTCCGCCTGTTTACAGCTTCGTGTGGCGCTGTGAGTATACTTGGCGTGGTAACTCGTGGGTTCGCACACATAATCATTTAAGGCTGATTCCTCTTGTTTTCTGACCAACAAATAGCTTGCGTGGTGTGGCGCGTCTGTGGGCTCGTTCAATATTGTTGCCGCACGCAGTATGCGTTCACTTTCTAAAGGAATCAAACTGTGATACGCACGCTCAGTGTGGTGCATCACCTCCTCCTTTTCACTTCACTTTCTTCTTTTCAGCTTCGCATCATACTTGGCAACTGGTCGCGTCCACAGCTGTGACTAGCGTTTTGAATGTTAATTCACAGCTTGGCGCCCTTCCAGCCAGTTCAGTTACTCCCGGTCCAAATGGTTGCACATCTCACAGCAATTCAAGCCGGCTCGCTTACACCTTCTTTCAATCCAACTCTCAGCTGCGACACCGGCTTCTCGCACCTGCCTGACTTGTCTGACTTGCCTCCCAACACGACTCGGCCTACCTCGCTGCTTCTTGCTGCTTCTCGTACGAGGACGACGACTTCTCCAACGAAGCTTTTGCGCTCTGCGTGATGATTGATTCTCAAGCATATCGGAAGCCTTCTCCCGGCCTTTACGCCCATCTCGGGGGCCGCGCTATTGCCCTCCCCGTTGCCTGTCTCGTATCTGCATCAACTTTCCGCGCTCCTATCGATGACACAAACAAAACACTGTTCGCGCTTCGACCTCCTGGTGCACCTTCGTTCACTGTTTTGGCACCATCTGTCCATCTGGCGGACACAGGTAACTTCAAGGGTATGAAACCCACCAGCCTACCCAACTTCCACGCACTGGCATGTATGTATAAGTACGTGCTTCCCAACGAGAAGCAAACCGTCGATCTTATGCCGCGCCGCACAAAGATCAAGCACCACCACCGCGTTATCCCCGCCCCGCTAGTCCGCCTGCCTTGCCACCTATGCTGGCGGGAAGGGAGAGGAACGGGTAGAGGCGCGTATATACGCCGGACCTTGTTCAATTTCTTGGCTGCTTGGTTGGTTTCCGATTCACGGGATTCTCGATTGGTTGGTCTGCAATTATTTCCTCCCAATTCAGTTCAACTTCCCAGTTCTATTGTTACTTGCATAGATGTCAAGCGTTCTGCGCAGAAAATTCATCTCGTGCGCACTTCCATGCACGCATATTTCACGCAAACTGGAGGCCCATGCGCAGTTCATGAACTCTGCGCGAAATTAGATTACACTTTTAGTACGTAAATAATCGTCAGCATTCGACCCCAAATGTTGTTTAACACGCCTTCCCTTTCTAGAACTGCGCACTACGAGAGTTGACTGAGGGGGAATCGCGCGCTGTATGTGTGCCGGCTTTCATTCATTCAAGCACATGCAACGCCTTACATCAACTTGGTGCTTACTTCAATATTGAACTTCGCGCATTAGTATAGGAAAGTGATCTACCTCTGGCCACCCTCATCATTGATAAAAACCGCCGGGAAGCGTTCCCGCACCCACAGTTCATGTTTCATTTTCGACCCATTTCGGGGGAGGACGAGTGCAGAGTATGAGGCCGGTAAGTGAATAATCCCCCTCGTTTGTTTACCCTGATGTATGCTCTAGTCTCCCTGGGCTAGGAACCCCAGCAATCTCACCCTTTATTTCATTCTTTCACCCCACTTCGCGGGAGGGTAGCCACGAGGGATGATGCAAGTACTACCATAATGTAAGGTGTGAAGCCGGTTAGTAAATAATCGCCATTGGTACACACGCACGGCTTCCTGCTTTACTTCGACACAGAAACCAGCAGCGATCCCCCACATTACCTTCATCTCAAGTAAATCGGCCAGCGATCCCCCACCCGAAGCTCATTTCACAGCGGTACGTGTATGTGGATAACCACCCAAGCTACTATACATAATTGGGCATGCATTCTTATTTCTAGAACGCTCAAGATTGAACAGCCGGCATGCGATGGTCCTCCCGCCTCACCTCTGTTTGCGAGATCAAGCTCGATCTATCTCGCATCCTCGCTCTAGAATGGGAGCATCGATTTGAAGTACCCAAGAATATGCGAATTCTGAGCCTCATGTTATTTATGTGATACGAAGTCAAATGAAGGGAAGACTCGGAGGCATTGGGCGCCCGACGGCTTCTGTTCTGTTCTATTATTCTCTCTTTATCTTCGGGGGCACAAATCAGCAACAAATCAGAACAGTCTTTTCTATTACAAGTTGGAAGTTCAATTTTCAATTCAACCTTCACGTTTCCTGCATGTAACTGTATATCTCGCATAAAATTCGCGTATCTTCGTAGCTCCAAAATCGATTCGGGCCACATTCGCATGACTCAGACCGCAACTAAACGCTTGGGTAACATTCCTGTCATGAGTCGATATCGCACTGGCTCCATCAGCACGCAGGGGAATGTACCCACTGGAAAATTCAGTGGAAAGACCAGAGTCGAACAATTGATACTTGATCTTACCCTCTGCCCAGAGATCCTCAACATAAGATGAATTATTGGAAGTGTCAGTTGTCCTACAATCGAGTACATTGCTAACTCCCCATTGTAACTTGAGGGGAAGGGCCATCCTCGAAATTGAGACTGATCGTTGGATGGTCTGTCTGCTTCGCCTGGATTCACAACCTCAGAGCTAAGAATTCTCAAAAGTTGGATGGATACAAGATTGATTTTTCCCCCCGCGTACTGGTTTTGCTCACGTCTGAGGAAGGCTCGACAAACGGGCGGACCGGTTCGTTTTGCTCGGACCCTCGGTGATTTTGATGTTGTTGAAGCACCTTGTCTTTTTGTCTGGTTCATCTTGATTCTTGTTCTCGCTCGGGCCGGCCCGAATTTGCTTCCGCGCTTTTGGTCTCTGTGCGGTTCATTTTTGCTTGGGCCTGCCCGCAAGGCTTACGCTTTTGCCATTCAAGTCGCACTTCACCACACTTCACCCACATTGACCACTCATCGCGACCCTCGCCATCAAGTTCAACATCCGCGTATCAAATCCGCTCTGATCCCCTGATGCGCTTTGGCTTTCAACCGGCGGCTAGTTGCGCGTAATTACTGATTGCCGTCATCAGCCTTTTACCAAATTTCTTGTGGCTTGTTTGGCCTTGTGAGCTTGTGGCCCAAAAACACCCTACCATAACTCAGGAAATGCTGAAGTGTGATTTCTTCAAATACTCAAGGCATATACTCCTTTAATCTACCGATCTTTGAGTACCAAAATTTTTGAGAAAAATAAACAGCCTTTGTCAGTGCTGGGGTCGAACTTTCGACCTTGTGGGTTTCAAGACATAGCTTTGTGACCTTGCAGCTTTGTGGCTTTGTTCGACCTTTTCTGACCTTGTTTGACCTTGTACAAGGTCACAAGGAAAATGTTAAAAGTCTGATGGTGGCGCCTGGTGTTTAGGGATACACGGCATGGTCCGCATAACAAACACCGCCGTCTGGTTAACTTCCGACAGGATAGTCAAACAACGGAGACAAAAGGTTCTGCGACGATATACTGTAAGACGGCAACGGAAAATAATCTGAACATCGGGTTGGTAGCACATTTACATACGTGGAGGTACAAGAGGGAGTAAAAGGGAGGTACAAGAGAGAGTAAAAGCCGCTGTCAATGCCGCCCGTGAAACGAGGTGACCTGGGCGAGTGTTTGGTCAAACTTCAACTGTTGGTGCAGACCAAGTGCGGAGACTCCGAGAAAGTGAAAGTGATCGCGTGGCAAGGGAGGTAAAATTGAAACGAAATCGAAATCGAAACGGTGCGGAAGCTGCGCGAAAGCCGACACTGGATTCATAAGAACATTGGTGGCAGATCTGCCAGATCACAGGGAGCGTGAAATGGTATGTACATCGCTGGGGCTAGAAACGTACATACGGCGGCAACTCTTCCTCCTCAATACTAAAGTCGAGCTCCCGCTTTCCAACCAATTCAAGCAGCTTTTGCTGGACCTCAAGGTCAAATTCGTATACAGTCTTCCGAAAATGGCGGAGGCCACACTGGAAGGGTTCTTCGCCCGGCGCTATACGACGTATACGCGATGAGATGAAATCAAAATACACGTTGGCGCTGAACTTGAACAATGACGTGCAAGTGAGGTGCGTCAAGTTAGGTATGAGCTGAGTATCGGGTGTGTGGGTGAGGCGCAGAAGAAGGGCATCGGTGACCAGGATGTGCTCCGGAAGGGCCTCGAACTCCGGTTGGTCAGCAACAACCAGACGCTGGAGGGATCTTAAGGACGTTATTGTACGGAGGAGCTCGTCTTCGGTGATGGTCACTTCAGGGATCTCGAGGACCAGGATGTGCTCCGGAAGGGCCTCGAACTCCGGTTGGTCAGCAACAACCAGACGCTCGAGGGATCTTAAGGACGTTATTGTACGGAGGAGCTCGTCTTCGGTGATGGTCACTTCAGGGATCTCGAGGACTCGAAGCGTGTTGCAAAATGAAGACCGCAAAGAAAGGGATTGGAAGTTGTTTATGGGCCAGGGTATAGCCTGTCTGTTTTGGGACCGGGCCAAGACCGGGCAGTGCGGAAAATGGTCAGTTTGCGCAGATGAAGGAATGTTAGGCAACTGAAAAGTTCGTCCAGAGACTGTGTATCATAATCGGGTCCTTTGTACGCTATCGTTTCAATGACGAAGGAAGATAAAGTGACCGTGATTTGCAGGAGTTTGAATCCGCTGGGAGATACGTCTACAGAGACGTCTCTGGAGACAAATGATGGATTGTCTGTCCATCAAATTCTCTGGAGACAAGTAGCGAGACCACTGATCGATGCTCGGCATTCGGCACTGCTTGCTGCCATCCTCAGTTTTATAACCACTGGGCCTAAAGCAGAACTGAACCACTCTGTAGAAAAACAAGCCCAATTTTGGCTTGCGCCCCAAGTGGTGACCAGACTTGAGTGACTCCTCCTTGATTAACTGGCCATCGTGCCTTGTGCTTTAATTGCTGGCATGTAAATTGAACGGATGTGTGCATGAGTCCACAGGAGATCAAGAAAATAGCTGCTACTGAAAAAGACATCATTTATACAGTACAATTAAATTTCCTGTGTACAGACATCCCAAAAGTTTGAATTCTTTTAGAGCCGTCTAGTGAGATACAACAGTCTCGAGGAAGCGAGACCGTAAAGCGCTCGAAATACCGTCGGCATCAAAAGTCTGGACATCCCCGGAGGTGCAGTCGATGGGCGTGTGGCATACGAACTGGCTCAGGAGTGTGTATACACTTGCTGGCCTACAATCTCCGTCTTGTCTCCCATCACTGTCTCCCGTTTTGATCAATTCTACCATCAACTCTACGGTTTGCATCAGTTTCGTCTCCAGAGACGTCTCTGGAGAATTGATCCCAGCGGACTCAATGCTCTCGTGATTTGCGGTAGGTGATGGGAAGGACCCAGCTGCCATGCGTTGAGACATTCAAGTTCGAAGGCGGCTCGGGGGAGGGAAACGTCGCGCATTAAATCCAATATAAAGGAAATATCATGCGTGTCCAGTGCGTTGCAGGCGAAGGAGTGTAACTGGTCCCAAGGTAGCTTTGGACAAAATTCAGCATACTCGAGGTCGAGGAAAACTTTCGTCAATCTGGGCGCAATTTGGAAGAGATCCGCGACGACTTCCTCTTCCCGAGTTGCGAAAGAAAGCGACCCGAGGATGTCGAGCTTTCCTTTGATATGAGATATGTGATCGAGGGCTAACGGATCCCCGCTGTAATACATATGCTGCCAGCGCTGAGAATATTGCGCAAGAAGCGTGAGCGCGGAGACAGTGGGTTCCACGGTGCTGTCGTTGTAGATGACCAACGATATCGTCAACGGATGGTCGGCGCCACGTTCGAGGAAGATTCTGAGAAGATTCTGAAACAGGGTGGCTTCGGATAGATCAGCCCAGCAATTCAGAGTCACGGAAATGTCGGACCAAAGTCGAGGGGTTCCCAGAATAACTCGGTGCCAACGGGAGCAGACTTTGGCCAGATTCAAAAGCTCTACTTTGGCAAGACCCTCCAGCTCTTCTTCAACGCTGCCGCTCCTCTCTTTGCCGCTGCTCTCGTGTGATTGGGAAAACGGCGCAAAGATCTCGCCCAAAATCTCGGGTGGCAACGAGCGGATGGGAGACACCCCAGCTCGCTCCATGTATTCCTGTAGCTTCAAACGATCTGCGGGTAAGACCCGAAGGGTCTCTTGCAGTTTGCTTGCAGTCCCTGGATCTGAATATCGTACTGCGCGAGCCCTTTGCGAGCCCTATGGTCGACGTGACGTTTTGGGTGTGATAATATGACGGGTTATTGAGGAAGGCCTCACGATCTGAGGGAGTTGGTGCAGTTCCTCTTGGGTTTGCAATTGGGCGACAGTAGGAAGTGCCTCTGAGGTGGCAAAGGTTGCCTGTGCACCTCGCACAGGTCGGCGACTCGGTGTCACACTGTCACTCGGAAAGGAGAGGACGAAATGATGCCATCAACTAATCTGTGTTGCGGAGTTTTGAAAGTCTTAGTTTTCAAACTCCGCCGTAAGGTCTGGATCTGAGACCAGGAACTTCCTCCTGCTGCAAATACCAAGCGTGATCTCCCTTTGTGCCTTTTTCTCGTTACTTTGGTCGTAAATATATACATATGTACGTGGAGGCAACCTGAGCACATCGCTTTCTTTCCGGGGCCGCTTCCATTCACGCATATGCCATACTTCCTCTCGTACATTTTGTTCTACTGGATGCTCTTCGACTCAGGGATCACCAAGTTTCAATATGTACGTCCTCAATAACTGCCGTACCTGAAAACCAATCTTGACCTACCTCACTTTCATGTTAAAATCGCCATCCCGTCAGCATCCTGTGCGCGAAAGCATGCCTCCACTTGCAAGGCATGACGCTCTCTGAATTCTCACTCTGGACCTCTCTAGACTCAGCTTTGAATGGCTTGGCGATTGTTCGGGGAAGCTGCCAAGATAAGATTGTACCGTCACGGTGGCGGTACGATATGATTTCATTTCCCGCGCCAAGCTCATGAGTCCCTGATTTTCCCGCAGACGTCATTGCGGATCTGCAGCTCAAATGTGTACCCAAAAAACTCCGTGTTAATCGAATCGCACCAAACCGCACCTACAGGTCAATGGGAACTTACGCCAGGATCCAATCGGAAAACGGGCGGAGTCGGAAGCATGGGGGTGAAAGCCATTGGCTAACTTGGATCCCGACCCGACACAACCCGATTTCTGTTGTCCGAGCGGTAAGTTCGCTGTATGCCGGATTTTCGTGCTGCATTGTCTACTCGGAGCATCGATGTAATAATTGGATCGAGGCAGATCGAAACTACAAAATCTTCTGTCAAATTTGTTTGTTTGAGAGCCAGGGCGATGGTTTCGACGGCATACCAGTTCGGGTGGACCATGTTGGTCCCGACGGAATTACTCGATTATCGCAAAGGCTCTGTACATGGTTAGCCTACTCAGTATCCCCGAGGCTTTCAAATCCATATGATTATCTGACTCACTCCTACTCACTCACAGCAAACGTGATTCGCTTACTGAGAACTTTCCAAATTGAACACAGGTTCCTCTCAGGCGCGTCAGAGTAGTGCTGGCTCGTCCGACATGCAAAGCCGACGAATGCGGCGCGAATCTCCCCACATCAGAGAGCGATTCGTCAGCCCGGTCTTCTTCTATCCAAAATTAACATCCAGCGAGCAAAGCCCTGCTTATCTGTGCTAATCCAGCCTATGCGGTAATCTTAACATGATGCCGGTCAGCGGATGATTGCCGCAATTCTGGGACGACAGGACGACACGATGAGGGCGGACGAAGATTCTCTCGACGCCAACACATGCTGCACCGACAGTTGTTTGAACACCGCTGCCGGCTTGTGGTGGTATACCCCGACGAGACCGTGGGGCACGACGGCGCTACCACCACTCGCAACCAATCACTGCTCCGAGAAGGGCGAACACCGTTCAATACCGCTTCTCTTTGGTCTAGGCTCTCCGCGGAGGTCTCTCCCGGTTATTTGTGGCACGTTCAACCAGGGCGGGCTACGATCCGCCCCCTTTAGTACTTAATTTGTCTCCGCACCCGTCGTTAAGAGGTTGACTTCTCCGCGGTTTCTATGGCGCGCGGCGTCCCCGGTTTCTGAGGGCTACCTTGGAGGAAGCGGCCTAACTCCTTGGCTGTAGGCCGCGCCCTTCGTCCCAGGCAGTGTGCTGTAATTAACTGGCTAATATCTTGACTTCCCTGGCGCCTGAGCTGCTTTCGGTCCTTCGAAGATTGTGTTATCTCGGCTGAGATCACAGCTTGATAGATTCCAACTTAGGACCTTTAGTATCATGAACTAAGTGCCAACCAACACGGCCCGGGAGCACATCCCTTTTGAACAGGCTACGGAAGCAAAGAAATCGCACGGGAGCTGAGAGTATGCACTCTGTCGAAAATAGGGATAATCCTCGTCGTCCTCATCGCGTAAATATCTGCGCGTTCGTGGTTGGTGGAACAAAGGTCGTGAGTTCAAACCACCTTCGTGTGTGCGGTTTCGCCAATGCTCGCGAATCACAAGCACGAATTTCTTCTGTTATGGATACGGAAAACCCGACAGCTGTATGTATTCACACTGACATGAGTCGCAGATCGCGAACAATAGATTTGAGACGAACCTCGTCAGCACATCATTCCTATGGGACCCCTTCCTCTCCTATACTGAAATCCACTTCCCCCTTTTGAACCAAATCCAGCAGCTTTTGATGAACGCCGGCGTCGAATTCATTTAGGGTGTATGCAAGATAACGGAGACCACATCGGAACGGTTCTTCGCCCGATGCGATACGCGACGCGACGAAGTTGAAATAAACGTCGGCACTGAACTCCATGAATGAGGTGCAAACGAAACGTTTCAATTTGCGTATCAGCTGAGAGTCGGTCGTGCGAGTGAGGCGTAGAAGGAGGGTGTCGGTGATCAAGATGTGCTCCGGAATGTCTCTGAACCCCAATTGGTCACCAATGACAAGCGTTTCGAGAGATACTAGGGAATCCAGTATACGGAGGAGATCCTCCTCTATGATGGTCACGTCGGGATCTCGAGAACCCGAAGGGTGTCGTGAAATGACGACCGCAAGGAGAGGGACTCAAATTGGTTCATAGGCCAGGGTATACTTTCGTTGCGCGATGAGGAGCGGGAAATCGACAATTCACGCAAATGGAGAAACGCCAGGCAACCAAAAAGTTCGCCCAACGATTGTGAATCGTAACCTCGATGCTTGGACACCGCCATTTTGACGACGAAGGAAGATATGGTGGCCCCGATTTGTGGCCCATCGTCGGAAACGCTCTGCTTCCAAGCGCTAAAATGACGGAGTTCGAATGCAGCTTCGGAAAGTTTGCCCATCATGGCAGCCAGGGAGGATATATCCTGGGCGTCAGATCTGTCGGTGTAGGTGACTGAGCGCAACTGGTGCCAGGGAAGTACTGGTATTGGAGAATGAGCGTCTTTCAATTCGAGTTGCACTTGGCTCAATTTCGGTGCAATCTCGAAAATATCAAGAGCTGTGGGTTTCTCCCAAGATGTAAATGAGAGTGTCTCGAGAGCATCCAGCTTATCTTTGGTGTGAGAGATGTGGTCGAGAATCGACGGAAAACCGAGAAAGGAGAGGTGCTGCCAGCGCTGAGAATGCTTCGCAAGAAGCGTGAGCGCCGAGACATCAATTTCGAATTTTTGATCATTGATGATAGTCAACGACAGCGTCAGCGGATGGTGTGCTCCGCGCTCGAGGGAGTTTCTGAGAAGATTCAGATTTTGGGAGCCCTCGGATGGGTTATCTGGCCAGTGATCGAAATTCACCGCAATGTCGGACCAAAGGTGAGGGGTTCCAAGGATAACGCGATGCCAGCGGGAGCACACTTTGGAAAGTTCCAAAAGCTCTGATTTAGCGAGATTCTTCAGCTCCTCGTCGCCGTTGCGGCTCTTATGTGATTGGGAGAATGGCGCAAAGATCTCGCCAAAAATCTCTGCTGGCAATGCTCGGACGGGGGACATCGCAGCCCGCAATCCATCCGCATACTCCTGTAACTTCGAGCGATCTGCAAATAGGCCTCGGAGAGTCTCTTGTAATCTCCAGATTTCAGCATCGTACCGTGCCAAACCTGCCTCCGATGTGGCAATCTCGGCGCGGTACTGCGACGTGTCGAGAGGAAGGGCACCCGACATGAGGAATTGTCGGAGTGCATCAGTTTGTTCAGGAGTGGGAAGCGCATCTGGGGGCAGTAAAGGATGTTTACAGGCGTCGCACAACATTGTGGTCGGAAGAGAAGGACGAATTGATGCCATCACCCAGATTGGTAGGCGGAGTTTAAAACGTCTTGCTTTTGCTTCGTGTGCACTCATTGCGAAGACTGAACCACACTGGACGCTTGGAAATCTTATATCGCGCGCGAGATGGGGTAATGCATAGATGTGAATTGTGCAAAGAATGGTAATGCTACAAGTGAGTAATGCTACATAATGTGATTGTTTTCATATCCAGGTGCTCGAAGTGCATGATAGAAAACGTGCGGTGGTGAAAGCGAAGATGATGACGTGGCGCCGAAAAAATGTAGGTGGCGCGATTTGTGATAACGTGTGGTGGAATGCGTGCGGGGTATGGGAGACCGAGTGGTATGGATATAGTGCGTGTCCCCCGTCAAGGGAGGCGTTGTCGAAAACAAGTGCGGACGGGGAGCTCACAAACTCATAACCCGATCCCGCAACCGCCTCTTTGCGCGGAACACGCCGAACTGCACGCGCAGGGAGAGCGCGACCCATTGCTTCTTGAGCACCATCGTCCTCGGCTCGTGCTCGCGCTCCGGCTTCTCCTCCTCCACTACCGCTGATGCATCGTCGGAGTGCTCCAACTCGAGGTCGTCGGCGGAATATGGACTCGAATAGGGCGAGAATGCGGGCGACGATGTCGGTGAGGTGGTGTACGGGTAAGATGGGTACGACTCGCAAGCGGGCGGGGAGACGGATCGCGGGTGCTGTTTCCGGATTTTCTTCGCGCACCGTCCTTGCCTCGACTCGGAGTGCGATAACGAAGAGGAGCAAGATGATAAGGCCGAGGACGCGGAGTCGCACGAGCGCGCTAGCTGCATCGGCACACCGTAGTCATATGTTGGTGAGGGGGTGGAGTACCCGTATGTGTATCCCGTGTCGGTGCTTGTGTAAGGATAACCGCTATACGCGCTCGTAGCGCTGGTGTAGGGGTAAACGTGCGGGCTCGGTGCGCGGCGGCCGGGATATCCCAGCGCCGCGTAGTCTCTCTCCTCCTCCTCCAAGTCGAGCTCGTCATCGTTGAGTGCAGAGAGCTCCCAGCGTGGGACGGGAGGGAGGCGCGGTTTCATTGTTCGACGGGGGGAAGTAGCGCGTTTCGTTCTTTGTGATTGTGCAGAATATGAGGATGTAGAGGCTGATGTGGATGCGACGGGGAAGTCGTAGCTGAGCTCTTGGATAGACAACATTGTAGAGTAGTAGTCGCTAGGAGATATAGCGAGTATAAGCAGGAATCGCTTTGAAGTGCGGGGGCTGCGGTTATCCATCGGAGGTGAATCATCATCGCTTTTATAAAGAAAGCCCCGTGTACACAGTCCAGATTGGGAGGGGGAAAACAAAAGCGTATCGGGTGCCACATCTCCGTTTGGAACTGAACTGAGTCTGCGCAGACGAACCGCCGAGCTCGGCGGGCTGGTTGGTTCGCCAGCGCCTGATTGGAGGATTAGATTATCGCGTTGCTGTGTGTACGTGTTCCCTCGTGTTCCTCCTCTGCATTGTGGCTGGCCAAAGCGCATATTTTCGAGCTACTTATGCTGAATGCACGCAGCCGTTGGGAGTCGAGTCTCTCACTGAGTCTCTCAGAGCCGGGCTGAGTCACCACTCCGATTATCCATACATTTGCTCAATTTGCTGAGTGAGACATACTAATAGAGCGAATTCGGCCAGTTACGCGGATAATCTCCCGACGCTCACTCAGCGGAGAGTTACGAATATCTTCTCTTGCCATCCTTCAGGCATGTTGTCCACGCCTCGTACAAGTATTTTCGCCGCCTCGCCCTCTCGCCTCCCATTGGCGTACATGTATGTCGCCCGTCCGGATCCCGACCGAGCGAATACTGAGATTTTCCACGCAGGCATTTGTGTATTTCTTCCGCGGTCGGGATTCGGTCGGCGAGGAAGACTTGTTCTTCCTTCTCTCTTCCGACGCCCCCAACGGACATTCCGACTTCCAACGGAGGACTAAGGACGGCTTTTCGGTTTTTTCACCACTCGCCGACATCACTTTTTCCGTCTCAATGCGGTAGGTCCGTTGTTCCCGGGCACCGCCACCGTTACCTTTCCTGGACACGGCTCGACGTGCCGCTCGGCCGAGGCGGTTGGTAAAAGTTATTTTGAAGCGGGTCCACGAGTCGGCGCAGAAAGCGCCGCAGTACAGACGGCGCGTACAAGCGTTGACTCCACCAGGTCGCGGCGCGTGCATTATCGGATGGGATCCCACTGCAAGTTCATTGCCTGAACGTGTTCTTTCAACAACCATCCACCATCCATCGGACACGGGACGAACCACTTCCACCGCTGCGTGAAGTCTCCGAGGAAGTCTCTTTCTTTCATCCACCTGTCTTTCAACTTTCCGACTCGGACGCAGGTTGCAATCCGAGCCGGACGCAGGCCTGATATCGGTGATTCTCTATTTTCGCGGCGTGCGCCCGATATAGACGCGATGGTCTTTCATCTGCCGGCCAGTGCTATCAGGATGGGCTTTCATGTTCTTACCGAACCGTCTCCCTCCTCGTGTCGATCTCATCGCACGAATCGAATCGCACTATCCGGTTATCCATTGCTGGGTAGAGGGTATTTTTGGTTTGCTTCCTCACAACCGACTGCCCCCACATGATCCGCGTCTTTCATGCATCCTTCATGATCGCGAGATAACTCATTTATAGGTTCCGGTCTTTCATGGTGAGCGTGGATACTAGGCCGGTCTGTCGTTCATCTCCCACGAGGATCCTCGTGCCAAGTGATAAGATTAGATCCTCTTTGTGCGCGTCATCTCTTTCTTTGTTCCCAAGTGCAGACTGAAAATCGGATTGGACGTCCAAACAACGTGCTACTTCCAACACTTCTCGTGTCCCCTTTCAGCTAAAAATCTCTTGTGCCCAAGCGCGTGTCCCTCCGCCCAACAGTTGGAAAACGTCGCATTGGCGGGTCGTGGTGCTGGATTTTGCCGGATGCGCTGATTTCGGATCTCGATTATGTTGAACTTCCCGCCTGATTCCGAGTGATAGACACACAGAAAGACGGCGCTTTGAACAAAGGGCAGATCGACGCGGGCGGGAGGTAAGCACTAGTAGTCGAGCTGGCTCATTTTTTGTGCTGTCTTGGTATGGCGAGGACGTTTACTTCCACATTTATTCAGTTTCCTACGCCGGTCGACGGTGGCGCAACCCTCCTTGCGTTCAACATATCGGGTCCTTACTCGAAAGAAATATATATATATATGAAAGCTACTATTACTGTGGCGGAGGCGTACGGTGCCACAGGTACGCCAGCCTGGCCGAGCCGTTTATTTTCTGATGTGTATCATGATAGGTATTGTGGCAAACCCGTAGTCCGTGTGTTCGATATCGGGATATCAACCGCAATATCGATATTGGGCAAGAACAGCAAAGCGTAACAGTCTCAAGTACAGACAACACCGCGATTTCAAGTTCAACCAACACCGCGACATAGCACCAGCGAGCGCGGCAGTGTTCGGCGCGTTTATTCTTACTTGTGGCGCGTCGCATCCCTCCTCGTTCCTACATCCAGAATGGCGAATAATCAGAATCCCGACAAGGAGAAGGAGTGGAAAGGAATCAGGCTTACTCCTATTAAGGAAGAGGACGACGGCTCGAACAACTATAGCGAGTTCAAGCAGAAGTCCAAACTTGATCTTGACGCCGCCGGCTACTGGCAATATGTTGACGGACCGGACTATAATCCTCCGGCCATTCCCGGGCTTAAACCGAGCCAGCAGGTCCACGGCATCGATGCCACTGGCGCCACTGTGACGATTACCATCCCGGGGAATGAAGCCACAGTTGCTGCTGCCAGGAAACAAGCCGAAGCGTGGCTTTCTGCCGATAAGAAGGCCCTCGCCGTCTGTCCCCGTCGGGAAGCTTTAGGTCATGCAGGACTGCAAGACCGCCCATGATGCCTGGATGGCTCTCAAGAACGAGTACGAGCCCGCCAACGCTCTCACTGCTGTGACTATCAAGCAGCAGATCATCGGATTTCAGTGTGGCCGGAACGATGATCCTGTTCGCTGGCGCCAAGTCATGGTCCAGCTCCACCAGAAGTTGCGAGACGCTGATCCCACCATGATGCCGGATAGCGAATTCGCTAAACACCTCGTCACTCTCATGACGCAGTCGGACGACTGGCGTTATTGTCGCGACTCCCTTCGTGACAAAGTGCGCCAAGGCGAAATAATGGGAGTGCCTTATTCGTCTGCCGCTGTTCTTCAGCGCCTGAAGCACGAAGAAGTGGAGATGAAGATCGCACCTTCAATTGTGTCCATCAATGCATTGGTCACGGGAAAAGGGAAAGGTCGAAGCATAGACGGGTACCCCGCCGTACCAAGGGTCGACCGAAATCGGTTGGGAGACCGAATATGACCGAGCGACCGAATTGAGACCGAAAGCGACCGAATGTAGGCACGTGAGGACTACGTAGCCAAACAAGGTCATCCAATGACCGGAAGCTTCCTTCCTCTTCTCACCTGTTCTTTGCTGACGCGACAGAAGCTGAAAGTACAACCACAAACAACAAGGAGGAACATATGGACGTGAATCCAAACGAAAAACACGTCAGATAGGGCTTGAAACCACTCATAACCACAGTTTGATCACAGTGAACCAATAATTTTTTGGAGACGAGACGGCAGGCTAACACACGTGAAAATTCTGCCTGGGAACACTAAAAAATGCTGCAGGCATTCTGCGGGTGCGGCTTCGCATCTTGCATGATGTCTGCAGCTGCAAATTCTCCGCCGGCATTTTCTTGTGTCCAAAAATGGTAACAACTTCAAATCGCGACAGTGTATCAACGGTAGGTTAGTTTGTCAATCCCTTCCAGTTGGGGGTTCCTGGAGGTGTTGACTAATTACTCTACAGTTTTTCGAAGTACAAAATGGGACCCCCCATGTTTGGCAAAGACTTCACCAGGACACTGATGATGATATTCACAGGATTTCATGTCTCGCAATTATATGACCACGGCTCACCCGCGCCTCTTATATTCTAGGCTCGGGGCATCAGTTTACCTCGGACTTAACATCTACGCGATATGTGATTCCTTGAGGAGTGCCAGAGGTCTTCATCACCCACTTGATGCCCAGTAAATGTCGGCTCTCCCATAACGACATTTCTGACCTTTCGTGAGGTTCTTCGGCCACCACATACCTGGTCTATGCCTTTCCATCTTCACTCGGTGTCTCCCTGATTTGCGCTCAAACTGAATTTCAAGATTACTATTCTGTGGCTGCTCTTCTGACTTCGGGATTTTTTTTGTGTGACCTTATCCGAGTCGCTTGCGCTTGGGCCCGAAGAATCTTGGCGCTGAGTCTCGAAGACTCATGTCTCTACTGTCAGCGAGCGCCAGAACACCAGCGAAAGGAATAACAGCGAAACAACGAATTGGAGGTAAGTTCATATTGTTCAATGTAGCCCCTACTCTACAACTAAATTCTATATGAGAATCCATTCAAGTCCTAGATACAGCAGTAGATTTGCGGTAAATTAAGATCAAAGTGCTGCACGGTGGCGAAATTAATCGAGTTGCTGCTGTCCCCCAACTTTGCAAGTTTTGTGTGCTCTCCGGGTGCAACAATTCAACTCGATGGCCACTCATTATGTATATTTTGGGCTCTGTCTTCTCGGATTTATGCTGGATCATATCACATCGATTTTTGACGCGCCAACAGCGACCCCGAAATGTGATCGGCCAGGGTCGCAAATGTGAGACAGCTCTCCTTTCGCACTCATCCACATTATTTTAGCCCACTTGCAATGGCCTCGTTTGACCCACCCATTATCCTCGGCATTCTCACCGCTGCACAGTCTCTGTCCGAACGCAGTAAATTTGAAACGGAGTGGAAGAACAATGCAAGTTATTATTCCACTTGGTCTCGTCTTCGTCTCACTCCATTCGCTTTTTACAGGTTGCCAAACGGCTCAAAGCTTGGACTGACAACCGCCCGACCCAGTCAAGATATAAACCTCAACTTGAATGGGAGGCGAATGTAGCTGAGTATGTCTCGGTCTTATACCGGGCGACAAAGCCACCGCGGACAACATCGAAATCCAGCGCAAAAATCAAGGAAAACCCGCCACTTAAACCTGGGATTCCCATCTATGGCCCAAGATTTGTTCCTCCTTCTTTTGTTGACAACCGCTTACGCCGTTGGGGAAATACCAAGCCAGAGATTGCATATCTGCGCCCCATCAATGTCATCCATCCGGTCTATTATCCTTCGCTTTCCAAATGCCCGCATTGCGGGTCGAGCGATGTGAGATGGGACGGGTGGAATGGAACGGGCTCACGGGAGGTACACGGTCTGCAACGGCAGGAAACTGCACTTGGCTATCAGCTCCGACACGATGGCTGTATTGCGGATGCAGGCCAGATTGGAACTAAGAATCGCTGCTTTGCGGCAACTAGTGCTGATTTTTGGGAGAAATGGGAGCACTGGGAGATACCTCGTCTGTTTCTGCGTCTTAAATTAAACTCGATATCGATACTGATACAACTTCATATTGATAGGTGGAATACCTTATTTCCGCAAACGTTCAGCCGTCACACAAGGATTGCTTAATTTCATCATCGAAATGCGTCCAAACAGCACTTCTGGAGGTCTAGCGGAGAACATTAAACGTGAGCAATTATCATGGCCCTTTTGCGATGACGTGCTCACAAATCTGGCACAGAACTTCATTTGCAGGAATATCACCAGCACGCTATGGAGTACCTTCGAGCATACACTTTTGCTCATCCCCAGCCGGTCTTGAGTTTTTCAACTCAGTCATCCTTTACGGTGTTCTCGCCCCCGGATTCCGGAGGGTACAACGATGATTCAATTACAGATGATTTGATAACCGACTTGTATATCGACTTCGTTGAAACAACGCGCAAACTTGAATCAGGAGAGTACTTGCGCAACCTGACAGGTGAGTAACTCATATCCACTGTTCGCCAATTACCAACCATTTGATCAGCAATCAGCATGGGGCTCGATAACACCTTCAAGGTGGCGAGCAAAGCCACCATCGTCGAGAATGATAAAAGCCACAAAAACCTGATGAAGGGTGGCGTTCTCAGCGTTTTGAACGAATTAAATGACATCATTTCATGGGTTTGTTCTCTATTTTGTTGCCTGTTCATCTGAATCTAACCAACCAGCAGCGATTCTGCCAGTCAGAGTCCCCGTCCGAGATATTCGAGGTTCTTGAGGGGATCAAGGCTCGCTGCAAGGCACTCGGCGTTGATCTGCCCGAAATCGTGGTCGTTGACAACTGCTGTCATGTTCGGAACAAGATTCTCGAATCTATGCCGGACATCGCAATCTGCCTGGACGTTTATCATTTCATGATGCGGTGCGTATCCTGATTCTCAAAGTCTGTTTCTTTCTGTGTTCCTCACCTGCAGTGAATCCTAGATATCTTGCCGCTGTTTTGAATGGTGCTAAGAATCCACACCGAAGCCAGATCGCATTGGACATACGGGACGCGATTTTGAAGAGACCATCCAGCAAAGGTCTTCTTGCGCAGTACTGGTCTCAACCTGAACAAGAGGCTAAACTCCAGGCCGCATTCAATAAATGGGCGCTTAAGGGAGTCTGGTCGGCTGCAGCGCAAAATGTTGGTGAATAGCATTCTCGAATTCTATGAGGTATTAATCAGGACAACAGGTGCATGCGGCGCAGCTCAAGCACGTACGGAAGGGCTGTCTTGCGCGCCCACGTGAGGACATTGCATCTGACGGGAGCCGTATTGAGGGATCCCATAAGGGTTGGAATGGGATTCAACGCTCGTTCGCGAGCGGACTTCTCCTCCAAAGTTCCCTCTGCCACGACTTTGTGCTGCGGCGCAATCTACGTGTTGCCATTGCCCGCCTTTCAAAGACCGGTGCAATTGGGCAGTCTGATGTCGATGAGTTCGTCGCGTCGACTTATGGATCTCATCATATTCGACTGGTCAACGCAACTGCGACCCTTTCGAACAAGTTGATGAACCGCGGTCCCAGCGGGTCAGCTGCGAAGGGAAAATCTGTTGCTGGTTACCCAATCTTGCAGCAGGTTAAAAGCGGAGAGGTGTTCGGTGTGGTATCGTCGAAACATGCTGATTCATTCGGCGGTCTTCTCACAATCAAAGCCGAGGACACCGATGGTGAACTTTTGATCGAGACCTCGATTGTGGACGATGATATCCTTGCTACAGCCACCACGGTACTGGAGGAGCTTGATCTGAACATTGATCCCGCGCTACTTTTCTCGCCATTGAGTGTAGTGCAAAAGACGGCCACGATTATGGTAGGTCAGCCGACCTCATATATCTCAACTGCAACTAATCATAATCCTACACTGGCAGACTCCGGCCAGTAACTCGCCAACAACCTCTACGAATATCACGCAAGCTCCAATTGTCAGTGCTGTTCATTTTTTGTACTGTGCAGCCGCAGTGCTAATCTTCCATAGATCCCAGCCACCGGCTCATCGACAGCTTTTGCAACGGTTACAGATCTTCCACAGGTTAAGCTCAATATCCCATATCGCTGCCTTCTCTAACCGTTCCGATTAGGTGGTTGACGGAGGTAAACGAAAAGAACCTCCCGCGGCCGCTACACCCGCGAGAGACGAAATTATTCCCAGTCAAAAGCGGCTCAAATTAACACGCTCAGAGTTAGTGGAGGTAAGTTATCGTCTCGACTCTCCATGGGTATCTACTAATTTTAGGTTGAACATTATAGGAAAGTTCCGCTTCCCTGACGAGTAAACCACCGCATCCTTTCTTTCTTCCTAGGATAGCGAGTCAGACCGTTGCGGCCCCGGCCATCGTAAACACCATCGGTACCGCCACCTCAGCAGCTCTTGTGGCGCCGCTCAGCTTACCTGCTGAAATCTCCGCGGAATCATCGTCGACAGGACCAAAACTCACTCGCTCTCAGCGACTCTTCGCAGCAGGGACCGGCACCGATCCGAGATCTTTATCTATTGCTCGCGGGGCTGAGTTCTTCTTATTCATGAACCTGCGTGAAAGTTTCCAGTGGAAATCGTGCAATCTGACTTCCACAAAATGGGTAGGCGCTGCGGAGACATACAACCAACGCCTACGTGAAACACAGTCCCTGCCCTACATTCCAAAATCCCCCAGGGCGCTGGTTGACACGTTGGGTCAGGTTGAGCGGATGATTTTCAACCGCATTGCAACCCAGGATTTTAAATGTGAGTAGATGTAATAAAGAGCAACTTATGTCCAGATTGCTGATTCGTTCTTATAGCAAAGACTGGGAGCGAAACGTTTTGGAAGCACCACTGCTATGCTGTCGAGTTGGTCAAGACTGAGGAACCATCGGGAGAAACATCTGGAGGGAAGAAAACGGTAAGCCTCTCTGTAACACTTGTTTTATGATTCACCTACCTGAAATCTTTTAGCGCAAGGTAGCCACATGCAACCGGTGCAAAAAGATCATGTACCCCGCTAGGAACTCGCCCGAGAACCACAAGCTGGGATACTGCACGGATGGATTCAAGCAAAAGTCGAAGGACGGCGAGGAAGTACCCTGGCCTCAGCCAGAAGATATCTTTACCCGTGGTACAGAGTTTCATCCGCTCGTTTTTTTAGCAGTGCTTCGGGAGGTATACGAAAGGGCAGTGGTACAGAAAGATGTCAGTGGACTAACGATGGAGCAGGATGCTTTTTTCGAAATGTTCAAAGCACCGGGTCGTGTCAGCATCTCAACTACAGGGGCAGTTCTGTTCAAGTTGTTTGCAGGATTCGAAATCCCCAAGGCCGACAACGTGCCGGAAGGACTGTTGGTTCAGGAAAACGGCGTCAACTACTTGCGCATTGATGCATTGACTCAATCGGACGTTGTCATCCAAACCACCTCAGCCTTATAGTGCAGTCTATGTATTATCGGTTCATTCAAATCCCAATTCATTCTGCTGGTAGAATAGACAGATTTCAACAGGATGAGATTTAGAGTACGGTGTGTCGCGTCAGTCGCGTCGAACCACACCGAGCGAGTCGCGGGATTGTTCAGAAGCGCGCACTCAAGCGCGCACTCCTCCATCGAGTCGAATCGCACCGAG
This sequence comes from Mycena crocata, assembly GCA_029281795.1. NCBI lineage: Eukaryota > Fungi > Basidiomycota > Agaricomycetes > Agaricales > Mycenaceae > Mycena > Mycena crocata. Next base: position 65,322 of record JARJCP010000111.1, on the reverse strand, counting down.
GCGAGACCTACCAGTTAAACAAGTCAGTAAACACGTGGATGTCTTGGATTAATTGAATGAATCCATTGAAACTCACCTGCATTTCTCCGTTCTAAATTGATTTCCGAGCGCCACGCGTTCTGAGCGTGCATCCGGTGTGTTTAATCGCGTCGATTTGCGGGGAGGAGTCGAATCGCGTCGAGGGAGTTGGAGATTCGCGTTCCAGCGAGCGGGGATGAATCGTGTCGAGGGAATGCGTCGATTTCGCGTCGAGACGGTGATCTGCGAACAGACAAGTCAAGTCAGTAAGATATATCTAGCAGAGTGACCTGGGATAATGGCCATGGGAGCACAGTCTCGGCGTTTGGGCTCAACATCCACTTACAGCGTCAGCAGCGGTCCGAGGTCAACCAGAGGACATTCCGAACCGTCCCGACCTTCCCTTCGCGCCACCACCCAACATCCCGAACCGAACCAGTCTTGACGGAGGCAAGTCAATCATAACTGAGCTGAAGTTGGAGATGGGAGATGAGCAACCATACGGTGTATTGTACTGTAGTTCATATCTAGCTGCAGTAATGTTAACAATGAAATAAACTAAACGAGTCAGTACTTGGAACAACATCAAGTGAATGCGACGGACATACCTGGTGCCTAAATTGAACCCAGGGCGAACATCGACCTTCCTTCGACTCGCCCTGGCCATGGATGAAAGCATGTATAATTCATATCTATGTGGTTGCTTTCTCAGGCAACAACTGTATCAGTCCGTCTAAAAAGGCATCAAGCTCTCTTGAAACAAGACTGCAATTGACTCACCTGGATCGTAATCATGATACCCAGGTCCTCCTCCTTCAACGGCTTTCAACCAACGTGTGCAAACAATCTAAGGATGAAGTTTCGAAGTTAGAGGGGGTTTCAAGGTTAGTATAGGAAGAGAAATAACATACCTTCGTTGCGAGTCCAAAGCCGAGTTGTTGTTCAAGGTCGAGGCGTGTAACTAAGGTTAACGAACCCGTCAGTGTGTAAAGCAGTAAGGAATAATTGTGACTTACCAGGCACTGAACTCGAAGCAAGTTCGAGCATGATATGATAACTGGGTCAGCGAAAGTATTGGTTTCATTGTAGTACAATGAAACCAATACATACCTGAACCCGAAAATTGAAGACAATAGTTCCGGCGTTCCTATTCAACAACGACACAGACAATAGGGATGTGTAGCTTTGATCTTGTTGCAATGAACCAAGGTCAGTCGAAGGTTATTGAACCGTTACTGAATTCGACGTACCTAGAATGCGACCATAATACCCTCCATGCCTGCTTCAGTTCTGGCGTTCTTCAAAATCACCGACGATACAGACCAGATATATAGCGTCGACCTGATCACATTATTAAATCAAGGTCAGTCAATAATTATTGAACCGTTCCTAAATTCGACGCACCTTGTGGTATGCAACCATAGTCCCATCCTTTCTTCCCATCCCAACGATGAACCACACCTGAATGATTTGAATTCAAGTTGAACGGACGCGAGAGGCGAGAGCGAACATGGGATAAGTAGGTACTTAGCTGTGGGCCAGAGGACGAAGATGTGAGGCAATAAAAGCGGAGGTTACGCGATTGTTACGTGATTCAATGACCGGATTGTGCCGGCGGGTGATACGCGACAGTAGGCGCGCAGAGAGGCGCTGAAAGCGAAAATACGGGCCATAGATTCAGGAAACCCTGGGTCCCGATCACTTCCCAATGTGGGAAGCCCTGGGCGACGAGAGGCCGTTTCCCGGCATCCGGAAGCCCTTGGAACCACCGATTTTCCGCATAGACGACGTGGTACCCAGTGCCTATATAGCTGGGTCATCCAATCAGAACGACCGCAAGGAAGACAGAGCTCACCAACGACAGGGAAGACGTTCACTTCCCTACAACGGCCAGCAGCGCTCTGCACCACGCAAATTTTGCGAGAACGTCTATTGTGAGACTCCAGTGGGCCACATCAAGGCGGACTGCTTCTCTTACGGTGGGGGAAAAGCCGGGAAGTATCCGGAAAACTTCCGCGGCAGGAAAGATGTCCACCTCTCGCCCGAGGCACGAACTGCCGCGCGACGCAGGCAGGCACTGGAAGGGAGAGCCGGTGATGCTGGAAACCGATTTGCCGGGTTGGCCGACCATACAGAAGATACAGAGGATGATGTCGAGAGGGTGATTGAGAAGGTGGAGGATGGGTTTGCCTTCATGCTGACACTGGCTGAGGAAGACGATGAGGATGAGATTGCAATTGACGAGGAGATTAGGGTGAACGCAATTGTTTGCACCGCTGGTATTGACCAGGACGACTCGATTAACCACGACACTGGGGCGTCGCGTCATATCTTCCACAAGCATGAGTTATTCCACGACTACATGCTGTTTGAATCACCGTTGGTGGTGCATGGCTTTGGGACCAGCCTCACTACTGAAGCAGTTGGAAAAGGGAAGATCATACTCAAAACGACATACGATGGAGTCACACGAAACTTTTCGGTGTCAAACGTCCTCCATATCCCAACTGCACGATGCAACCTCATCTCGGGATCCAGACTTGACCGAAAGGGGGTCAATACACAGACCGGCAAAGGCAAAATCACTTACTTCAATGCTGCGGATGTCCCGTTCGCGACTGGAGCAATCGTGAAAGACTTGTACAAGATGGACGTGGAGGCGATGGACCCGGGATCCACAAGTGGCGAAGCGGAGACAAGCCCAAATTTGATCGCCGCAATGATGCCGTCGGTCGATTCTCTTTTTGGACCGGGAACTGAAACCGCAGAAACGAAGAAGCTGGGTTTTATCACCGTCTAGTGGGCCACATAGACGTTAAAGGGCTTCAGCGCGCCACAACCGGACTACCGATCGACAGTGTCCACGTCAAGAATTGCCGCATATGCGCTCTAGCCAATATCAAGCGGTTCAAATTTCCCCGTAAAGCTACCAATCGTGCCGACCGCCCTCTTTTCCGTGTTCACTGCGACATCTGTGGACCGTTACCGACTGGATACGGAGGTTTCGAGTATTTCATCACGTTCATTGACGACTTCTGCCGCTATATTGTTATCTATTTCCTTCGACTCAAATCAGATGCTCTCAAATGTTTCCACGAATTCCGTACAGCCGCGGAAAAATTTCTGGGCTACCCCATCATCTTTCTACGAGTCGACAATGCACCTGAGCTTGTACACGGCCAATTCCGCGACTACTGTAAAGAGAATGGAATCACCTACGAGCGCACCGTTCCGGATGCTCATCAACAGAATGGTGTTGCTGAACGTGCCAACCAGATCATCGAGCGCATGACATGTGCAATGCTTGTTGACAGCAGTCTCACCTTCTGGTTCTGGCCGCTGGGCGCGCAGACCACCGTTCATGTTAAAAATCGGGTGCCGCATGCTTCCATTGAAACTGACACCACTCCGTTTCAAGGGTGGTTCAAGCGAAAGCCTGATCTGTCCCATCTCAGACCCTTTGGCGCGCTCGTCACTGCAAGGAAAACCAATTCAGACCAGCTCATGAAGCTTGAGTCAAGGGGAGAAGAGGGTCGTTTCGTTGGCTATGCTCGCGACTCGAAGGGGTACCTCGTCTGGTTTCCCACTTCGAGAAGTATTCGCCCACGCCGTGATGTTGAATTCCACGGTTTCCCTAACTTCCTCCCTTCGCCGCCTCTCTCTGACATCCTGTGGGACGATATACCCATGGATTTGGAGCCGCGATTCCGTGATACGGAAAGTCACATCATTCTGGAGCAACGCTCTGACTCAGCTGACCCCGCCACTGAGCGTAACACTGCCATTGAGCATATTCCTGCCTCCGAGCATAACGAGTATGTTTTTTAACTACTCTGGTCATCGAACCATAATTTACCTGTTTTACCAGGTCGTCCTCTGAGACTATGTCCTCCATCGAGAGTAACACACGCCTTCGAGCGGCCGAGTACGTGATAACACGTCTCGTGTGATTAAATTAAACCTGAAAATGGCTATTATAGACCTGCCGATGTTGAGATGGAGGATGTCACTGGTGACACTCCTATTGCGCAGCGCCGTACTCCACGCGTGAGACGCGTACCGGCGCGATTCATAATCAATCATGTCGGGACCTCGGATGAGGGAGGGGAGGATCTATTAAGTTCCATCCTCGAATCCGACGACGAGGAACTCGAGATTGAGTGTGACGAAGGGGATTTCCCAAAGCTTGCTATCGAAGCCGAAGCCGCGTTTGCAGGTGCTACGCTCACAGATCCCATCGATGATCCGAATGAAAAGGACCCTAAAACTCTTCAGGAGGCCAAGTCGTCCATGTACTGGACATACTGGCTGGCTGCAATTTATGAAGAGCTAGAATCGCTCAAGGCGAAAGGTGTCTATGAAGAAGTCGATGAGTTACCTCCGGGCCGGAAGGCGGTTGAGTCGAAATGGGTCCTCCACATCAAACGTGATCGCGACGGACTCATTTCCAGATTCAAGGCCCGTCTCGTGGCAAAGGGATTCACTCAAATCCCGGGTCAAGATTTCAACTACACATTCGCACCGGTTGCGCGATGGGAATCCATCCGTCTCTTACTCGCTCTCGTTGCCGACCATGACATGGTCTTGCGGCAAGTCGATGTCAAAACAGCCTTTCTAAACGGACCTCTCGATGAGGAGATCTACATGCGCAAACCTGCCATCGTCGGCAATGGATTTTGGCGACTCTTGAAGGGACTGTATGGCTTGAAACAGGCAGGCCGACAATGGTACCTTGAACTCAATTCGCATCTCGAGTCGATTGGTTTCAAAAGAACGGAGTCGGACTGGAGCGTGTATCAGCGTGTCCACGGTGCAGAACGTTCCATTGTCGCTACCAGCGTTGACGATATGCTTTTTGCCTCAAGCTCGACAGCGGAATCAGATGCCGTTGTCGCAGCCTTGGCATCCCAATTCGAAATCACTGACAACGGAGAGCCGAAGCTGCATCTCGGGTGTTCCATAGAGAGGAATCGTGCTAACAGAACTCTTCGACTTGACCAGAAGTCGTACACGGAGTCTATTTTACGCGAGTTCGGATACGACAAGTGTAATTCGGTCACGACTCCCATGGACCCTGGAGCTCGGTTGACACCGGCGACCGCTGACGATGCACAGAAAGCCAAAGATTTTCCCTACCCCGCTGTCATCGGCAAGTGCATGTACTTGGCAACTTGCACACGCCCAGATATCGCGTACACTGTCCGGGAACTTGCCAGGTTCATGGCAAACTATGGGCCAGCTCATGTCGCAGCAGCAAAGCATTTACTTCGATATCTTCGAGGTACTGCTTCCCACGGTATCACTCTGGGAGGCTGTGAAACGCTTCACCCACTGTTCAAGGCACTCACGGATTCCGATTGGGGAATGGGTGACACACGAAAGTCGGTCTCCGGCTTCCTCATCATGATGGGAGACTCGCCACTGTCGTGGAGCTCAAAGCAACAAGCCGTCGTCGCGCTTTCATCCTGTGAAGCTGAGTATCTTGCTACCACTCATTGTGCACGCGACATTTTGTGGTTCCGCAACCTATTTGCCGAACTTGGCTTTGTACAGATTCAACCAACTTCCCTATTTTGCGACAATCAAGGAACCGTCGCCTGCACCCACGATCCCCATGCTCATTCGAAGATGAAGCACATCGCCATTCGTGAACACTTTATTCGCGACTGTGTCATGAAGCGGCTAATCGATGTCATACATGTCTCGGGCAAGGAGAACATTGCCGACCTATTCACCAAGCCGTTACACGAGTACATACAAGATTAGTAGCATAGGCATTCGGCTTCGCCTCCGAATGCCTATTTCTGTGCTGAACGACTATCGCCGGATGAAGCGATTGATCGGCCATCACTCCTGCTATTTCTCAAAAATTGCACTAAGTCCCTCCTTCAACAGCATTTAGATACCTCGACCCTGACACTAACCGACCCTAACATTACCCAAAACCCTACCTCAAACCCTACCCCCTCACCTAACCTCTAACCACCCTAAACCTTAACCAGCCGCTGCGCGGCAGGAATACGGCAGAACAGTGCCGCCATCATACTTTGATTGCTCCGAATGATGGATAGGCGTTCGAGGGATCAATAGGCATACGGGCCTCGGTCCGAACGCCTATGCTACTAAAGTTGTCGTGCCTCCCGTTACACCGCGTTATGCATACACGTTGGATAAGGATGCTACGACTGGACGCCAGTCAAGGGGGGGTGTTATAATCCTGACTCGGCGTCTTGACCCGATTGGGATATGTACAAACCTGGACAGTGAGACATACCCCTATCGTATCTCTCACTGTACCAGATTCCTATTATAACTTTGATACACAATTGCCAACACGCTGGTTCACATGAGATGTCAGTGGTTGTATTTGAATGGACTACACCGACAAACACGCACTTGAAGTACACCTCGTTCCGCAAGTTATGCGATGGGTCGGGCTGAATCTGCATCGGGTGCTTTCGCAACGTATCTGCGAGCGTGGCGGTGAGCTACAACATGCCACAATAGAGGATGCAAGAACGTGCGTGCCTCTTCGTCTTGCTTTTATTATCATCAGCGTATCAACTCTCTATACAGTGAACTTGTTCGCGCGTACCAAGTGCCACAGATAACCACACGATGTGTAACTGTGCTGAACTCTCTTGTTGCGAATCAGGCTCTCTGCAATCGATCAATGGAAGATCAGGAATGGACATGCCGGCGGTACTTGCACATAAGTTACATAAATTATAATTAGCGTGGCGCGTCGTGGGTGTCCGCCCATACTACGCGCCTTTTGTTTTCTGACGGCCATCAAGTTCTGTCTTGAATCAGCGTGGTGTGGCAAAGGGGTGGGTCCAGCACTTTTATTAGTCTCATGCATGTAATAGTGCGGTGGTTATCGCATTCCTGTGGCCATCCATTCCATCGCCAAAAAATAATGTGGCCAACCGGTGAAAGCACTACATCCTTAGGCCATCATATTCATAATCACAGTGCACTGCATACGTGAATCGCTCGTACCGTAATTATACTCGCGACATGTGTGTGCAAGACAGTCAGGCTCCCCCTCATCAAATCACTGGGATGAGCTGGCTCGTTTATTTTACGTTCCAATCCATAATTCAATATTCCGGCACGAAGCCAATTCTCCTTCCATTTTTCTATGGGAGGCGAGATAACGATGCAGGGTGGTGGCAGGGAGACGCGCTGCACGTGCCTCGCGAGGAAGATTACTTCCAAATGTCTACGCATTCCCTAACGTGCGCGCTCAGGTTACTATGCTCTGACAAGTTTAGCTCCAGAAAGGCACTTTCCCTCGCTGGCTCGCGCGCCCCTCATGTTTTACACGCACAGTTCTCCTGGCCCCACGCACAGTCCATATCTGGACACGCCTCGTTTTCTTCCAAAAATGGGTCGGTCGGCACTTTCACGGTCGTGTCCAATTTTGGAGCACGCCTCACGTATGTGGAGCGACACATTCAAGCTTCCTGATTAAGGTCGGTCTATAAGCGCTTGCTGATGCGTATTTATTTTGGTCACGGCCTTATTGATTTGCGACGCATTCAAGTTTCCAAACTCGGGTTGGTGGGCGCCTCTAACGCGTATTTTTATAGATGACTTTTGGCTGCAAACATAATTGATCTCGCGGATGTCCCACGGCCTTCCTTCCTTCCATCCCTCGGCATGCGGCGAGGTCCGTCCATTTCATCTTTCTGCTGATTCCCATCTCATTAGGTGGCCTGCGCTGAAACTAGTCCTATCAGGCCGATCTGCGCTGAGGCTCCTGGCCACAAAGTTGGAATTTCTCCGTTGCTTTTCATCCTTCCCACCAGCACCGTTCACTGTCGAACATCGAACGAGTTCCCGGATATAGCCCCTTATAGGTTGTTCCCTCGCGACCCGCACCTTGAAACACATATCCGAACCAACCCGCCCAACAAGTTGACAACCCAACCAGCTTATGCGACATCGGCATCGCAGCGTCCGTGCGGCAGCGCACATCCGGCGCACGGCGGCGTCGGGCATGTTCCTATTCTCAATCTTAAACGCCTCGGACTCGAGCCGATTATCAATCTATTACACTAGTGTGGTCACAACTGCGCGGATCTGTGCGGACACCCACAGACGGTCCTCGGACATTTTCCTGGGCATTTTCTTGAGTCAGCGACTGGCCGAGCCGGCGTGCTGTTGAAAGCCCTTTACTGCCCGGGCTTCGCCTTCACCGGTGTTTTATCTGAAGTGTTTGTGATTTGGTTGCATTTTGATCTTTGTAGCGTGGCATGGCACCCACAAGCGCCTACAAATTTCTGGTCGTGTTCAAGTTGGATTTTGGCAAGTTTCTGGTGCTCAAGTTGTTTTGGCAGGTCAGTACCACCCTACGCCAGGTCTCAACCTCGGGAAACCGAAGCGGTCGACGCGGGAAGGGGCCAGTAACGATTGATGCACCAAGCGGCACCCGACGCGCATCTCCCACCGAATTTACTCCATTCCCTTCCTTGAGAACAATTTCGTTGGCAAAATGACTTGCGCGTCGACCAGTTTGCAGAATGAACTATTCGGCATCCCCAGTCGTCGCCCCATAAGTCGTCAAAGGCTTCTAGCATATGAGCGCGCTGCGGAGAAACGGAGCCGATATAGTACGTACTGAGTTGAGCAGAGGAACTGTGACTTTGTTGGCATGTGCAACGGCTGGTCCTGAATAGTATGTATGTCAACAAGCCCCGAATTAAGTTAGGAATGTCACTGTCCACCTGAGGTGTAATCCACTACCCTCGAAACAACCACCCGAAAAAACGGCGTGTAGAAACGATCATCCACTTGGAGCTCCTCAGAAAATATCCGGAGCTACTTGACTACCCATCATGAGAAGCAGAGCACAACGCATGAGAATATCAGGGAAATTGGGGTGAACGACCACGTTATAACGGAGTAGCGAGCTAATAACAGGGCCAGAAACATAAGTGAGTGTGGTGCTTCCACAGAGGACCCTCGAAGAAACACATACTCACCAACGCCAAAATCGTGGCCGTCATCCCCAGCGACTCTACTAGCATGTCCCGGAACAACTGGTGACCGATGGAGAAGTAGGAGATGCAGATGATCAGGCATGCGGATCTGCTGGCGAGGAGGAGTTCACACGGGTTTGAACAGGCGGCGTGGGCGCACTCGCCCTCTGCGGTGCGCGGGGTTTGGGGCGGGGAGAGGGAGAAGAGGGTGAAAGAAAGACAGAGATAGCTCAGGAGGGTAAGAGCGGCGAGCCCATAAGACGAGAAAGAGCTGTAGGAGCGATTTAAAGACATATAATGTAGTAGTGGTAGGAGAGGTCTCAGGTTTCAGGATATCCAACAGCGATCAGATCAAGAGTCTTTTCCTGTTTTTTTTTCCCCACGCTCTTTCTTTGTCTCCAGCAACGCTTGGCTGCCTCGGCATGGCGGGAAGGTAAAAAACTACGTAAGGGACTGAAGGGAAAATCCACCCTGAGATGGAGATCTGGGTCCCATATGTTGAATTTTCAGCCATCATGGTCAAATTTCGCTCAAAAGGCTCGAAAGAAATCGGAAAGTGCAGGAAAAACCCGCTGTTATTACATCGATATGCAGTGCGACCGCCATATGCATGGAGAAAGCACGGATGGTAGAATTTTGCAAGCTCCGTACCCGCCTCGCGGATAAAAAAGGGTTTTCGACGGTCGATTCTTACTATTCTACTAACCAGTCTCAATTTTCAAGTGTATCCATGGAACATCAACGCAACTGTTGCCCAGCATGAGCTCAAACTTGAGCGTCCTCCCTTGTAGAAATACGGTGACGGTGGCACCGCATCATTGGTCGTCTGCAAATGGCTTGGCAATTACTTTGACAGAAGCTGTCAAGATAAGATTACTTCGTGGCTGTACGATATGATTCCATTTCGTGCCTTTTTTCGTCATCGATTTGCAGCCACTTCCCACAACAATAGCTATTATGGCAGTTTGAACAGAGAATCTACACGTGTGGACTCGGAAGCATTGAACCGGGGATGAGATGCGCCCGACCGTATCCTATTGGCCAACCCGGATCCCGACCCGGCGCAACCCGATTTCAGAGCGATAAGGTTTCCGTCTGTTTCCGTATCGGACTTACATGTCGCGTAGACGAGTCTACTCGGAGCATCGAACGACAGTTAGGTCGAAGTGGCTCGAAACCTCAAATGGGCTGTCGACGTCTCGAACTCGTTTGAGAGCCAGGTGCCCGTCTGACGATACATAGGTGTCCTGTAGATGGATAAGCCATCGGGAAGTATTTGCGCCGTCGGAGGGGCTCGCATTGCGCTATTTCCCGACCTACACCGACCCCACTCTGGTTTTGACACTGACAGCAAACCAGCTCGTACAGATCATGTTGGTCCCGGGGAAATGACTCGATTATCAGAGCGGACAGTACCTGTCGAGTCATCCAAAGCCGTCGAAATCCATTCTGACTCATCCACAGCGAATGCGATTGGCTGCTGCTGTGCTTACTAGGATTCTCCGAATTGAACACAATTTCTTCTCAGGCGCGTCAAAGCAGTGCTGGTTCGTCCGACACTCAAGGCCGACTGACGCGGCGCGATTCTCCCACATCGGAGGGCATTCGTCAGCTCGGTCTTCTTCCCTTGCTGCTTATCAATAGTCATCATCCGGCGAGCAAACCGCGATTATTTCTGGCCCATGCCGCCATGCGGTAATCTTAACATGAGGCCGGTGCGCGGATGATTGCCGCAAATCTGGGACAACACGATGAGGGCGGGCGAAGATCCTCTCGACGTCAACACATGCTGAACCACCAGTTCTTTGAACACCGATCGCGATGCCGGCTTGCTGTGGTTCACCCCGACGAGGCCGTGGGTGCAACCACGCCACCGCCAATTACAACCACTCACCGCTCCCAGCACCACGAGCAGTGTTTAACGCCGCTCTTAAAATTTGGCGGCCTGGACTCTCCGCGGAGTGGTTCTCGGTCCTTGTCACCCCGTTTTAGCAGGACGGGTCGCGACTATGGACCGCCTTAAGTACCTCCGCCTCTGCACCCGTCGCTGGGAGGTTGACTTCTCCGCAGTTTCTGTGCAGCGCGGCGTCGCCGGTTGCAAAGGGATACCTTTGAACTAGCGCGCGAACCCCCCGGCTGTAGGCCTCGCCCCTCGTCCCATGCGAGTCATCCCTCTCGCTCGGCGTGCCTTTCTGACCCACACGGTGCTCTCGGCAAGGCACCGATGTTCCCACCCGCCAAATAATTGATTGACGCCCGTGTAATGGTGCTCAGTTCATTCAAGATCAAGAACAGCAAATTTATCCATCGGTGTGGTATAATGCAGCTCTTCTCCAAAGGTACTGTACATGTATTTTTGAGCTTGGCCGCTGCGGGTTTACAGTTCCTAGGTTCTGAACCTGAAGTCTCCATCAGTTCCGTATTATTGCAATTGCTGGCCTCCCTTCCATCCCATCTTTGGCGACGTACACGGAAGCCCACCGAATCCCGTTTTTCTAGGCGCCAGCGCCGTTCGGTTTCCTTTGGTGGTTTGATTTTGGCCACAGCTCAACTGCGTTCTGATTCTGATTTGGGCGGCACAGCTCGAATGATGTTAGCTTCCGGGTTTGCCTCAGCTCACTCGGGGTGGTCACTGGTTCAACTTGCGCGTCGCGACTCGGGAACGGCAGATCCGCGTCGCCCAGAGTCCGTCTAAATGGCTGCTAGGTCGAATTCCATTATTTCGTTGAAGAGTCATTTCTGATATCTCGGACGTAGCTGATGAATTTCAACTTGCCAGTTAACCCACTCTCTAATTTGGTTCAGCTGTCAATTTCGTTGAAATATTGACCCCCAAGCAGGGAACACGAACCAACGCAACTTGGACTTACCATCGACTTGGACTTCACATCGGTTCCTCACTCCTGCGACTGCTAAAGGCTGCAAGCAACTGGGAACATGTGAGCTGCAAGAACAACGGCTCCTGGAAACTATATATATATTGCCGTATATTTCACGTGTAGAAATGACTGCGCCCCAATGTGCTTGCTCTTTGACTCGAGCAGTCGAATAATATCGTCGCCTAGGAAAGCTAGTAACTTGGGAATATGATTCTGAGGCTCTTCCATTAAAAATTATTGCTACAAGTTAATCTGGTCACTAGCAGACACAGAACACGATCCCGCATCCCTCGTTCTTCCTATGAGTCAAAACCGTCGGGTAAAGCAATTTAATACATGTCTGAACTTGTTTTCAATTTGCTCCATCCCGATGAGCTCTGCACTGAACTTCGAACAACTGCGTGATCACGCACAATCCATTTACCATTTACAGGCTTGGTAAAAGCATTTATCTGGTCCAAGACCTCACCGCTTTCGATATATTGGATTCAAACCGCGTTCATTGCTGATTGTACTAGAAGGCGCATGTGTGGCTATGCTCATAATCGCGAATCATAAAGATGGATGTCAATAGTCCCCGACCCTACAATAGTAAATAGTCAGAGTAAAGCGCAAGACCTGTATCGACACCGACATGAGTCGCAAATCGCAAGCAACGGGAAAAATAGTACACACCTCGTTACATAAATCATTTCTACGAAACCTCTTCCTCCCCTACACTGAACTCCAGCTCCCCCTTGTCAACCAACTCGATCAGCTTTTGATGAACGCCGGGGTCAGATTCGTATGAAGTCTTTCGAAATTTACGGAGGCTGTACTGGAAGGGTCCTTCCCCCGCTGCAATGCGCGACACGGCGAAATCGAAATAAACGTCGGCGCTGAACTGGTACAACGACGTGCACATGAACGTCTTCAAATTGGGGACGAGATGGGACGGGTGCGTGAGGCGCAGAAGAAGGGTGTCGGTGATCAAGACATGCTCCGGAAGGTCCCCGAACTCAAGTTGGTCAGAAACGACCAGACGGTCGAGGGATCCTAAAGATGCCAATGAGCTCAGAAGCTCGTCCTCCGTGATGTCCACGGCAGGGATCTCGAGAACTCGAAGGGTATCGCAGAAGGACGACCGAAAGGAAAGCGACTCGAAGTGGTCTACGGGCCAGGGAATATGGGCTTTGGTCGCACCGACGGGAACAATAAACAATTTCTGCAAGTGTGTCAAAGTGAGGCAATCGAAAATTTCATCCAGATCGGGATCCACGCTTGGCCACAGTTCAATGAGGAACGAGTAAATTGTAGATGTGACTGCTGGAAAATTAAGTGGTTCTTAGACCCGTTGAAGCGGCGGAGTTCGACGGCGGCTTCCGGAAGTGGGAAAGGTTCCGCATTAAACCCGTTATATAGGATATTTCTTCTGAATGTGCACCAATGCAGGTGAACGAGTGTAACTGGTCCCAAGGCAACTTTGGACAAAGCTGAGCATTTTCGAGGTGGACGGAAACTCTCGTCAATCTGGGCGCGACTTCAAAGAGATCAGCGAGGGTCTCTTCTTCCCAAGTTTGGTGGGAAAGCGTCTCGAGGATATCGAGCTTTTCTTTGATATGGGAGATGTGGTCCAGGCCTGACAGAGGGCCGCGGTAATACATATGCTTCCAGCGCTGAGAATGTTCCGCAACAAGTGTGAGCGCGGAGACACAGTGTTCATGTTCCAGAGTGTTGCCGTTGTCGATGATCAAGGATATCGTCAACGGATGGTGCGCGCCACGTTCGAGGAAGGTTCTGAGAAAATTCAAAAATGAGGTGGCTTCGGATAGATCAGCCCAGTAATCCAAATCCATGGCAATGTCGGACCAAAGCCGAGGGGTTCCCAGGACAACCCGGTGCCAACGGGAGCAGACTTTGGAGAGTTCCAAAAGCTCAGGAAACCCTCGAGGGTATGTTGCAACCTGCCTATCTTGGCATCGTACTGCGCCAAAGCTGCCACCGACGTGGCGATTTGCGAGTGATAGTGTGACTTGTTGAGAGGCAGGAACCCCGACCTGAAAAGTTGGTGGAGTTCCTGGGTTTGCGTAGGGGTCGGGAGCGCGTCTATGGGCATCGAAGGGTGCTTGCACGCGTCGCACAACACGGTGGTCGGAAAGAAAAGGCAGAATGATGCCATCGACGGAGTTGTATGCGGAGTTTGAAAACACTTCTAACTGCTCATAGCTCTTTCTTTTAGGCGGTTCGAGGCGTTTATCTCCCTGGTAGATCCTCATCAACGGAAAACATCGGTTTTCTGCTCGCACAATCTTTTCAGCATTGTCGCGGCGTCCCGCAAGGGTGGCGATCCGCATCGCATACACAACGTTTCTCTCGCGGGAGATCTATGGCGGTCAAAGTGCACATTTAATCAGCCGCAAATATATTTCACATGCCGCAAATATATTACGTGTTTTGATACCAATGCCGCAAGTATTTGACCCTTTCGGTATCTCCGAAATACTTGCGGCATGAGTCGAAATGCCGCAAGTATTTTTCGAGGTCCCGCAACTTTTTTTCTCGGAGTGCCGCAACTTTTTGGTGCAAAAATGAGACTGATTTCGAAACATGCCAGGACCTCTCATATTGCCGTTTCCGGTTCTCTGTGCAATGTTACACCAAGTTTGAAGCTTGAACTACGGTTGGTGGGGTCAACAAAGGTATGTCTCCTCCTTCACCATCTTCAAATATCCTCTAACTTCCTTCCTTGGCTCCTTGTCTGTTCAACACGAACACGCCACATATGTAGGTATGTGTGCATGCTTCGGCTTATTGTCGTGTCTTGAAATGACTCAATATTTCTTGTACAGACCAGCTTCTATGTCTGAGCCAAGCCCAGGGACTGGCGAGTTCAGGCTCGATTTAATTTCAATGCCAGGTATACACATCATATTCACTTCATGTTGTTTCAAGTAAGTACTGACACTGGTTTATTGTTACTACAGCTATATCAGTAAGTCTCATTGTATCGTGGTCTTCAACTGTTGTATCGATTTTTAATCGGTAAATCTTTGATCATCGCGCCGTCATCAAGTATGTACTTCACCGTCATATTTCAACTTCCAACTCTGCATCTCCCTCCCGGCACACTGTCTTAAGATATACACTGTCTTAAATCCGGAGGTATGCAATCCGCTTCACGTCGCCCTGCCCCCACCATACTGACCCCATCTGCGTGACTATTAGAGTGATGATTGTCTGTTGAGTTCAAGTTCATGCAGATTGAATCATGGTTCGATAAAGGTCCCTCACATCTCCTCCAATTCAATCTTGAATCAGCTCAATTTTGAATGGCTTCAATTTGAAGACTGCGGTGGATCTCTATCTGCTCCAGACCTTTATTCAGTTCAATTCGTGGATCAGTATGCTACAGGTATCCGCACGCGAACTGTAACTGCTCGCTGTGTAAATCAGGGTTCCTTCGTTGCTCCGAAGCCTTGAACTATTTGGTAGGCACACATATGTTCGTTATATTCACTTTGAAGGGTTGATTGACTAATCTAAATTACACTTCCCGTTCGACGGCATGAGGAACTCTACGCTCCTTCACACTTGAATTTTTAATGTGTCATTGCCACAACTTGACGTGATTGTCTTCGACGTGGGTCTGTAAGCAATGCTGTCTGCGACGTGGAGACTGGCCAACATGACACCGATATATAAGCACTCATGGCTCAAGTAAATTGAATTGGCACAGTTGATTCTATTCATGAGCCCACCAATCTACAACTGACGCTCGCGAGTCCGCTGATTCTACGCGATTTAGCTACGTGCCGATCTCGACTCTGCTGGATTCACGCTGAGCGCGTGTCCGCAGGCCAGGGCGAGTTCACCCTCGTGTGGGATACAGACGTGTCGTCGAAATTGGTTGAGGTACTGGCGGCCTGGCCGGGAGTCAGGACTTTATGGGTTGACGGGATGTGATGGCTCATTGCGTGTCCAGACATGATAGAGGCCGTGCCACCGTGGTCCACCATTCAACGTTCAAACTTGAATGTAACCTCAGGGAGAGCCGATAACGCCGATACCCACTCCGAGAAAAAAAGTTGCGGGACCTCGAAAAATACTTGCGGCATTTCGACTCATGCCGCAAGTATTTCGGAGATACCGAAAGGGTCAAATACTTGCGGCATTGGTATCAAAACACGTAATATATTTGCGGCATGTGAAATATATTTGCGGCTGATTTAATGTGCACTTTGACCGCCATAGAGATTAGAGTAGATTATACAGTGTTTTTATATTTCAAAGCGCACACGCAGTACTATAGATACAACCCCGTCCGATTTCTCATCCCATATTTTTGTACATTGGATCTTTGTTGGGGATTCCCTATTTCTGTATTTTCTTGAGTTTATATTCAGACCAGAGGCGGAGGCGGAGGTGGAGGGAAGAGGTGGAGGGTGGGGAGAAGAGGACCGGGACAGCAAAACCAAACCGACAACCCAACCAAACGAGAAGCTGATATATCATAACCAAAGGATAGTCTCAGACGACCGAATCATTACGCCTCGTGATTCCGTCGGAGCGCGAAAGGAGCCGCCGCCAGCTTGCACCAGCCATGAGACCGTCAAAGGCGCTGAAGAGCTCGCTGATGGACTGGGAACTGACGCTGGCGAGCGTAGCCATCGAGTGAGAGGCGGAGATGGAAGAGATGAGGTGGGATACGGACGGAAGCGAGGAGATGACGGCGGTGGGGAGGACGTCTGCGTCGTTGTGGTGAGAGGCTTCACGGTTGGCGGTGGTGACGACCTCATCCTGCTCGTCGTCCGAGTCGTCCACGATAACGAAGACGTCCTCCCCGTTTTCGAGCGCGACGGCGCTGAAGGTCCGCATGTTCTTGTCGGCAAAGCTCCCGCTTGTCTTGATGCTTCCAGCGCGGCTGTGCTTGCTGCCGTCCTTGACTCCTGCACTCTTGGCCTCTGGGTTCTTCTTGCTAACAGTCGCCTCCTCGGCCTCGATGGCAGCGATGGTGTCCTTAGCCTCCAGAATGAGGGCAGAGAGCAGGTCCTGCAAATCGAGACGGGGCGCCTTGGTCGATGCGACGAGGACGGGCGGGGCGGAGTGGCGCTTCGTGGCACGTACTTTCTTGACGGGCGCGGGCGCGGGGAGCACATCGACAGAGGCAGAGGCGGGGAGACCGACTGGGAGACGCACAGGAAGGGAGTGGCGTCGTGAAGCCTTTACCTGATCGCTCCAAGTGCGAACTTGAGCGAGGAGCGCCGTCTTGGTTGCGTTCCATTCGCTCGAGCCGGGTGCGGGGGCAACTTCGAGGAGAGAATCAGAGTCAGGATTAGGGCCAGACTCGTCGACAACAGAGACCGGGAAGGATACGACAGGAGCGACCTCTTCAGGAGCGGGTTCGATGCGAGCTGGTGCGTGGCGCGAGCGCTTGAAACCAGGGCGTTTCTTGCTGTGTGCGACGCCGGTGGGGAGAGACCAGTTGATGTCCTTCGCCGCCTTCGCAGCTTTGAGCGCCTTGGGCTTCACCTCATTAACGCGAGGCACGTTGGTGACATTACCGAGGAAGCGGCGGTCGTGGAACACATTACTGGGGACACCAAAGTCTTGACGCTGCAGAATCATGTTGTTCTCATCGATCGGAGCACGGAACGCGGGCTTCTTGAGTATCGACGGCAGCGACGGGAGGACAAGGTTTACGGCGACGGCGGCGCTCATGAGCTCTTCGGCGCTCGGCTCGTCGGGCTCCACGGTGGTAGTCTCGAGCCCGGAGGCATTGTCGGAGACGGTGTTGGAGGCAGGTTCTGAAAATGAAATCCATGTGTTGTATAGTAGGCGAGATGGAGGCGACGAACCTGGTGCCTCAATAGAGGACTTGCTTTTGTTGGGAAGAGGTACATCTCGTAGAATCGATTAGGTTATGGATGGCTATATAACGGGAATACTCACCATCGACGCTGTATTCGGCGTCCTCGCCCTTCTTTCCGACATCGAGGTCTCCGTAGAAGCTCGCCAGGAAACGAGACAGTGCATTCCCAAAGTAATGCTTGAGGTAGGTGTGGATCCAAACGAAGGTGGTCATCTTGTAAGATGGATGGTGGGAGTAGGAGACAAGGAGCAGAAATGGGTGGCTGACAGTCGCCACCAGTTTTTATTCAACTGTGGCTGACATATACTCAAGAGTCTTTCTTTGGCGTCTTGTGATCGTCGGGATCCATCGAATCCCGGGCATTATTCATCTGAATTGCATTCGGCCGTGCCAAAAGTAAACGTTTTCGTTCGAATTAAGTAAGAGAGATAGGATGAAAGCATGGTGGAAGTCGAGAGCAGATCTAGAAATGACGACACGTGGTCGTGATGCCAATTTGGCGGAGCTCGAATTCCCATCGGCGATTTTCGGCATGCTCCAAAAAGTTGAGTCGGTTCAAGGCTCGGTGAATAATTTGCCCCAAGTTATTTTCGTGAAGCCACGGCGCTGGTTTTGACGAACTGGGAGAAAGAAAAATGGTATATTTCGCTTCTCCCGCTGGCCAGGGTGATTTTAGAACCATTTCTGCATCATATCTGCATTTTATTTCACTTTCCTGCCGTTTTGTACATACTGGGCAAGATCATCAAGGTAGTTATCTTCCCTGCTCCAATTCTGTGCCCCGCTTTGATCATCCCCATACTTTGATGGTCCAGGAAAGGCGAGGATCTTGGATGTGGGGAGTGTCACTTCAATACACGCCCCCATGCATTGGCATCGCGTCAAATATCGTTCGAGCTAGTTACTGGTCAGAAGTACATAGCGAAAGGGAAATGAGGTGAACCATACCTTCGAGCATCGTTTCGGGGCATTTATGTGAAGTCGATATTCAGACGCATTTTCGGAAAACCTTGACATGCGCCGTTTTTTTTTCTCAGAAATTAAATGATCTCAAATTGCCTGAGCAGCCCAGTTGGTGCAGCAGAACATATTGAACATTCCCTACTGAGGTAGAGAAAAATTCCAGCATACTGAATATCTCTAGCATGGGGGGTTTGGACGATCACCCGCGACACGTTATTGGACGCGTTCGACGCAACCTCCATGCTCAAGCCCCAATTTTTTTTTTAACCGTTCGGGTAGGAGTCTACTTGTGTCCGAGTGTCCTAATCTCACCAGTGATATGAGCCACGGTAATTTAATTTCTGAGAAAAAAAAACGGCGCATGTCAAGGTTTTCCGAAAATGCTGTAAAGGAGAAGGCGTCGTACGATCGATTTCCCCGGATCTTCGCTTTGCTATGTGGCTCCGCCTGAGAACAGTGGTCAATCCCCGTGTACGATCCTACCAACCAGTCTTTGATGTATTCCGTGCACTTCACTGACACTAGTCGGGGATCCTTGACCAAATCTACATGTTCCTTGGTTCTGGTGACAGGTTTAATTCCACCCTCCACCAGCGCGACGAGGACACACAAGGAGGGGCATGTGCGGAGTAAAGCCAGCCCCCTGGTTGGAGTGACAATGTCGGCATTGAGAGCGAGGTGGGAAAGTTTGGGAATCTGGGTCAATGCGAAGAAGATTTCCTCCTCCACTGCCAAGGAAAAGTCAAACAACTCAAGATGTGTTATCTGAGCAAAGACCGGTTTCGAGAAGGCTGATGCTAGCTGCAGACTGAAAAGGGCTTCCGCGCTCGAGTGAAGTCGTTTCAGCGGTAGGTCTTCCTAGTGAAGACCGGATAACCCTCCACTCGGCCCTCTGGATCGAATTGGGGTCGCAGAATGGTCTGATACAACAATGGCTCGACCCTGGCAAATGATGCAAACTCATCCTTCAACTGAGCCCGGTTGAAGGAAAACAAACAGCTTACCACGTGTAAACACGCCATGCGACCAACATCAGAGTAGGAATCGACACAGGGCGGGAGTGCAGGAGATACGTTAGCATCAATGGATGGTATTAGTCGAAACGATCAAGTAGGGAAGGACTCGACGTTCCTGCAGCTGAGTTAACTGGATGGCGTAGTGAAGGTTTGTTGCAAAGGTGTGCACCGCCATCGATGTCCAAGGCAAACGTTCCCAAACATGCATCCTCTTTTAGAATCAAACATCCACTTGTCCCATTCGGGAAAGTTTTTCAGGGCAAGAGATTGGCAAGAGACAAAAGAATTAAAAGGGTAGTTTCGGGTCCATTTTGACTGCCAGCTATATTCTAACCAACCTAAATCAAGCACGTATCAGGCAACGCCGTCATGTCCAAGTCCTGTCCGACAACATCAGACTTTTAACATTTTCCTTGTGACCTTGTACAAGGTCAAACAAGGTCAGAAAAGGTCGAACAAAGCCACAAAGCTGCAAGGTCACAAAGCTATGTCTTGAAACCCACAAGGTCGAAAGTTCGACCCCAGCACTGACAAAGGCTGTTTATTTTTCTCAAAAATTTTGGTACTCAAAGATCGGTAGATTAAAGGAGTATATGCCTTGAGTATTTGAAGAAATCACACTTCAGCATTTCCTGAGTTATGGTAGGGTGTTTTTGGGCCACAAGCTCACAAGGCCAAACAAGCCACAAGAAATTTGGTAAAAGGCTGATGAAGAATGGAGTTATAACTCAGAGCCCTTGAGGCTTCCCAATGCCATAGGAGTAGCCCGACCCCTTCTCCAAATCGTACACTCTCTCCCGGTGGAGATCATATGGTGTCGACCTGCTCGGTTCAACTCCCAAAACATGGCACCGGCCACTGTACGTGCTGCTGTCCAGAGCCTCTGCCGATGCGACCGAGCTTTCGACATTTTGCACGCTAACACCCAGTCCGACTCTGACAATGATCAGGGTTGGTACAATCCCCTAAATTTCATGATGAGGATGAGGCTATGCCTGATATCGAGTAGGCAACCTACCACGACTTGTCTGAGCATCTCGACGACCAAGTTTTGCAATGCTCCAGAGCTGGAGACTGCTCCTATAATGAGATACGATAACACGAACGCTGAATATATCACTCCCGACTCCACTCTGCGGACATTGGTCAAACCCCAGTGAGTAATAGACATGTAACATTACGCACATGATGGCGATACGGGACACATAGCGCTTCTGTAGATCAGTCTGAAGGGTCGCTCGCGCTTGACGGCAGATCCACCAAATTCTTCCCGCTGTCGTTTAAATCAGACTGTCAACTATCTCCGTGCGCACGACAGACTGGAAAGGGAGTTACCCGTCAGACTCGTCACTAGCACGTTTGTCGCAAGTGTAAGCATAAAGAAGGGGGCCAGAGGGAGCAGTATATCCCATCCAAAGACTTGTTTATAACGTAGTGAGCGGGAGGTAACCTGAAGTGGAAAGCCGAAAATCGGACTTACCGCTGGTGACGATGAGCATGATGATTGGGATAGCAACTACATATATATTTCGGTTCCATACGATCCAGCAGCGGTAGATCTCGGTAATAGGCGAATTAGCAACACGATTCTGGAAATTTGAGATGTCGGTATCGACTCACGACTAGTCCATCTGCGATAAGACTGTTCGTTGAGTTTTATCAGAAGATTTCCGGCGGGGAACGTATGTAGCTTGTGCTCACTTGTTCACGACGTAGATCATATCATCCGCCAGGGAAATCCCTTCAAAAGGAATGTCGAGCCCGTCGATGTATCCCGCGCCGAGTATGAGGTTGAGGATCGTCTGGAGGGTGGAAAGAGTGAAGAGCGAGATCGCGGTCGCCAACAGGATAGTGTTTGCCAGGTCATGGGGACGGTGAAGGAGGATGTAGATGCAGATGCAGAATAGCACTAGATAAATGCCTTGGAATGTCATTGAATGCTCGTTGCTATATATGTGATCCAGGGAGATGGGGCATACCGTAGAAGAAGGTCCCGACCTAAATTCTGGGTTAGTCTTTGGCAGCGCCAGAATACATTCACGAACCCACAACATGCTCATCTCGTACCAAAACTCGGTCTAGAAGACCCTTGTTCAGAAGTGGGGTTGCATACACAGCAATCGATGGACTGACCATTTCCGGAATCCCCAAGTGCGAGAATTTAAGTTGAATGAAAAGCTGGAGGTCCAAGACGACGAAAAGATTTCTGATGGTAAAGCGACCAAGAGAACAACAAAGAAGAGTGAGGAGCAAAAACCAGGCTGCCTTGCTGAGACGTTCTGCAGAGCTGAGATTTATACGTCGAACGTTAACCTGAGAAAGATCATGTCAGTAGGTGATTATCATATTGACATACAGCAACTAACTGCGCACGTTGGGCACTTCTGTATCAAGCTAGTCGATCTTCGATCTTTGAAAACCATCTCCAGAGAAACCGTGTCAAATGAAAGCGATACAGATTCGGGAACGTTGGAAGTGAAACTTTGTTGTTGAATGAGGTCCTGATTGACCAGAAGACAAGGTTTTCAGCAATTCTATACAGCGGAATTTTACTTACCAAGAGTATTTGTATCGGAATCTTAATTTCATTGTGGGCTTCGCCTACTTGAGATATGGGTTCGTCACAAGCAGTATATACAATATTCCTCCGCGGATGATAGATATCCAGTGCCGAGGTAAGGTCTCATCTGTCAAAACTCAATGGGCTGCCAGGAAGAAGGGTAATCACCGCTACTTATTTTGAGCTCAACATCAACCTTGCCTGAGGTTCATGTTGTTTCGAACCTGCCACAAAGCGGATTTTTTCAGAGTCCGGCGGAACAGGACGTCGTCGAGGTCTCGATATCCAGCTGCACAGAGCAATGCTCGGGTTAGTACTAGGTGGAATTTCTGTGGAGTAATAAGTGACTTCCCTGATGAGTTGGAACAAACTTCTATTTGCCATGTGCAGCCTGCTGTCCTCGGAAACGATGGATTGCTTAGGATTGCATCCGCGCAAGCTCACTGCAAACGCCTAAAATCACTCCACACAGTAGTCGTAATCAGATCGGAATTCTCTGGTATGAGCCTGGAATACTGTACTTATCATACGCGTCTTCCGCAGCTCTGAGCTCACAAATGATCAACTCCTCAAGTTGGCGCGTCCACACCACACTTGACAGAATAGAATCTGGTACGCACTTAAGTCAGGCAAAACGGCGCCTTGCTTGTCGTCCCCGACATTCATCGACGTGTCCGCAGTCGAGACTCTCGAACTTGTCCAGATAATGCTGTTGGAAAGAGAGGAAATGATACCATCAGCAAAACTAGGCGGAGTACTAGTTTAAACGGTACAGTTAGAGGAGAGTTGGTGAAAATTACAGCGTGTATCAATCAAGTCGGAATAAAGATAAATCTGCGACTTCTCTCAAAACGAACTACACGGATCTCGTGGATCGCAGTTCGGCCAAGTGAATCCAGCGTTTCCCATCCCGATATACGAGTCCCACTGGTCAAGATCACTACACAGGGGCGTATGGTCAATCTTTGATTCGCCTTGCCCGAAAGACACTCACCCAAAGCCAGTAGGCGCCGCCATCCACATCGACATAACCTCGTCGTCCATCGGCGGCAGGTTCGGCGGCAGATTCGTATTTGCGTTAAATCCGTTGCTGGCATCAGCGAGGGCGACTGTAGGAGCGGCCCAGTGGGTTCCGGAGACGACAGAAGAATCGTAGCCAGCAGTGGCCGCAAGCATCTGCTCCATCGACATGCACGCTTGAGGAACGGGTGTCGTCGACGCCATTGAATTCGACAAGAAGATCTCATTCCACAGGTCGACATCGATGGCGGATTGCTGATGCTGTGGGTCTATCAGGTCCGTGGACAGGCCGCCAACCCCGCGAGTGTTGTTGGCAGAAGTCCCTTCGGCGGCCACAACCGCGTCTGCAACTGCGCTGTTCTCCACAGGCGGCTCCTGCTGTGCAAGGTCCGGACCCCCGGACCGCGAGCACAAATCCTGCAGAAGCTCCCACGCGCGGCCTGCAGTCTGGTTCCTACATCGCAGTAAGTAAAGTCGATCTCATCACTGAACGGAGGACGTCGTTACCGGGTCTCGAAGTACTTCAGTACCCGCATCGCAGTCTTAACATGGGCAAGCTCCTTCTCCACATCAATCGTCAGCCGAACGCGCTTGGCACCAAAGACATTGAGCAGAAGCACGATGCTCGAGATGAACAACGCCGACTAGGCTTGGTTAGTAATGTTGTACCGAGGATTTTCAGGACCACGCACCTGCAGCGACGCCAACGCGACGCGCTGGAATTTATTGAGCCACAGATCGACAACATTGATTGTAGAGCGCGCGGCGCGAGTGCATATGGCAAGGGACGGAAACGCCAGCGCGGTGGAAGTGTGGATGTGTGGCCTGTGGATCTAACCAACAAACAAGCAACGTCAACCAAACGCAGCACAACCAAATATTAATCCGCACGGTAATCTGAAGCTGGTAAAACATCGTGTAAAGCAGCACGGATTGGTCGAAGAAAACGCCGGTACGGTCAGGGTTCCAACGGACTATACAGCAGGGTTCGGTGAGGCGGGAAACAATGAGACCATTGAACTCACGGTGATCTGGGATCGCGCCAAGGAACTCGTTCATCGCTGAATCGAGGTCCGCAACCGCGCGCTGCTCCCACTCAACGCCAACCCAGCCCATGAGCTTCTTTGATCTGTCCGACGCGTATAGCAGTCGAAGAGCCGATCCTAGTATTTCGCAGAGCCGAATGTGGTGAGCAAAGTAAGCGAGGGTGGATATTTTCCCCGGTGGCTGCTTGAAGGCTTGTTCTGGATCAGGATGTTCAAAGTATTCGTCATCAACCTCAAGCGGTGGATCGAGATCGTAGCTGCGCGGGTAGTCAGCACGTTTCCCGACTCTAGAGACAGCCCAAATACTCCTCGATGTGAATGGCAGACGAGCGCCCTAGACAGGCGCACATCGTTGTGTCCAAAGAGAGCAAACACCTATTCCAACTTCAGGTTGAAGAACACATGTTGACGCGTGGACAAACCAGAACGCCCGATTCCACAGCTCGCCTTCCACAGTGAGTTTACGGCCCTCACGTCTTCGCCGATGCTCGCCGCGCTCCTCGAGAAAACGGATGCCGAGCGTCTGTATTGAATGTAAACAAGCGCACAAGGGACGAGGTAGGACGACTTTCCATATATATCCATGAGGCTTGGGGGGAAGAGGTCCCATGCAAAAACAAGGCGATGAGCTGAGATGGCGAAAGGGTCAAAGGCGTCGCGGATTCAAAGTGTATACGCACGCAGTACAGCTGTACGCTATACAGCGACGGTTGATCGTGCAACGATTTCTTGATGACCTGAACCTGATCAAAGAAAATCCAGCCAGAGGAGAGAGTGGAAGTGGCTCCGGGGGCCAAAACGCGAGGGTCATCCGAGTACTGCGATGCCGTTGAACACACATGCAAAGCTGGAAAAGGGATACATACACGCGATCCCAGAGCTAGAACCGCAAGCAGCGTCGCTCCGAACTGGTGGTTACGGAGATGCAGGCCATTTCCCACCGACCGCTCGAATGTCGGACGATGCAGGAGGGGAAGGACAGCGTGGATATTGGTGAAGTAGAGTTCCACAAGGGAAGTCATCAGGTCGCTGTCCGGAAAGACATATTCCGGGGTCGTGGCAGTCGCCTCTTCCTCCCACTGCAGAAAAAAAAAAAGGATGAGAAATGCCATAGTTTGAACCCGACTGACGCTGACCGGCCGCATGTTCCAGAATTCAGGGCGCTTCCGCTCTGGCTCCGGGCCTATGTCTTCATGCCGCTGCGTCGCGATTGCATTTTTCAAGAGTATGAAATCACTTTGATCACCCCAGAACTTGTCTTTAGCCAAGTCTGTTTTAAAACGCTCCGCCAGCGCGTTGACATCAGAGTCATCGTCCTCTAAATGGGATAGTTCGGGTGTTGAAATATCGCTGGGCGGTGTGGGCGGCCCCGAATGCTGATCAATTACAGGGGGGACCAGCGACGGGTGTACCTGTGGGGACATTAAGGCAGAAAGAAAGTGAGAGCAAGATGGAGGGTACCTGACGCAATTGGGCTTTTAAAGTGGACACTTCATCTCTCAACTCTTCAAGTTCAACATCTCGTCTGGCTATTTTGAGCCATCAGCTTCCGCGGCACAGATGAGACGCACCTGCTCTTTGGCCCGCGCTTTCGGGTTGGTTCTGTGCGCGTGCATTTGACATTCAACGAGATGCAGCTGGAACAGCGATCATCCGTAACGCTATAGCCTAGATGTCGAGCACTTGAATTCAGGACATCAGAATCGAAATCCTAGAGCCTTACAGCGGACTGCGGAAATTTCAGGACGCGATTCAAACAAGAAAAGAAAGGCTGACTCTTTCTTTTGTGACAAACATCGCAGGCGCGCTGTGGTTTCCGCTTCTGCGCTTCTCGTTCGCACATTGTGGACATGATGGCAGGAGGACGGAGGATTCAAGGAGGATTTACGATTTGTCACCTTGATGTAACCCTAACCCATGTAACAATGTTTGTCGGAGAAAGTCGGCCGAAGTCAAGCCGAAGTTCAAGGTCGTTCAAGGAGACCAAGAAAATCGGTTCGTCGTTTATATTCATAAGGCCCTCCGGGCCAGGAAGTTCGGGAGTTGGAAAACCCGGCCCGGTGCCAAACAAGGACAACTTTTATCGCTCATTTCAACACCTTCTCCTCCTCTCGTGATGGCAGTCTCGTCTTCCCCGGCGTAAATGCTGACAGGGATCCATTCAGTTTTCACAGGACCACAATGTGTTCATGGCGGGCCGCAACTCACATAGCTCTAGTCCGGGGTCCCTGATCACCATTAGGGGAAGTCAAAGCCCTCGGGAGGGGCCGATTCTCACTCGATTCTGAGGCCGATTCTGAGGCCGATTCTTGAGTCCAGAATCGATCAAGAATCGGTGATTATCCAGAATCGGCGTGAATCGGTGTTCCTACTCCGGAGGAGGAACTGCATCAGAATCGGTGATTCTGAATTTCGATTCTCATGGCATCCGTTTCCGACACTTCTGAATCAACGCCAGAATCGGCTACAGAATGGGGCCGGTCAAAGCTGTCCCGATTCTCAACCGATTCAGTCTATGGAATCTGGCAAGAATCGGTTCCAGAATCGGCGGCTGAATCGGTCCCTCCCGAGGGCTTTGACTTCCCCTATTATTTATCTAAATAATCTGTGGCACTTCAAAAATTGTGTGTGGGTCGGCCGTCCCTCGTTCACTGACTGTAAGCTAGCAGACACAATCTCAAGAGTGTTACTGTGAGCTTGAACGAAACGCGCCTGCTACGCCGTTAGTTTCAAATCATTTAATCGCCCAACGTTGCCTAATATACTCTTATGATATAGCCAAAGCTGCGGAGACGTATAGAAGTGATTATCGGTGCAAATGTCGCGTCGTGGAACTTGTGGCCGCGTCCCCAACGCGTCCCGGTCGCGTCACAAGATCTTTTGTTTGCATGTGTTACCTTACTGTTTCAGTTCTCGCGATCATGGGTTGATGTTCCGATCAGCTGGGTTGCTATCTGGCAGTGGCAGTGCTGCTATCTGGCACATTCACCCATTGTGCTAGTTGGAGCCCTCCACAAATCCTGAAAATAATGTATGATACATTAGCCATCCATTTAGTCATATTAGCCGCTTTAGATTTTTTAAAGGAGGTTCCATAGTCATGTTGCAAAGAAAATGACACTCTGCCAGATAGCAGCACTGCCACTGCTATCTGGCACATTCGCCGATGGACACAGTTTGCACCGTCCTTAAATCACAAAAATAATGAGGCAGATTCCAGACAGGGATTGAAGAGTATCTGCGTCTTTAGATTGTTGAAATACCTCCCAAACCCGTAACTGTAACGAGACCACAGTGTGCCAGATAGCATTGATCTGGGGCACGTGGATTTTGGCTATCTGTCCAATATCTGTCTCTCTTCTTCTGCTTTTCTTCCTCAATTCCTGCTCCAGCTCCTGCCCATCATCTGTGACCGCGCTCTCGGACATCTCAAGCTCGCATTGAAGCACCCAGCTCGAAAATATGCTTGAATCCCGCTTTCTCAGGTGCATAACTACGAACCTTCGTTGAAAGGGCCAGCCTCGCAAAGTCGGAGTCGCAGCAACTCGAAAATCAATGCAACACGGCCACATACTGTTGTCTCTGAAGTTGCGGCAAGGATTCTATAAGCCTCAAAGACAAATCTTTCATAAATTCAACAGTCCAAGCGGTGAAAATGAACACTTAAAAGTCTGTTAATTGGACTCGCATATTCTGCTTGGAGGAACACTCCACACGAGCTCGGAAGACATACAGGTGCCAAAAGGTATGTAAGTTTTTTTGGTTGAGAACTGTGTAGAATGGCTTTCACGGCGTCGTGATCTATTACAGCCGAATGCAAGACATGTTCTGAATGCCGAAAGGTGTAGTTAAGAGGGGCCAACAACATTTCTGGATGTGCAGGTTGGAAAAATCCAGAGTAGCTGTACACTCATGCTTCTCGTTTCGGCCATCACACAGCAATACCAGCCAGTACAGCTCACCACGGCACTCAACTCGTGAATTCACGCGAGGCAAATTGCCTGTGTACAAAGTCATCCAACATCACAATCCCTCCACACAAAGAGACATATTTTGGACTATTCTGGTATGTTCTGCATCATTTTTGCCTGCCAAAATTTTGATTGAGGTACAAACATCGAATGCTTGCATATTCAGCCCACGCTTCGCCGCGCGAGCGGAGTAGTGGCTCAGAATAATGCACAAAGTTCATTTCGTGGTAAAAAAAGCTGTACATCAATGGAAAAGCATGTTCCCTCAATGGCGCTGAATTTCTCCATCTCCTTCCTTTTTCAATTTCTTTTTCGCATTTTCCTGTCACGGTACCCAGTACAATGAAAAAAAAAACCCTGGTCACTTGACCGCAAATTTGCCTCCAACTAAATATATTGTCCTCAGGAAAAAACATTTTGGTCTTTTCCACCCAAAAGCATTGTATCTTCATTGATACATGTTTTGTGGGTACTTCACTGGTTGAACATTTCAAGTTTTTTGGTGAAAGAATTGGTGAAAAGTAATTTGAGTTTTACACAATTTTTTCACTGAAAAAGGAGGTGAAAAACTTGAGACTTTTTCACCATTTTCTAACTTTGTTTTAAATTTTTCACCTTAAAAGTGAAAAGTGGTGAAAAAGTTTTCAGTTTTTCACCTCCTTTTTCAGTGAAAAATTTGTGTAAAACTCAAACTACTTTTCACCAATTTTTTCACCGAAAAACTTGAAATGTTCAACCAGTGCTTGTAGAAAAATGTTGTTGCAGGCTGAAACCATTGAAAATAACCCTGAAACACATATATATACCCCCATTTATTAAAACCGCCATCTGACCGCTACCGCTATGGGGTCATGTGAAGTATGTTGGACAACTACTACTAGTACTAGCATACTGTAAACTGTTGCAATTGTGCCTATTTCTTGTAGATTCTAATATTGATTTTATGTTTTCAATGACCTGTTGGGACATCTGTAATGTTTCATTACAATATGACTTTGTACGCTCTACAGATAACAATGTAAATGCTGAACCAATGTTAGTGTACATGTTGTCAAAATATCCACCTTGCTAAAGGCCTCAGGGATTTGACATTTTATATTTGTGCAATGTTTTGGCCGACATTGGCGGATGTTCCGAGCAACAGCTCCAAACATCAACCATACAACATTTTGCAAACATTTCTCACAAACGACGGTGTATCGGCCCATAAGCCTCATATCTAGCCCACAGAGAATTTTCTGTGAATTTGTCAGGCTGATAAGTGGACAGTCACACTCAAATTGATTGCACTGAACTCATGTGCAGGATTTTTTTGTGATCTGGAGAGGATAGTGTTACCCCCTGGTATATCTCTCTCCCACAATTTGCTGGCTAGAATGTGCAGAACACTGAATTCACATTGCAAATGATCAATTCAATGAAAATCTTCTGTAAAACTCAAAATAGTTTTCGCCAAATTTCTCACTCAAAAACCTGAAATGTTCACCCAGTGTCAGTAATTTATAGCTTCGGAGCAAGCCTGTCTCCGGTCCGGCAAGCCAGACAATCTCGGAGAGAGGCTTGGGACAAAGTGGACAAGATAGCCAGGATCTTTAAAGTATTTTGCTGACTTCATAGTCCAACAAAGAGATATGCACAAGTGGACACTGGGTGAACATTTCAGATTTTTGACCAAGAAATTTGGTGAAAACTATTTTGAATTTCACACAAATTTTTCAGTTGTAAATTTGTGAAAAACTCGAAACCTTTTGATGAAAATTTTGATTTTGAGTCAAAAAATGCTGAAAAATTTGAAATATCACAAAATATCTACCAAAAAGTTTCAAGTTTTTCACTTAATTTTTCACTGAAAAATTGGTGTAAAATTCAAAATAGTTTTCACCAAATTTCTCAGTCAAAAATCCGAAATGTTCAACCAGTGGGAGGCTTGGGACAAAGTGATCAAGATAGCCCGGATCTTTAAACTATTTTGCTGACTTAATATAGTCTGACAAAGAGATATGCCCAAGTGCATGGAGTTGAATTATTTGAGTCAAAAGAATATTCCTGCCTGTGGTTGGCATAATTCAAGGCATTTTGGCTGCCATCAATATTTAGAGAATTTAGTGGTATTCCTTGGTTGGCAAGAGAATTTTGTATCAGCTAAAGCCATAGTGCTCTGTGAGAGGTATCTTGATTCGTTTCCCTTGGAATTTTCTCCCAGAGGCCCAATGCCTTTCAAACAGGTCATTTCATTCAGGATCAAAGGAGTCACAATGTGACCCCGCCTTGAAACATCACACTGTGACTGAGGACGTTGGGGAAAGTTGGGCATCATTTTTGGTATTATCTTTTCCTGCACTCGCAGCTGCATCATAAATATTGAGGTGCTTTCACAGATTGACAGATTCAGTGTTGTCAGGGTCAAGAAAAGGTCAAGACTCCTGACCAGTCAAGCGCTTGACACCGTCATTGAAGGGTTATTCACAAACAGGCACTGTTTGTGTTATGGGGACCGAAAATGTCCGCTTTGGATTATATAAGCAGCACCAAATGCTGGACGCTCATTGGTTGGGCCAAGTCACATGCTCTTCCTTTAAGATTAGATTACAATGCTCCTTCGTAAATCTCCCAGGTTTTACAAGTTGGAAACCCTCGTACCATTAATCGTCCCGAACCCCATCGCTATATTTCTCCGTCTCGAAAAAATCCTTCCTGCTAATTCCCCAGAAAGAACAACTAGCTACATGTTTGAAAACCAATGACAAAGTACTCAGCAGCTAAGTCAAAGCTAAGTACTAGATTAGTCGTTCCCAACAAGTTCCCAAACCACCGATGTCGTGCCCCATGTTCATTCTGTAACCACTTAATCCGGCTGTTGATCATTTGAATACATAAACTCATTATAATCGTCCTAAAATCCAATCTTCATACCGACCATGCAAAATTCAGATACTTCCAAGGTTGGATTCACTGCTGTTCTGCGTCAGAAAAAAAAATGCCCCACTACCAGATATTTAGATACCAACTAGATACATACTAATACTGAATTCCAATTCTTCTTTATTTATCCCTTTTCGCCTGTTTGTGCCCCGCCGCTTGCCGGCTCTTGAAATCATTGACCCAGCAAGAGCTGACGTACATTGCTGACGTCGTGTACAAAATGCTTTTCAAAAATTTCCAAAGTTTTTAGGGGCTTTCCGGAATCGCCCGATTGACTGCAGCGGACTTACAGCCCGTTCCCTTGACTCGTCAACGAAAGGCAATCAAAAGTCAAGACGGTCGTCATAAACCGTCATAACCGTCATAAACCCCGTCAAAGACAACACTGGACAGATTGACTCATTTCTATATTCTGGAGGATGCCAGCAATTGAGATTGTCTCATATTGGTGAAGAACCTATTAAAATTGCGAGAAAAGTAGAATGTAAAATTTCCATGAAGGACAACATCAATGCTGCAGAGAATATAATTTTGTACTAAGTTTGCTTCTAATCCGTGATATAACCTTAACTTGCATGCTATAGGATGAATTTTTGCGGCCAAAGATACGGAGGACTTCTGGTTGACCTGTCAGCCCGTCAACGGCCGGGTACGGGTATCGTTTGACGAGTCTGACCCGTCCCGTACCCGGCCGTCTCAAAGTGGTGATTTTTTTGCTGAACGGACGGGTCGCGTCCGGTCGCGACGGGCCGTCAACCCGTCACAGAGCCGGCCGGGACGAAGCCCTAACTGCCACTGAACAGAGTGCACGGAGGGGTGGTAGGATACACCGCGGTGACCGGGGGTAGACTAATTGAGTACTGGTCTCGCTGAGCGGAAGACCCTATCACAAAACGCGAAGATTTGGCAAAATCAATCGTACGACGCATTCTCCTTGCATGAATAATATTCTCGCAATAAACATTCTTCCAGCACTCCAATATAAGATTGATGGAGATGGGAGTCTGAATACCATAATCGATTGAGATAAATGCTCCGGAAACAATACCAAATCTGTAATGAGCCTGTAATCACTCGATAGCGGGGAAATGCAGCTGGTTGCCGATTTTGTGCGGATCTCCGTCTTTGTGCGAGGTTCTAGCACTGTCGGTAGCAAAACTCGGAGGCGTTCAGACTGGCTCGGACAGCGACGAGCTTTGTTTCAGACGCCCCTCAAAGTGTCTCCTGTTAAAAAGGGGATTGGGGTGCGATCACAGGGCATGATCCGAATTAACCTGCTCACATTTAACCAGCAATTGGTTTAGGCAATCTTTCGTCATTTGGTGTCTCAACACGAACTCAGAACACAGCCAACCAACACAGGACTACAATCACAATCCCACGTCCTTTTCTTGAAAGCCTTCAAACAGTAATGAATTCAAGTGGAAAGATCCACGTAATATTCATACATCATCCCATCCCTTCTAGACCTATCGTTTGCGAGAAGATTGGATACGCCCTTCTGTCACAACACTCGAAGTTCTAGTCGACTGTAGCGTACATCTGGCTGATGTATGTAGGTACAGTACCCGTACGGTCCTGATTGGGACCACCGCGGTTAATCAACTTCCTTCCTTCCTTCCTTCCAAAAGGTATGCTTCACATCGTTTCCCTTTCCCTTTCGCTACATCTAGATCTGACCAGTGACTAGCTCGAACGATATTGGATGCAACATCTGGTTTCGACATTGCCGCGCAACTCTAGGTGCAGCTTCCGTCGAAATCAGTACCGCACTTTCGACGCTTTGACCCCAAGAGTCACGAATCCTCTGAAAACCCTGGCATCAGCGCAAGACCTACATATAATCTACACCCACCGAAGCCAGTAATATCACTCCCTACATAAATTGCATCCCCATTGCGAAGCTGCTGTATGCATCTCGAAGGTAGAGCGCGATCCCGGCGCGAAAGCCAGTTGTGCCTTCTTGCGCGAGGCAAAAGGAGGAGAAAGGAAATAGCAGAAACGAAATAGTTTTTTCGGGCTAGAGTAATTAACTCAAAAATTCTACAATTTCGCCCACTCCGAAGCGTCCGAGGGGCTGCTGGCTGGGTGTAGAAATGGATATTGATAAATAATAACTGAAGCGACTAGCGGATGACTTACCAACGAACGGTGCATCTGCTTGCCATAGGTATAATGACCACCCATCTCGTTTCATCCTTTCGACGCGCTCAATCGACATCCTCCACGAAACAGTGCCGACCTCGCCAGGCGTATCCACGACGCAGGTGAGGATGGAATAGTAGATTTGGACCTCGTTCCCGGTAGCTGTTTTCGAAAGCAACACGCTGTACGTGTTGAATCCAGATCGCGCAGGATTAAATCCTGGCGCGCAGAACAGCAGGGCGAGCCCGGGGTTGAGACTATAGGACTGTGGATTGCGGAGTTGATTGACGCTGGTTTGGTAGACCGCGGTTTCGAGGATGCCGATGGGCTTGTATGACAACGTTAAACCGCGTGGTAGGACCGGAAGGGCAGCGGCGACGACAACTTCGATGTCGGCCATCCACGAGGAGAGCTGGATCTTCGTGGGTGAATATTGTTTATTTATTGTGTCCGCCGACATGGGCGTGCTCTGATACGGACGCCAGGTGGAATGAAGTGTGTCGGACAGGAGGGAGTCGATGAAATCCGAAATCCATCGTACTGGGTACCCGATCTCGATGGCACGTGTGAGGAGCTGTACAACGGTCCGCAATGTGGTTGGCAAGAGGACCATATAGTTAACAATCATGCGAATAGGCGGCGGTGCAAGTATGCGCATCAGGACCCGATGGACCCAACCTTCGAACTCAGGTTGTGTAGCCAGTTCAGAGGGTTTGAAAGGCAACTTGCAGGGAAGGAGGCAGAACGGCGGATGGAGAACGGATGACACGTTGCGATACCAGCGAATCGTACAGCCAAGATACTTTGGAAGTTGGTCCGGAAGAAGGAGGGTGTACCTATTCGCCTCCATTAATGGCGTGCAATGAATGGTAGATATGCAATTACACACGTGTACACAAAGTCGTGGAAGTTATTCTTCCATGCGGGGCCTTGAAAAGGCAGTTCATGCCCACAGATGCTATGAGTGTTGGTTGCAAGGCCGGTACAGCATATAATGCCATCTCAAGCGGGCCGCCAGCGTAATCACTGTTGAGCAGTGTCAAATTTGTGCACATGTGGCGTGGATGAATAGATTTGCTCACGGCACGTTGCTCATCCATGCGCGAGTGAAGGAGGTGGGCGAGCCTTGGCGCCAATCGAGGGAGGGAGAACCAGATTTGAGAAGACTCAAAAAGCGGACGACGTCCCCAGCAATGAACTCGAACTTGACTTCCGAGCCACAATGTTGAAGAGCGCTTGACAGCGGCCGAAAGAAAGCGACCATGAAAATAGTGAAGGACGGCCAGCGAGGGTCGGTGCCTTGGCTGCCTTGTGTTTGATCAAGGTCACTCAACCTGCTGAAAAGCGTACCCAACGCTTTAATTACAAACCCATTGGGACTAGAGAGCTTCTCAAAGTATTTGGGGTAGTGTCCACGCTCATATAGATCGTGATTGGGTTTGTCCTGTGAATGAGATAAACACCGATCGAGGAAAGTCAGGGGGTGCAGACATACGAATAAAGTTGGATTGGGCTTCCAGTTTTTCTCAATATATTGTCGCACAGGTCCCAGGTCTTTTGGGGCGCCGTATTCGACCTGCTCGTGCCACGGTTCAAGATGCGGGTCGACTCGTGTCGCGTATGGGGGTAAGAGGACTTTCAATGACGAGTATGCTTCGCATTCGCGGCGAATGCTAGGATTGGTAATTTGCGCCAGAAAATCGGCCGAGTCAATACCCACGTGCCGAAGAACTTTCGCTGTGGTTATGGAAGACGGAAGGTCGATCCAAAACTCCACACAGGTCAGGATCTCGGGAATGAGTCCTGGATCGACTACAATGAACGCAGGAAGACTCCGGCCAGTGCCGTTGAGCCCATTCTTTAATTGACGACATGTTTTCAAGAGTCTGTTCGTCGGTGATATAGATGAATCAATTAGACAGGGAAATGGGGTGACTGACAAGGCATGACTGTCGGGCGGCATGGCCGCACCACTGAATACATAAAACATCGTTTTTGCCGAAAGAAACCAGAGCTCGCGGGCGTTGTTTGGCGAGATCGGTGTATTCCACAGTAACAGAAGAAAGATGAGATCCCGAGTCAGAACTGCGGGCTGAATATCGAGGAGGGTGAAATGCATCGGAATAAGATCGGTGCTCTGGTACCAGATATCGAGGAAGGTGCTAAAAACATGACGAGCTGGAGCGAGTCAGTCTAGTAAATGGCGCGTGAATGGAAAGTCACGCATTACCATCTCCCACTCCACCGTAGAGGAAGGACAGCGCGCGCCGATCGACAGGTGGGATGTCGCGAACAAGTGCATCGCTGTCCCCAGGGCATGTTCGTTCGGGAGTAGTACCCCAACTATCGAGAACGCCCTGAAGCATACTATGAAAATTATCGTGACCGATTGTAAAAAACTCTATATTGGTAGCCCTGTGGTTCAATTAGATCGTCAGGAGAAGAGCACGTTAGACTAAAGCGACGTACAGCGAGCTTTTCCGAAGCGGAAGAGCGTCAAAGTAGACCCGATCATACCAGTCCCACCAGGGGAGCGAGCCCGGCGGTGCCTCTATCGTTCTGAGAGACGAAATGAGCTCTTTGTTGTTCTCGAGCATTTTGGCGGTCAAGCAATTGTCCGCGGCCGCGCGATAGAGACATTTGCCGAAACGAAGCGACAAGTTGGTCCGAAGCTTCAAGATAGGCGCGGAGGAGCGGCCACTCGCGGACTGCTGCTTGATCAGCTCCTCAGTCCGGATTATATTATCAATGGCATCCGCATATTCGCCGACTTCAATCAAGGCATAGGCTAGATTACCGCTGTAGATAGGCACCTGGGGAGCAAGGTCCCGAGCCTGGTCGATAAGAAATGTATGCACAAGCGGCCAATGCAGCATGAGCTCATTGAGCAAGCGAATTCAGAATGTTTACGCACCTGAGAGAACTTTTCTACCGCGCTGGCAAGTAGAAAGATCGCAATGAGCATCTGGCGAAGTTGCATCGACTGACGAAATGCCTCACCCCTGGAAGTTTTTCGCTTTGAAGAATTCGTTCCCTTGATCCTTTAGAGCTTCCGCTTCGGGCGACGGCTTAGGCACAGCAGCTTGGCTCGGTGGTTGGGGTGCAGAAGCCTTTCTCTTCGTTTGTTTCTTTGCCATCGTTGGTGAGACTGAGCCACTGAAGATGTGCGTGTCAGGAAACAAAGCGAGGATTTCCAAATGCAGAAACTGAATCACATGAGCGAGAACGCGACCAGAAAATGACCAAACAGCAACAACTTTTGACGCCAGTGCTGGGGTCGACCAAGCTCTGCTTACGGCAAATTACACGGTATAAATGGAAGGGAAACAGGGAGGCCAGGTCGGAGGTGAAATAAAAACGGTCGCAGTGAGCTAAATCATAAAGTTCATACACAAGGAGAAGAAAGAATGCCCATGTTAACATTTGTTTCGACATCCACAAGGATCAGAATTTATTCTCCGAGTCGTCTGCTTTCCGCGCTGCCGCATGCAAAGCACGTATCTTCAGCAACGATGCCGGCGGCGGGTAATCCCTCTTCACAAGTGGTGAGCGAGGAGGAACAACGCCGTGCGCCTGTCATTGAAAGTGATTGATAGCAGCCAAGAGAAAATGACGAAAACCCACATCGATACACGCATCCCTGCTCAGCATAGTATAAACCTTTCGTCGCGCGGCGACTTCCTCCGAGTATTCGTCCAGCTGACACCAATGTTATAATTTAATCTCTGTGCAGGCAGAAATAGATGGCATGCATACCAGATTCGCAGCGTCCCCGCCCCGGGTGTACACTTCGTTGATCGCTTCGGCGAGCAGGGCAACGTCGAGGATGCCATGCTAAATGCTGTTTGGTACACAACGCGAATGTGTCATACGGGAGACACTCACGTTCACGCCCTCGCCGCGATCTGCACACCAAGAGATAGTTATAAGTTAATGCCAACATACTGAATTCAATATGCAACGGAGAGCACGCACACATCACCATCGCGCCGCCCGCGTCTCCGGCCTACAATGATTTGAATACTTTACCCGTATTTTTCAAGGGTAGGAAACGCACAAGGGCGATGCGGCCCTGGCTTTTGTACGGGACCGGGATCCAATCTCGTAGATGGACACGCGTCACGAAAGCCTCCGGCCCAGTCCCTCCGACGAGATCCTGCAGACACGGCGCAAAACCGCCCGTGCGGTTCTTCATATCTGGTTCGAATGTCAGTTGTATTCTTCCACAAAAATCGCGCAACTGGACTAACTGGCTACGATCTCAGCGGCGCTTGCATCTTGTGGGAAAGGAGAGGCTTCCTCGAGGGGATACGATAGCTGCGTGATATGAAGTTAGGTGCCTGCCCAGAGACTACAGGCGGGCACGGACGTATGTGAGCATGTCGTATGTGTCGGTCTCAGCGTCATGACCCTGCACAGAGTGCCAAAGAAACGTCTTTGTGTCCGGGTTAATCGCCTGGAAGAGGAGGGTATCGATTTTGAGGATGGGCTGCATCTTGGCACGCGGCAGCGTCTGTATCACGGCCATACCCTCAATCGGGAGGTTGTATAATTCCGCCGCGGGGCCTACAAGCTGGCGGCGGACTATTATGGATCAGTCAGCAGCAATTTCAGTAAAAACTTGTAAAAGGAGCACACCGGGACTCAGGGATCCCTCGCATCCGATGAGCATTGATCCTTCGTATTTGCTGCCATCCTGAAACGAGGCGACGACCCCGTTCGCTGTGATTTCGTAGGCTTTGAATTGCTTTCCCCAGTGGATATCGAGACCCTCGCACAGGACCGCACGCAGCTTTGGACGGTTGGCGCCTGGAATATGAAATAAGTGGTACAAATTGAATGAACTCGAAGCTCTCTGACGAATATGTGATCCTCTGACAGGGAGCCGGTGCAGCAAAGAAAGGTCGCGAGCATCGATGGTGTCGAAATTCCGATCGATGAAATCCACACTGGCATCGACCGAGGACTGAAAAACCCGTAAATTGATTAGCATTGTGATAAATCCATCATACCTTCAAAACTCCATCCCGAGCTTCGGGCGATAGATAGTGAAGCAGTATGTTGTAGCCGAAATGGATCGATAAAGCCCAGCCCTGGTTGCGCAGGCCCTGGTCTGGGTCGCGCTCGAAGATGGTCGCTTTTATTCCGCGTGTCTTGAGGGCGTGTGCCAACGTCAGCCCTACAATACCACCCCTGTTTTGGTGAGCGGAATTCAGAGAGCGTGTAGATTGGGTACCCAGCAATCAGTATGTGCGGAGTAGTCATGCCAGTTATGCCTTGATACGATGCTTCCACCCTCTTCACATTGAAGGCCACATAATATCCGGCGTGGATCT
Organism: Mycena crocata; assembly: GCA_029281795.1. Classification (NCBI taxonomy): domain Eukaryota; kingdom Fungi; phylum Basidiomycota; class Agaricomycetes; order Agaricales; family Mycenaceae; genus Mycena; species Mycena crocata. The sequence continues at coordinate 26,611 of JARJCP010000111.1, read as the reverse complement.
TCTGACCTGTCACGCGGGGTTATGGCATTCGTATCCCGGATGAGAACGGCACGGAAGTACTAGAATAGTTTGGATCATAATTGGTTACTTTGCTATTTCCCGGCCAAAGCAAAGTCTAAACGATCAGATTGCGACCAGTTACCGAGGTAGGAATCTCCCTCTCAATTCTTGCCGAACCTACATTCTTACATTTGTAGGAGACGAATGGGAGACAACTTGTGGAGGTTGTGTTGAGGTTGTGTGGAGAGAAAAGGTGTCCAAAACTCCGCCTCAAACTCCGCTGATGGTATCATTTTCAGGCCTTCCGACCACGATGTTGTGCGAATCTTGCAAGCGTCCTATAGTGCAGTCGGACACGCTTCCTACTCCGACACAATCCCTGGAACTCAAGGAAATTCTCAGGTCCGGATGTCTTACCCTCGACACGCGACATTACCACTCGCATATTGCCACATCGGTGGCAGCCTTGGCACAGTATGATGCTGGGATAGAGAGCCTGCAGGAGCGACTTCGAGTCATGATTTTCGATCGGTCAAAACTTCAGGAATATGTCGATGGATGTCGGGGTCTCCTGTCGCCCGTACGTTCCTTGCCAGCAGAGATTCTTTGCGAGGTCTTTGCCCAATTCTCCTCCCCGTCGCTGCGAAGCCACGACTTCAAAGCAGAGCGGGATAACCTGGCGAAAGAGCGGCTACTGCAACTCTCCAGAGTTTGCTCACATTGGCACGGACTGATCATGGGGACCCCAAGGCTTTGGTCTGTCGTCGACCTGGCGCAGTGGAATTCAGAGAACGACTGCAGTTCACTTCTGCGGCATTTGAAGATGTCTCTGGAACGCGGAAAACACTACCCATTGACGATATCGTTGAGGCTTTTGAGCCCTCCGGGATCCACCCACGGCGGATCCGTGCTCACACTTCTAGCGGAACAGTCTCTGCGATGGCAATTTTTACACCTGGAGGGCTACCTGTCAGCTCTTCAGGAAATTCTTTACATTAGAGGAAACCTCGATTCCCTGAGACACTTTCATTGGACTTTTGGATGGAGGACCGGGCTGAGGTCATCCAACTTTTCGATATGGCGCCCAAATTGTCGAGTGTTTGGTTGGATCCTGAAGAGAGTCCTTACCCCGCACTCCCTTGGAACCAGCTGCGCTCGTTCACCTACGGCGACTCCAGCAAAGAGGATATGTCCATCGTGGCATCTTTAATGCGTAATCTTTCCCATCCCGAAGCCACCTTCGAGCTTCGCCGTTTTGACGCATGGCAGGACGGTGTTTTACCTGCTCGACCACGAATCACGGCGACCATCTCTTCCTTCCTCGTTGAACTTCATGTCTAAGTACAAAAACCTCGGCGATGATACGCAGCGTCTGGGTGAACTTTTCAATTGCCTAACATTGCTCCATCTGCGCCAATTGTTAATCTTCCACACCCTCGACTTACACACCCCGCGCACCCGTTTCTGACTCCCTCCGCGACCGCTAGCATAGCCAAATGTACCTACGTAGAGTGCTACATGGGCCCCAAGGGGCCCGCAAGCACTATAATGGAATATTGATTGATTGATTGATTGATTGATTGACTTACAGAGTCCTATGCCTTGGCCCATGCAACAATTTGAATCCCTTTCACTGCGTTCGTCATTCCGTGATACCTTGTGTGTCCTTGAAATCCCTGGTGTAAATATCACCGAAGACGACCTCTTACGCTCGCTGGGATTTCTGGCATGCCTCGAGCGTCTGGTTGTTTCTGACCAACAGGAGGAGGTCGAGGACACTCCGGAACACGTTTTGATCACGGACACCCTTCCTCGTCGCCTCACCCTGCCACAGGATCTCTCCCATCTTCATCTCATTCTTTGAAGGCGCCGGCTATCCAGTAGGATACATAGCTTGTGGTCCCGTAAGACTCAAGTGCTGTCCGGTGAATCAAAGAAACTCCTTCGAGAATCTTGTGATCCTTACTGGCCACAGGATACTCAAATCTGCGCATTTTGATCAACGTATTGAACCGAAACCACCGCCGTTTGGAAAGAATTGATTTGTATCTATAGGAATCCCCTTTGATTTTCGCTGGATTCGTTTCCACTGTAGATCGTGATTTTGGGAACCGCCTAATCGTCCTTTTGCATGTCGTGCCGCTCCATTTAAGCTGCTATTCAGTATTAGGAATTCTTTTACCGTTTTGAGATCTACCCCCCACAAAAGCGTATTATTTAAAAGTTAGACATGATGACAAGCTGTTATGCTTTATTTTGAGAGTTATCCTTTCTCCCTCGCTGCGTCCGCAAAGTCTTCAGTTTACGCGTAATATTTATTGTTCCTTATTAGAGACCTTGTTCACGACCAACCTCCTGGCTGCCATGACACTGTTCTCTTCTACCGCGGCCGACGACCGTCCGCACCGAAATACGTAGCGGCAGAGGCTGATACGTGCTTGATTTCGTTGTTTCTAATATATCTGATAGTCAAAATGGACTCAAAAGTATTCTTTGTCTCCTCTGCCAAAAAGATATTAAAAAGTTCCCGAACAGGACGACTGGATGTCTAGTTCCAAAAGAGGCTACATGTTTGAGAAGGTTTGGCTAGACTGTCGATTGTGGTGCACACACCCTTTGCAGCAAACCATCCTTCCCTACCTGATTATTCGACTAAGTAATACATCGCATGGAATTAAATCTACACTCTCCCGTACTCACACCCGAGCTAGAACGGGAGATATTTGAACTTGTGGCAGCCCGCCCTCGGCAGGCTGTGACGATTCCCACTCTGATATTGGTTGCATGTCGCGTTAAAACATGGTTCAAGTTAGTAGTCTCTTTAGCATTCCATCCTATGCATGGGGTATGTAACAGCGAGGGCAGCTAGCGATTTGAGTCGCCTAACTTTAGCCATTCTTCTTCAAGTTGTAGCCCTTTGTAGCCACGCAGTCAGTGGCCACAAAGGAAAAAAGGACAATGGGGAAAGAAGACAAAGGAAATGGCACCCATGCGTCCTGCGTATAAAATGCGTCTCATGCGTGACCGTGCCACCGACTTTCATTCAACCTCAACTCCCATGTCGGATAGCAATATGTCGAATCCAGCAGGGTATGGCTTATAGCCCTCTTACTTCTCCTGCTTATCTTGCCACAGTCCTTCCCTGAACCCTCCGCCTCGACGACCTTTCTATCCACTGCCCCCGGTGTCTACGAATAGCCGCTCGCGGACAGCCCCGCTCTAAGTCGCTGGAGGCGCTCTCAGGGCCAGAGGGCCGGGCGTTTGTGGAGGCAGCGAAGCAGGTTCTGCAGATCGATGCGCAGGAGGAGAAAAGCTTCATGTGGTATCGGGTGACGCCTAGATATGACTGAATCTCGTTTTTGTGCCTATAGACGTACACACTTTCCACATGCTTGCCTGCATTCTGTACCAGTTCTCAGCCTCCGTTTTGTAGTATTATTCCGTCGCGGAAGCGACATCCAATGCGAGGAGAACCTTAGTTCTGTAAGAGATCATCTGAGCATTAACCCAGGGCAGGACATTCTACACTCACACGGATCGTATCTACGCGTCTTGAATCCGCATCTCAAAGACCCGGTCCCTCGCCTCTCCGCAATCCCACCGTTACATCTCAAAGATACAACGCCGTCCCAACACTGCGTTTCGGGAAGAGCACGTCCACCAGCGGCACCACAGCAGGCTCCACCCCCACATCCGGTGTCGTGGCCTTGAGCTCGCGCCACCCCGCGTATCCCATCATCAGCTGCACGAGGGTGCTGCGCGGGAGGGAGAGGTTCGGCTCTGACGGAAAAGTGAGTATTTGGGAGGAGACAGGAAGGAAGAGATGGGAGAGAGGCGAGGAAGGAGAGAAATGAGAAGGAAGGAAGCCAGACAGCAATACGTACTCGTTCCCTGGCCCGACACAGCCGGCTCCACAAACACGCTCCCATCCACGACCCGCAGTACCGCTCCCCCACCATACGTGCGCGATGCGCCGATGTGCAGCGTCCCCGTGTAGTTGGCGCCCAGAATAGGCGCCGCACGCAGGAGGCGGGCGTTGAGTGCGGGGATGAGCGCGGTGAGGAAGCGCGGGAGGGAGGGGACGGCAACCCACCTGCACAGTCATAGTAAGCAGCGGACGAGAGAAAGGAAGGTGAATAGGACGTACAAAGAGGTCTGGTCGTACCGCGACGTCTCGGGCACGGGCACCGCGAGCTCGTGTGCGAGGAGCCAGCGGTACAGCGGGTGCGCGTCAGGGAGAATCCAGCGGATGGTGGTGGGCCTGCAGGGCATGTTAGCACGCTGAAGGGATTATGAATCTGGATGCGATAAACGCACTTGCTCGCCGGGGTCTCTGCCGCGGCTTTCGCCTCGAGAACAGCGACGAGCCCACGCGCGACGGCCACCGCCACGGCAGACGCATCCTCGACACCATCCCAGAGCAGTGCGTGAGCCACCGCCGTTGGCTGGCTGGCGCTGTAGTTGTACAGCCCCGCGCCGGCGACGATCCGGGGCGGGCCGTCCGCAATGTCGCGTTTCTCGAGCACGAAAAACGGGTGCACGGGGAACGCGGGCGTGGGATAGTCCGACGGACGGTCGCCCAGCATCCAGCGCAGGTGTATCTTGAGCATGGAGGCGTCGGAGTCGGCGGTGAAGAGTTCGGCGGTGGCGCGTGGCGCGTTTGCCATGCGCTCGAGATCAGGGAGGTCATCGAGCCTTGCTGGCCGGAGTGAGAGCGGAGATGACTCGGTGCTGGCTGGCCGAAGGGTAGATAAGTGGGTGAGGAGCCCACGACCCAAATTGATTGCGAATTCGTAGTTTTGGGTCCGGTCTATTGCTGGATGAGAATGCAGCCTCAAAGGAAAGAAAATCGCGCACAATATTGAGGGATCCCAGATACCATCATGAGCGGGCAGCCGAGGGACTGCGCGCGCGCAGTAACCATCTCAAAGAGATACTTCATGATATTTCCGCCCCCGCCGCTCTGACGATACGCCGGCTTGCAGGCGACGATTTGTGCCTTGCCGACGGGTATGGTCACGGCGCCCTGGTCGAATGAAACCGTTCCCTGTAAAAGGTAGACGACCGCCACGACCCGTTCCTGCGCCGTCGCGGCTTCCGCGCGCACCTTATCGGCGTCGGATTCAGGGGCATCGCTCCCCACAGGAGACGCTTCAGTGGGAGATGTATCGACGCAAAGCGCCCAGTTTGTGCTGCATTGGCATTAACGATCTGCGTACATAGATATGCAGGATGAAAACTCACGAGCTGCCCCAATGAAACGCGTCATCCGTATACGGCTTGAAAAACCGTACCGCCCACTCCGTTTCTTTTCCTTCTGAATCTTGCACTGCGAGACAGGATAGTAAGATGCACCCAACCCTGTCCGCCACGGTCGACCAGCGCAGCAGCAAATTCCCTGTCCCGAGATTGCGACGGTATGCAGGATGGCCTGGATCTTGCGAAGACGACATCTGGTGCGTGGGTGGGTTCATCCGCTGCAAACGGCGGACATTTTATAGCGGGCTGCGCAAGCCAATTTTCCCCTATCTTGCTGGAGTCATTGATCCAAGCGATAATCACAGAGATCGCGGTAACTTGAAGGTCTGCCCGCAGTTCAGGACCGGAGTCGTTCCATAAACCTGGGTAGGTAGGTAGCATTACACGGCGGTCCCACTCAGGAACGCCGAATGTGGCCAGCAGGGCCTATAGTCGCATCGTAAAAGTAAAATCGACTCGGCAGGCCATTCTGGCCAATGGCATGAGCAAGCATCGGTGCGTGACAGTGACTTATTGTGACCACAACTGTCTTTGCGCTTGCCCAAACCTTGAGCCACCTCGCGGCTCGGAAATGGCTATAAGCTTGGCCGGAAGTGGATTTTCGCGATTCCACTGGGAAAATAGTGCAGTAACTGAATTCCTGCCGAAGACAGACAAGAAAGAACTCCGGGACGGATGTATAGCTCGCGAGTCGCAGTCAAGATGAGGAAATCCTCGCGCAGTCCTACCCTCTCCGTACTAGTCCGTAGCGACTGCGCTCGACTGCGGCGCAAGCACTCCGGGTACCAGCGACCATCCGTGCTCGAGGATGCAGTCAAGCAAAATTCGGGTGACTTGTGGTTAATTTACTTCTCAATTTTGGAACGCGGAGGCTCTCTATACTGGGGGCCAATGAAACTCCGCTGTGCTACACTGGCTTTGTTCCTTTCTCTCTTCGTGCAGCCCCGTCACGTCGTGGCTCGAAAACCAAAACCTTGCGAGCTGCTTGGGGACCTGCCACGAAAACAGACAAGAAAGGGCTCCGGCCGATACGCATGCATACACGGTCCAAGATCAACGCCATGAAGAACTGCGGTCGAGAAGGGTCGAAACCTCGCAGGCTTACGTACTTAGTATCGTCGCTCATCGACGCGTGCTGCGCGGTAAGGAACTGCGGCGCAATGAGGCACATGCTGATGACTTGAAGCTCGCTTGTCGCTGCAGCTTGGCTGCAGCAGGCTGCAGCTCCATTTCCTGTTACTCTTCGCGGCACAGCGCTCAACGGCGAGCTCTGCAGAAGTTTTGTTTTGCTTTTCTCCAACATCCGACTGCAGTGGAGACCAGTTCGGAATAAATTTACGCTGCAATAATGTGTTGGTATTAGTCTGCAGTCATTTGTTCAAAACGAGCTTGGAAGGAGTAGTTTGTGTGTTCTTTTTCATATTAAACTGGCCGCCACATCCCACTCTAGCCTTCGCAAAGGCAAAATAAAGTCAAGAATGGTGTCATATTTCTGCTAGGACGCGCCTTTCACTTCTCCGACGCCCAAAATATCCTGCCTTCCCCGCCGCCCTCGCTGCTTTGATAGGCGACATTTTTTGTAGTCGACTTCACAGCATCGATCAACGCGACTCGGACCGCATTTATAAATCGATCTTCAATGCAGAGGGTTCATAGATCCGTCTTGACCTCATGCATTCACGAGTCAATTGTCCTCCTTGATGCCTCTATTCCCAGTGACGGTCACAATCCATCTTTCTTTGCCGCTTGCTCGCTACCATACTGTAGTCATACTGTATGTGACCGGGTAGTGGGCCACCTTAGTGTTTTCACTACTGCCGAAGGCACAGGTACTGTTCAACCAGCCCTAAAGTCCACGATATCAAAGGCATACATCTTAAGACTGTCCTAAATAATTCCGGTGAATCTACCTCACCTTTTGACATCTCTACGAATTTCTTTCGGCGGGGCGACCCGAAAAGGCAATTGATGGGGTAGTGGGCCACCAGCTTTAACCCAACGCCCTTGTTCATTAGGGGACCGCGGTGTATTGTGCATCATCCAGGATGGTCTCATAGACAAATCAAGACATATAACCGACACATCCGAAACTAATCAAGGCCGCGCACAATCATATTTATAACGGAACACTGACCAAAAAATCGGCTTTTCTGCTAGTGTGATCGCTACGCAATGACGACAGTCAATGGAGGCCGAGATAAACATGCAAGATGGTTCACAGGAGGGATATAGATGTACCTAGGTGCTTCTCTCGCCAATTTCATACTACCATTGTCTCAGAAAAAATGTATTTCTCTGGACCATCCAAAATGTATGATTGGGAGTATCGGACAGTGGCTGAGGCGAAAGGAAATTGAGAGACGGATGAGGTACCTCTATATGTCATGCAGATATGACTGTAATGCCCCACATCAATTACTGGGTCCCTCAGATAACCAGCTGTCTTGATATACGCCTGGTCAGACTGGGCGGCTGGGATTCAGAAGAAGTCCAAGGAAGAGGTTCTAGGAGATGAAATGGCGGGGGCTCAGGGGGGGAATAACTCCAACGTAAACGCAACGGTTCCGGGCAACACATAGACCATACAAACTCGAGGATCGGCGCCGAATTGAGGGAGAAAAGAGAAAAACGAGTGCGCCTTGTTCGTGCGGAGATAAGAAAATCATATTCTCACCCTTCGGCCCGCTGTCAAACAAGGCACAGCTTTTGATCAGGTTATCCATTTCCGTCCAAATTTGGTGTGGACCACCGTCTGAGGTCCCATTGCCTCCCCCCAAGACCCATAATGCTGATTATTTCATCTCCTAGCGACTTGCTGACAAAATGGTCCACTACCTAGTGTGGCCCACTACCTAGTCACATATAGTACCCAACTCATCCCAATTGTATCCCAGCTCACAGAGATACTTCTGTTCTTTCGAAATTATTTGAAGTCGACTTCGTTAAAACAGACGCTTCACAAAGTCCGCCGATGTGTTTCAAAATGTGTATTCCATGTGGTTGAATAAATCACATCTCCGACCACAGTGAACATGTGTATTTATCCATTTACAACAACAACAACAACAAGATTGTAAACAATTATGATTACTAGCATTGAACCGCACGTTCGAAGAAAGAGGTGGTGAAAATCGTTCACGAAATGATGATGGTGTCCGTTACTATCCGGTATAGTGCGTTGCACGAAGTAGGAATTGACGGTCCGAAAAACCTAGCAGAGTAAAGATAACTGTCAGAACAATTTTAATGCAGGTAGAAAGCAACGATATACGCACTCAGTCTCTCGCAAACATCTGAGTGAAGGCCGCAAATCCGCATTTATCGACCCCTTCCCCGGTAAGGGATGTATCCTGGAGGAGTTGCTGCAGACCAGTCTCTGGATCGGTCGTCAAGAAAACCCGGACATTTTCGTCAAGGTAAGTACAGCAGAGGAAGTAATAGATATGGTCCAATTCAAGATTGAAGGCCTGAATGAACTTGGAGTCATCAGGCGTCCCAATTACCCTGAAAAGAAGTTGAATCAACCAAATGCTCCCAACGGATAGAAAATGTACAAGAGTTCAGAGTCTTCTGCAACGTTGTCCGAAAGCAATACCATCCCAAGCCCCTCCGTCGCCGTGGATTTCCCAGTGCTCAGCAACAAATAATCGGAGGTACCGAGTGTCACACCAGCATCTGACAGCCACTCCCGATTTTCTGCTAGATCCGGGGTTTTGACCACAATCAGCTCCCCATTTATAACATCCAGTCTGAGTCCTCTAGCCGGCCAAATGAGGGAAGTGGGAACAAAAGCGATTGACACATTCCCGTTCGGTCCTTCACCTACTGTCGAGTTATTTGTGGTTGAATTCACCGAAGGGTCTGCGGCCATAGTGGAATTATCCGTCTCCGAATCACCCGAGAGGGCAGGCGATGACATCGACTCGTCTGGAGTTGTGGTGGTTGAATTCAACGAAGCGTCTAGACAGTAGTGGAAGTACCCGTCTCGGAATCACCAGAGAGGGCAGGTGATGGCATCGACTCGTCTGGGGCGATGGCGGTTGAATTCACTGAGGCGTCGGGGGTTGTTTCGGAACTACCTGCCTCCGAATCAGCAGGTGATAACATCGACTCATCTGGAGTTGTGATGGTTGAAGTGTCTGGGGCCGCAGCGGAAGCACCCGTCTCCGAATTACCAGAGAGGGCAGGTGATGACATCGACTCGTCTGGGGCTGGTGTGGTTGAATTCCCTGCCTCCGAAGCGGCTGAATCACCAGGGAGAGCTGAGGATGGCATCGACTCGTCGCCACTCGATTCCGCCATTGTAGGTTCGTTCTGCTCCTCCGTCGTGTCTACACGGACTTTGATGGTCAGGGCCCCACGGTCATCTTCCTTCTCCGGAGGAGTCTGCGCCGGGGTTGGGCCAATAGTTTCAGGATTGCTACCCCCCCGCTCCTGTGATTCTAAAATACAAGGCGGCGTCAGTCGACCAAACTTGCACACGGCATCAAGCACACTTACGGGTAACAGGGCGAGTCTCCCTTGAAGAAATCATATTCAAAGGGGTCGTGGAGGTCAAACTCTCCATCCTTTCCAGCGACCTCCCCAGAAACATAAAGTCGACTTGTCAGCATTGCTCCCAGGGTAATACTGCCACCCGATGCGCTGCCAGCGCATGGATCGGTGGAAAACGCGGCGGACAAGGGGAGTTTCAACTCCTCCGATAATGCAGCTTTGGCCGTCAACTTGTCGGTTACTCCAGGGAGCAGAGCGACAGTAGCCTATAATGAGAAGGTTACGGCCGGGGTGAGTGTCAAGTTGAGGCTCGCATCAAATGATTGGTGCTTCGTGCACTTATTCGTCAATGTCCAATTGCCAAGGATCTTTGTGTTACCGGTGTTCTTCAGGTCTATCTGCGCACCAACTTCTGACCAAACGCACGTGTATCCAAAAGCAAGAGAACCCGCCAGCGAGATATCCAGTTCTACGTCGCCCTTGAGGACGAAGAAAGCACCAAGCGTGAATAATTTCTTGATCTTTACGCCCGCCCTTAGAACTGTGTTAGATCATCATGAGCGCAGGTAACAGATAAACTGACCCTGGTACTGGGAGATTGAGCAATTCGAACGTCCTCAATTTCAAGTTCCAGTTAACTACATGGTAGATGAGCATTGATAAAAACCCAGGTCGGTTTTTTATATATACCTGTCGCTTCCACGCCCAAAACGAAGGTGGCAGCGATGTCAGCGGTGACTTTGAGGTTAGCTTCAGTGAATTTGCCTCCAAAAGTCCCTACAAAATTCCCGATGTAATGGATTTCAGCCGCTGGATAGCCCTCAGTCAAGCGCAGGCATGGCTAGAATTGAGCATACTCACTCACACCACAACCCACGCAACACACCCTCAGCGTGCGTGAAGACGTGATTGTTGAATTCTTCAACACTCCTGGTACTTTGGATGGTGTATATTCTGAATCCTTGTCTAGCTTCAGCAACACATAAGCATCCTCGCCGTTGAACTGGTCCTCCTCCTTGAAGGGCTTCAAATCTGCAGTCGAAACATGGTAACCAGGAATATCTTTGTGGAAGTCAAATTTGTGGTTGTCTAATTCTTCCACTTGAGAAAACGACTCAGTGCACCTCAGTATTGCAAACAAGGGACACTAACCGATCATTTCAGCTGTGTTGGCAGGGATGTTAACGGGCCACAAGTCGTCAATAAATGAAAAGTTTCACCTATTTTCGTTGCTGCTGTGTACGAAGCGCGGTTGGTTCGCGGATGAAATTTTCGCAGACCGTGGTCGAGCGTTCAATTCTGCCGAATGGCATTTCATTTTTACCGTCTTTCCGTCACGTATCCCATAGATTTGCAGGCCAGGAAGTCATTTAAGCCTTCCTGCCATATGCGATGGCACCTCGAGGCGCCCGAAAAACACAGGGGGGACCGTGGGAATATTTTCGGGCATATCTGCCGGCCATCTTTCCGGTGAAAACAGCAATTCTTTTGGAAAAAAACAGCCCCGCTCCCAATGTTCTTTGTTTTTCTTTGCCCTTCCTGTGCACCGCACCTTGACCGTTGCTCATAGACCGTTGAGAATATAAAGTCACCCAATTCTTGTCTACAGTTCTCCACAGCACAACAGTTTTTCCAACTCAGACAACTCTTTGAGCTCAAGGTCGTGTTTCTGAGTTCTTTTAAGCCTCGTGCTGGGCATCTGTTAGTGTGAATGACTCCAAGATCTTGTATCGAGGTGTAGTCGGCAGCAGGGCCACAATCCCTTTTAACATGTTCAGTGAGTTATGCTAACAGTTTGAACAGTCCACTGCTAACAGTTTGAACAGTCCACTGCTATTCCTCGCTACCCTGCGATTATGGAGACCATTGACAAACAATGGTACAAAGAAAATTGAATCCAAACCTGTGAATTTTTTGCTCAGGAAAGCAGTCGGTTTACCTGGCTGTTATGGATATATCGCCACGCACAAAGCTCAATGATCGACTCACAGGTGCATTGAGACTGTACAGCCTCCTGAGTAACTGAGTCGGAGCCTACTAGCCATTACGGTCACCAACGGGTGTGTCAGAATTGTAACGGGGCGGGTTGCTCCAGGAGCTGGAACGAGAGAGAGGATGGGAACAAGAGGGAGCGGTGCCCTGAAACTGGTGTTGGAAAGACAAGAACTAATCTACGTGGTGCTGCCTAATATAATTGTAACTAGCCAAAAACCCGTAAGTAAACTATCTAGAACGATCTGCACGTGAGTAATATGATAAACGTAACCAGCGCCGCTACAAGAATCCCACATACAATTCGAGTAAGGCAAGATAGCACTGCAGAGTCTATTTCAATTGTTAACCTCCGTTGCGAGACCGGGAGAGAGAGAGAGATGAGGAGAGAGAGATGGGTGTTTGGGATCAATGAATATATTGGGTCCCGAAGTTCTCGAGCCGATCTAGGATCAGACTCAAGCCAACTACGAGGGACATGTGTAACAAGTAGACTAGTAGAATGAAATTGATATAAAGAGAAATGGAATAGGGATGGCGGGTGGGTCAATAAATCGTGAGCAGGACGACTAAGGATCTGTAGAGTAACTGCGAGCGCAGTGTCAGACACGGATGGGAATGTACGTGAAGGAGCTTACCTGCGAGCGCAGTGTCAGACGCGGATGTCTGCTACTGACGCTCACAGGTTGTATATATACTGCAAGGAACAAAGAACTAAGCGATGTCGAGAGGATGAAAGAGGGCGAGGCAGGAGAGAGACACGAGGAGGAGACCATGAAAGCAAGCGAGACACGCGACACGAGAGTCGCGTCGCGCGGCGTAAGAAGCCGGTCTTGTCTTGTTTGCTAACCATGGGTAATCCCTACACCACCACACTATTACCCACCTAGCATCATCCTGGGTCAGTGTTCCTGAGTTTTATCTATGCTTTACAAAGGATTGTCTACAACAATACTCGGTAATTGTTTAGACAACTCAACCCGGGCAGACTTTGAACCAGAAAATAAATTCTCAATTGTAGAAATGTTGCGAAGCATACTTTCCTAGCATGATATTCATTCAATTTCGGCCACTCAACTTCACCTTTGCAGCACGGATTGAATTGTTTCATGACGGTAGGTTCATTTCGAAACATCATACAACTCTGACTCACAAAGAGTTAAATGTGTTAAAAATTCTACTCATCTCCTTTTATGTTCGCAGGTATTCGGCCATCTCGGCAATGTTCAATTTTGGAAATCCAGAGTTGGGTACATATGTATGTATATCATTCTGGTATCTCCATTACTGGACCTCCTTCACATTCCTCTAGATGTCCAACACAAAGACCTAGGACTCTGAGACATTAATTCATCGCTTGATCCATTTCTGGCAAGGCCTGATCGTTATTGCAAACAGCTACAGCCGTTTCGCAAAAAGTATACGGTTTTTTGATCCCCGTTGCTCTTCAATTTGTGCTTACCCTTGTTTGACGGTGAGTCTGCTTTTGCCCCACTTTCTGTCGTCATCAAGCGTACGCGGTGGCATGACTCCACCAAACCTCCACCGCTCCACCACCGTATTTTATACGCGGACATGCATTCATCTCTTGTTCGTCTTTGTTTTACTCCGGTCTTCCTCACACCTCCATTATTAAATTCTACGAACTCACGCCTTTGCACGCTCCAAAGCAGAGCAGTAATGGGATGGTGACCCAAATAGGCAAAGCAGCCTGTGTGGGGCGGCGCTGCGGATGGGAAAACGGTGGAGCAAAAGTAGACTCACCGTCAAACAACGGTAAGCAGCAATCAAAGAGCACTATGCGATCAAAAACCGTATACTTTTTGCGAAACGGCTGTATTCCGGCGATGACTTGTTCAATGCCCCACCTTGAATGTTTTTGATGTACTATATCAAGTTCACTGTATTGAGGAACTGAAATCCCTACTTCCCAATCACTTGCCAACATTGAGTTCATTCTCTTCGAGCCTGCTCTACATCTCCGGGATCTTTGGAAATGATTAGCCAAATATAAATACTTGCTCAAAAATCGATTAGAGCGTTGCACTTTTAACACAAATAAATCGACGATAACAATGAGAAAGAAGTGTGCTCAAATGCCACACCACTTCATTCTCCAGACCAAGATCGCTTTGGCGGAAAAATAGAAGTTCACAAAAAGGATGAATACAAATCTAAAAACCAACTGCCAATTGCCTCATTGGATTTGTCCATGTACTGATACACTGCTCCAACCATAGGATCTTCATTGATTAATAATTCTGAAATTTTCCCGCTTGCCAAAACACAGTACAGGGATCCCTATGGTAAATTGAGAGAATTGAACCAACATGCAAGATTTAGCTAAGTTCAACATGAGGCTTCAAGCTCCTTTTTTCAGTTATCAAGTTCCTTTAGTTCAAAGACGCAACAGGATTCCCAATTCCGTACCAGTTTTGCAATTGTAAGTGATGTGTGCATTCATGCTCTATGGTTGCAGTTATTGATTGAGCTCGGCATTCACAAACCCTATGACATCTCATCTGCAAGGGGAATTTGTGTTTGCATTCTCTGATTCAATTGACAATACCCTTTGTTTTGTTTTTGCGGGGCCACTTTCTGTGGTGCTCAAACCAATGAGTACAGTGAAGTCTAGACTGTCGGAGGTCATCACTTCGTGATAACGTGTCTGAGCAAATTATTTCTCACTTGTCAATGAGCGCAAACATGAAAAGAGTTTGAAATGAGAAGGAGAAGGAAAAATTCAAGGGAACTTCTCAGAGCTTCAGCAGCAACATTGTTTCTATTCAAATACAATCTTAAGTGGTACAAGGAAGATGTCAAGCACTTTTCCAAGCCGTGGCAGCGCTGGCACAGAAGGAGGCGGAAAAACACCTGTTAACCGTAGATTGTTATGGAGATTGGGTCTCAAAGGTGGGGTGGTTGCAGACACGAGTTCAGCGGGATGTCAATTTGTGATGCACGAATCTCAAATTGGATCACCGAGAATTGAGTGTTGAGCGCCCGTGGCATCTGGTGTTGCACAAAGCATGTGGAGATGTAAATCAGGTTGTGTTGACTTCCTCATGCATTTTCTAACTCGAAAATTTGGCTTCAGCCAGTGCATCCTCAAACAGCCTGAGGCATTTGATGTTGGATATTCAGAAACGGGAAGGCTGATTAAGAAAATTAGCGTACCTTTCACTACAGATGCTTCGTTGAGTTTGTGTAAACCGCAGCGCGAAGTGGAACCGTACACAGCAAAAGAAAACTTATCAGGATTCATTTCCATCCAAACTGTTGAGCGTGGATAATGCAGATGTTCCAACATAGAATGTCTGCCGGTGCTTCAGAGCTCCCAACTCTCTGACGATTTCTGCCTCTCAGAATTCATCGAGGATTTGTTGTTTTGTTGCTGAAAAAATGGGATAGCCAGACAGATTTCAGTAACTGGTCAACACACTGGCAGAAGGATTCTGAAATACCCAAAGAGGGGTGGAAAACTGGAAGCAGGTACTGGAGCCGGAATTGCGGGACAAAAAGCGGAAGGAAGCAAGGAAGCAAGGACGACACCCATCCGGATTCTGATTTGAAGGCCAGACAACACCACTTACTGGCAAAGCTGCATCTCGCTTACTTTAGTGTCCCCAGGTCCCCACAAGGTCCCCATTCGTAATTCTGAGGATGTAGATTGATGGTAGTGGCTATCTAGTTGCTCCCCAATTATTCTTGTCATTTAAGCGGCCCTCTAACCGAGCCTGTTGGCGAAAAAAGCAAGTTCACCGCACAGCCACTCCGAACATGAACCCGAAAATAGCTAGCGGATATAGTTATCCGAAAATATTCCCACGGTCCCCCCTGTGTTTTTCGGGTGCCTCAAGGTGCCATCACATATGGCAGGAAGGCTTAAATGACTTCCTGGCCTGCAAATCTATGGGATATGTGACGGAAAGACGGTAAAAATGAAATGCCATACGGCAGAATTGAACGCTCGACCACGGTCTACGGAAATTTCATCCGCGAACCAACCGCGCTTCGTATGCTGTGTCGTCAGTACAATTTATACAAATGTGCAGAAAAAAGTTCGTACCGCCTCCGGCCACTTGATAAATAGTGCACGATTAAAACATGATGCAGATGAGCTCTCAGAGTAATACGCACCGCCTCCGCCTGACCAACTAACATCTCAGAGTGTGATATACGTGGAGATGAAATATTTGCTCACCGACTGCATCACCTATCGCCGCAAGTCTCATAAGCCAAAATTATAGATGCAGAGAGAAAATGAAATTCGCACCTACTGTGGCCAACGTGTCCACAGGTTTCGTGACAATTTGCTTTATGGCTTTCCCCAGGACGGGCAACTTCTCGCCGGCCTTGTCTACTGCGTCCGTAAGCGGCTTGAATAGGTTGTCGAAAAAATGTGCGATATCTCGTGTGGCAAAGTCACGCGTATCATGTCGAGCTGAGGCATGATGGGGGGGTGCATGGTTCCGCAGGGAGTAGGTGACAACATTGAGACGGACTTCCTGGTCGGGATGTACAGTGTGATGGATCGGAACCGTCTCCATCTGACAAACGATCCTGAGGTCCTTTTCTACGCCGACGACGCTGGATACGAGATGGAAACTGTGCTCGGCGGAATCATCGCCCGACCCGCACCCCGCTACATACGAAATGAGGATAAAGCCCTGGCGATGTTTGGTCCAATCGTCGAAGGCCGTGTGGAAGGCAATGTGGTCGGCGAAGGTGATCGCAATACGAGTGGATGCCGAAGTGCAGGTAACTGCAGTAATGAACTTGGACCGGTCAAGAGACACAGCGGGGTATAAGTGGGTTAGTTGAACTACCGCGGCGCCCTGTGTGGTACCTGGGCCAATGACACGGTCGATGAATAAATAAATATAATGTGTATAGTCCAAGGTACTGACCGGGACGCGCCGCATAATAAAGCGCAGTGTCTTTCGTCGCCTTGAAGTTCTGCAGATCGGCAGGATCCTCGTCGGGATGCAGCGCTGGATGCAAAAGAAGACCGGGGGAAGACGTATGACCGTCCACATGGACAGCGGGCATGGAGTTGCCCTGGGGAAGAGACAGTGCAGGCAGAAACAGAGACAAGAGTAGAATAAAAGTGCTGCGCATTGTGGTGTGGCGAGAACTGGACACACAAGAAATCTTCCAGGAGTTTTATGGTGAACTAAGCCGAGTATTCGTGGAACAAACTAACCAGGAACATTTTAGCTGGAAGACTTTGCGACAATATCAGTTCTACTGTTGTCGGCACTCGAACTCGGCGAGGATATATGGCGTGGGATACCGTACTATCCTCCCTGCGGCATGGATCCAGGGGCGGCCCTTGGGTCGAGGTGTAACCAATGCGCTTGAAAGAGGGTGCCGACGTCCAGAAAACCCCGGATATCTGTGGGACAAGTTAAAAACGAGGAGCTTCAGCGATAGGTTCGGAGGCTCACTGGAACCGCCGGATACACTCGGAAAGCGCTATAGGTCGCGAGATCAGAGCGTGCAGTAGTACTAATACTAGATGTTGTAAGATTGTTTAAAAGAGAATTTTGAAGACGGAGGACTCAACTGGGGGGGCTTCACATGAAAACAGCCAATAGTGTGAATGTCACGCAGGCGGACATCTTCGTTATACTTGGCTGGAGTCAAAAGGGAATAATATAGGACATATTCTGCCTTGTACGACGTCATATGCGTATCCCGGAGATTCTACGAACGATATCCGGCAGCAGTAAGAACTACACACAAGTAGCAAGCGTCGGACTGTCGCATTCACCAAATAATAACCTCCTTATCTGGACCCTCCTCTTCGCTTGAATGAAAGCGGGGAGCGAAAGCCACGGCTGGACACGTCTTCAAATCGCACCCGTGGGCGAGTACGAAGCGAGGCCACCGTAAGAACACTCGCAATGGAGGACGATGACTTCGACTTCGCTCTCCGTCCCGTCCTAACTGCGTCTGTAAAATAAACAATGAGTTAGTCTCTATAACACCGCGGACCTCTTGCGACGGACCTTTCACTAAGAAGGAAGCGACTACATTTATCGACAGGTGCTGGAGTTACCCTCCTCCGAACGATGACGAGAACCGTCATCAGATCCGAGGACTGGCAGCCAAGGCCGAACAGTTTGGTCGTCAAATACAAGTCAAATATGTTGTTTTGCGGGGTTGGTTCAATTTCTTCTCAAATCTGAGGCAACGTTACATGTGTCTTGAGAATCCAGCGAGCCGAGAAGTCTAATCGTGTCGGGCGTCAGGGTTTAGATGCTGTGGATATTGATTTGGAAGTAGGTTCGGATCAAGCCCGCCGATCATTGTTTGTTGATGCGAACAGCGTTTGGGTGCAAACAACCGGAGGGGCTTGGGCCAAGATGCTCGAAATGGGGGGGACGTTCATCCCACTCTACCACTCAATAATTGTATTATAACTCCTGGATTTGCTGGTGAAAGTTCTTCATTAGAAGCAAACTTAGACTTTGGCCCCTTTAAAATTCTATTCCCAGCAGCGATGGTCTTTCTCTGGAGTGTTGATGTTGTCCTTCACGGAAATTTTATATTCTACTTTTCTCTCAATTTCAGTGGCTTTTTCGCCGATATGAGACAGTCTGGACAGCTGGCATCCTCTGGAATACACAAAAGAGTTAATCTGTCAAAGAACCTCAATATTTACGGTACAGCTGCGAGTGCAGGAAAAAATAATAACAAAAATGATGCACAACTTTCCTCGACGTCCTCAGTCACAGTGTGACATTTCAAGGCGTGTCACATTGTGACTCCTTTGATCCTCAGTGAAATGACCTGTTTGAAAGGCATTGAGGCTCCGGGGAGAGATTCCGAGTTAAAGAAAACAAATTATAATACCTCTCACAGGGCAGTATGGCTTTAGCTAATCCAAAACTCTCCTGTGAATGAAGGAATACCACAAGTTCTCCGAACATTGATGGCAGCCGAAATGCCTTGAAATATGACAACCACAGGCGGGAATATTCTTTCAACTCAACTACTTTGATTCCATGCATATCGAATAGCATTTCCACTTGTGCATATCTCTTTGTTGGACTATATGAAGTCAGCAAAATCGTTAAAAGATCCCGGCTATTTTGATCACTTTGTCTCAAGCCTCTCTCCGAGATTGTCCGGCTCGCCGGACCGGAGACAGGCTTGCTCCGAACCTAATTTGGAAGGAGCTTACATTGAGCATTTAAATTTCGTAGCCCCCGTCGGACTTTCTCGCACACAGGAAGTCTCAACAAGATTGCCAACCGGGGTAATTCAAACTCGTTCCGCTAATGGTGCACTGGCATAGACTATTTGCTCCGACAACTCGGTTCAACGAATATCTGGCCAAAGATTTTTTTTCAGCCACTCGATTGGGGCCAAATCATTGTCACAGTTTGTGTGAGGAGAGGATAAGTTCTTTGCAGCTGGCATCCGTCAATGCGTGCGAGAGAACGAGAGAACCTTGGGAGGACAACTTGGCATCGACGTTTTTGGAAGAAGGTGTAAGTCACATGTGACCATGTCACACCTGCTGGGACCTGTGCAGAATATTTCTCTCGCTCAACGGTGACTTGCGCTCAGCGCTCAACTCTCGCTTGCTCAACCCTTTCTCAAAAATTTCTACGCCTAAAATCACGCCCGGTACAAGAGTGGCGCAAGGAGGCTGAATTCCCCTGCTTCCCTCGCTTGGATGCCTCCTCCGTTACGATGTCAGACTACCAGCTTACCATCCTGGCCCATGGGTCGGGTTGCGCGACTATTGGGAGTAACATGAGGCCAGCGACGCACAGCGTGCGCAGCGCATAAACGTCCGGCGCTCTACATCAATTCTTAACTTTCCTACAGACGAAATAGCCTCTTCCCAAAATCCAGGATATTCCGCTTATCGGCGTATTCTAGGTCCTAGGAGCGGAGAACTTAGTCTGGCGCTGGTCGACCCCCGCGGACTGGGCAGGATGCCTCTAACTGTCTTGTCTCTCATTTATGGAGCCCGAAGGGCAAGAGATGCAGCGGGCTATGAGATATCTTGAGCCTTATCTGGAGGATGCGTTCTCCGCTGGCAGCCGTGTACGTATGTCTATAGCTAATTCGTGTCGCAAAATCGCTGATGGATGAGCGCAGTACGAACTGGGCGCTTTGCGTCGATACAACTCCCATTGAGGAATCATTTGCCGGTGGTGAAAATACCACACGTTGAGTGGGTGCGCGCGGAAGGCGAGTCTGCGCAGGAGTGGGTGTAGCACTGGTGTATTTCCAGCAAGCTGAGTGCGCCTTCGAGAACGAAAAAGATGTGGTGCGAGTGCCTGTCGGTAGAGCACGCATCGTCGCCTGCGAACCCGCATACCGGCAGAGTGCTAGGGCGAGAACGTCGTGACTCGTCAATGCTCTATTCGGGGTGGTCAATGCACGCGCACATATCTCAGCTCCTCGTCCGGCAACCAACGCCACCGAGCTTGGTTTATTCTCCCTCCCACCCGCACGCTCGATGACATCCCCGCCCTTGAGCACCTCGTCACTGCAACGTATGCCACCGCCGAGACTTTCGTTGGCGTGGCCGAAGCCTTGAAGCGCGTTGCACGGCTCCGCTGGCTGCCGGGATGTATCTCTACAATCCCAGTCTGCCCACCACCGCCGTTCACCCCGTGCTCCAAGACAACACCAAGGACACGCCGTCACGGCCGCCCTCGTCCGCGGCCTGATCACTTCTCTGAAGGTGACTCCCGCCGCAGCGACGGCCAAGGAGGCCAAATTCATCACCCTCTTTGGCCACGTTATACAGCCCGGGGAGCTCGCCACCATCTGGTGGATCGTCTCCGATGGGCACCCGCTGCGGCGTTGGCTCCTGGACCACGAGCTGGCGGTCCCCGCGCACTACACGGCGCGGTACGACCACAGGTGTGCCTGGTATGTTTTTCTGCCACCCATCCGCTTGACACTGAGCTGGCCATGACTGTATGCAGGTGGGTTGCGATCTACTTCCTCCAACGCTTCTGTCAGGCGCTGACGCCCGCGCTTAATGCAAGGATTGCGCGCGCTGCAATATCCTCGGCGTTAGCTATACCGGGACACTGCACATCGCTTCGCGAACGGACGGCGGTGGGGTCGTCCTACGCGTTGCTAACGGTGCCGTCTCCGTCGAGCCCGCCGTGGCAGGCCAGGAATCGAGTGCGTACCATGCTTTCCCTTGCCATCTCGTCCACATCTGCTGACATATTGCATACTTCTCAGAGCCAAATATCTCCCTCCCGCGTGGCACGCTGGTGCAATTGACGCTGGGGTACGCCGGGTGGCGGGAGCTCAAGGACACCACACCGGACGTGTCGGTGGAGCCTGCAGTCGTACCGCTGCCGGAGGTCTTGTTTCCCAAACCCAGTATCGGGTCCGAAGTATTCATCGAATAGCATATAGATATACATGGATATAGGCTGGGGACGGCCCCAAGGTAGATATAATGGCGTACGAATATGGCTATGTACAGTACAGGAATGAAGTTACATCGGAGCAAGCAGGTATTACCTGCTGGTGTGAGTACAAATATACAGTAAAGGCGACGGCATTACATCTAGAACGAAAGATTATACGGGAGGCATAGCAAGGATAGGTAGAGATTATGATATCGTACATCATGAAGCTTCAGAGTGTGGTGGGAGCACCGCGTCAGAGACGCTGGGCATCCTTGTACTTGTCGCTGCGGGATTGCAACTTGTGGTTGTCGTTAGGGTTTTTGTGGCGGCGCCACTTGTGGAACAGGGCATTGAAGAAGTGCTGTGAATTTCATTAAGTGTAGAGTATACGCCTGGGAGTGGGGAGGCGCACCCAGAAGCCAGCCGTGCGTTTCTTGATAACACCGCCGTTCGCCGCGCCTTCGTCGCTCGCGCTCCCCTCGTGCACGTAGCTCTAGATGGGATATCAGGTCGGGTGTGTCAGTGCGGCGTCGCGGTACGTACGAGGCGCGCTGAGGACATGTTGGGCGGGATTGTGTAGGCACTCATGGTCGGGCTGTTGGGCTGGGGAAATAATTGAAAATTGATACAGAGAAAGAGGGGAAAGGCAAGGAGGGACGCACACTGAGGGACTCGATGCGGGATATGGGCGAGTAGATCTCCGTTTTCGTTTTCCGATAATAATCGGTGTTTGTGAATGAGTTGCGCGGGTCCGAGGACGTAGTGGACGCCAGGCGCAGCTTTAGTTTCGGAGCCATCTAGAGAATAGAGGCAAGGTCGCAAGATTGGTGGGGAAGAAGGCCAGGTTTTGGGGTGTGATGGAGGGCGTTCTGGACAAAGAAGGCGGCGATGGGATGAGATAAGAGGGCCTCTTTAAGGCCGCGCAAAGAGAGTAGGCACCAGCCAATGATGGGACTCTTTCCTTCCGCGGAATTCATTTACCGACGGTATGTTTTTGCATACTGACGACGAGAAGAGCTGCGGTGTGGTGGCAAACAGATGCAGGTACGTGGAAGTACGCGTGGAGAGATTCTCGTGGGGCCGACAGCGAAAGAGGCAGGGTTATTGAAAGAGTTTGGACAGATTGGGTCACGCCACAAACATTACGCCTGAATTTGGGCCGGAATTTGTACGAGTCTCTTCGGGAATACTACTCCAGTCTTTGGTGTCGTCTTCTTTGCCAGCTGGACTGTCTGGAGCCGGAAGCCTGGGGCTCAATACAATACAATCTCCGCGTCGATGGGTTTGATCTTCTTGTCCCAAGAAATCGTCTGGCAATCTTCATCGTAACGTTCTGCGGAGGATGTCGGCTCTGAACGCGTAACGGATTGAAGGAGCCCACTCGAAAAGGTTTCACCAAGCCACCGGTATGGACAGACAAATGGTTCCCATCGGCGATTCAAGTTGCCACGTCATGTAGCAGAATTTGACCGCTTGAAGCTTAGATGCGCCAACTCCCCGCCCGAATATACTGGAATAAGCGCTATCTTCCTCGCTGTCTGTATTCTATGCCATAGCGGAAAGTATGCAACTCACGCGTCATAATTTATCCCTCATCGTGTGGGGATTTCTGCACGTCACGTCCTCCGAGTTTGGTAGCTGCGGCATCGGTCCCTGCAAGGCCCGATTTTTTTGACATCGCCCAGGTAAGAAACGGGTTTTAGCTACGCACAGAAAGGGAAATGATGCCTCAATTATCTTCGACACCGAGATGGAACCAAAATGCACTCCCCAAAGTCCGCACTCGGGAAATCCGGGCAGCGAGCCATCTCAGGAATTTGGACGCTTGAAAGCCCCGACAAGACACTCCCTCCGACCGAACAATAACCATTGAGGATTGATTGAGGATCAAGAATATTCCTCACCAGGATCAAGGTCCCCAGCATTCCACTACGTCGCCTCTGGTCTAGGAGTCATCTGGGTTTGAATTTTTGTCGTTGCGAAGGCATCATCAGACAAGTTTGCGCTCCCAGTGGGACATAAACAACGGGCCATCGGACAGAATCTCGCGATATTCTTCGACTGGTTGTCACTGGTATCGGCAAGCCGGATTTTCTTGGAGCTGATGCATACAGTCGACGGCTCCGCCGGGAAGCGGTCCAGATTTCTTGACTGCCATGAGTCGGCTCTATTTTCTTGGAGCCGCTACCGCTACACAGAATCAATGCCATGTCGGCGATTGCGCCCACCGGAGCTCGTGGGGTCGTCCAGATTTATGCCGATTTTGTCGTTGATTGCCTGGCTCTCGTAGTGTGAGTTCGTCCTCAGCGACCACGTCCAAATAGAATCGCAAGAGTCGAAGACAGGTGGCACCTGGTGCCACACTGACAGCATTGGTGACTTCAATCCGAATGATGAGGAATGCAGTTGGAGGAATGATGAATTTTGGCGCTTTCCCCCGATAATCTTGCTCGCTTCAAGTTGAGCGATGAAGGTAGAGAGGTAGCTGCGCGACGCTGCTGCTCGGGATCTTTGAACGGAGGTAATGAGAATAGAGATGGATGGAAGAGGCGAAGAGTCGGCCGGACCTCGATCAATACCCGATTCCCTTTCTCGCCATCCCTTCATCTCAACAATGATCCTCCTCTTGTAACCGCATGAATTCCTCTGTTGTGCCTTCTAAAATTCTTCCCGCAATTATTCGACCGGCAATTTGTTTCTGGGATCGTTCTAGGTCTACAGGACGCGCGCATTGGCAGTCCAGCGAATAAATGCAATTCGAGGCTTTTACAGCCGAACTCCTTCGTTTAATCTACCCATGATTCCAGGCCATCAGGCTGCGTCTGTATTCAGGCCGCAAGCTCTCCTATCCCGCTTGAGTGAAGAGAGCTTCCTGCCCAGGATACATAATAAAAAATCCGATAGATGGCTGAACAGCATCGCTCCAATGGCCATCTCCACACGATGCCCCCAGGCGTATATACAAAAACCTATACCCAATCTCCTCCTCACATTATTCCCATTTGGCGCCCTGAGCAACGAGAAGGCGAGGCGGATCCAAAAATTATTGAGTATTATGCGATGAGAATACTTGCATCGAATCAGAAGGTGTTGTATGGGTCCAGTTCATATACCAGCGCTTTATGAAACACGTTGCAGCGAAGACGACGGCGGAAAACGAAACATGGCGCCAGGTAAATTATTATTTTCGCAACAAAGTCTTCCGCAGGCGGCCGGTAATCGAGCCTTGTGTGCGCGAAGCCGCCAGTCGTTTGCGTAGAAGCGGAAGCGAATTATAATGAACTGCGGATCCCTCGCCGCCTCAAATTTCTCGTGTTGGTTGTGGGAGTTGAAATCGATTTCGTTTCTTGAGAAACGAAGACGCGCAGTGAACGGCATGTCTAGAGAACCATTCCAGAGCCATTCCGAGCATGATTTTGTCGACGTCCGTCCGAGGAGGGTCAGTTCGAGATGCGTTAGTCGAGAAGAACATCGGTTCTCGAAGATCTTGAAGCCGGAACGCGACTGTAAGCCACAGCAAAGTCGCTTGGAGGGTAAAGATGCTATGATGGCGACAAGGATAGCGATCGGATTTTCAACCCCACCGCAGCCGGGCCCGCAGGATTGCTTTCAATTACTTTCGCATCTTCCACGGGATCCGGGGGGATCCCATTCGCAATTACTGAAAGAGATAACCTTCCTGGACGGTAAACTGGACGGGAAACACTGGCGCTTCGAGCTGGGAGCAATGGTACTTATACCCCCTTTTGTAAGCAACATAAATAAAGACAAATACAACGGTTGAAAAGTTCATGACATGGTTGAAAACATGGATTGGGAAGATTATGGCCTTTTATTGGCTGAAAACAAACAAGATATAGAGTAGATTTCAATTGGGAGGTACGGTTTTATGCTATGCGAGAGTGAAACACACAACGCTGAGCTTGATTTGAAACATCAGAATTGAGCGGAACAAATTATATAGGCGCATACATAGTGGAGATCACAAGCGCCAGCAGAAGAGATTTTCTCCTTCACTGCGACAAGATCTCACCACGAGGCGTGATGCTACAGCGGAACCTTTCTGGATGACTATTACAACAGTGTAAGCGTCGCAAAGTGTTGGAAAACGGCCAAGCAGACCTTATTGTGCCAGTCTGATACTCGACGTTTTTGGATATAGGCCTCCCATTCAGATCTGTCGGGTCCGGAATGTTGCACTCGGCGTGCCGTGGCAATTGCTATGAACATCGACGGCTCGGCGAAGTTGACGCCCGGACAGGTCCTGGATTAAAATTTCAACCTGTCGTTCAAAATTCCACAGAACGACTCCTACCGTCTCCCAAACCCGAAGATGGAAGCCACGGTATCGAGCGCCTTTTTGTCATCCTTGAAACGCTCGGGGCGGAACTCCTCCGGTTCTGGAAAAATCGGAAGACGCAGAATAGACCTAGATCATTGTTACATCCCGTGGTATACCGAGCCACCTGCCTACGTTCACTATCACAATTAGACCCAACCGCGAGGTGATAGTCTCGGTACGCATCGTCCTTGGTCAAGATGTGGGGCAAGGCTGTACGGCGTTAGTGCACTGTAGGGTCCGAGTTGAATGCATACCTAGAGGCGTAGTGGGGTTCCACCACAAAGCCTCTCGCATGACAAGCTCTATATATGGCAGTGATGGGTGGTCCGAAAGTTGTGGTAGCCTTCCATCGGTGACCACCATATCTATCTCTGCTTGCGCTGCCGCCTGAACCTCAGGATATAGTGCCATTGCTAGAAAGAATGAAGATATGGCCGCCACCGTCTGAAGGGAGGAGATCAATTACGACCAGGGAAATATTAATGGATCGATACCGTATCCGCGCCACCTAAATCGAATGAGCCGCGATTCACCCTGAAAAATCGCACATACCTCTGTATAAAGACGACGACGCCCACAAGAGACGATCTTCCAAGTCCTCCGAGCGTGCAGCCGGCGACTCGGACATGATTGTTGACACGAAATTCGGTTGAACAAGGTCGGGAGAATCCTGGGTATCGATCAGTTTCCTTTGAAAGTTCAATGGCAACTTTAATGGCGACATTCCTCGCTTCGATATGTAATTCATCCCACTTGGCAGCAGCCTTCTTGAATCCTGTTCCAGGTAACCAAGAAGGGAGATGGCGCACTTCACAGGGAATCAGTCGCAGGCGGATGGATGTCAACGCAAGCTGTACACCATGGAAGGATATCTACCGCCCATGCGCCCGGCTGCGACGCTGAAGAAAATGCTGTCATTATCTCCCCAGCTAGAGACAAAGACCTGTCGTTTTCCAGCGCAGTTTGGTATCCATATGTTGCCCGAAGGATGACCGAGCCCGAATAACTGGGGCCATGACGAAAAACGTACCAGCGAATCGACTCCAAAAAGCTACTCGGATTCTACAGAATTTTCTTGATCGATAAGCGACTTTCATCCTCATGTAAGGGCCAGTATTTT